>OX359281.1:38916966-39471966 GCA_947179155.2 Hedera helix
TGCTCAATCATATTGTCTGACGCAGAGTTGGAACGCAGAAACAGAAAATATGCTTGTTCCAGAGATTTACAAATGTAATAGCAGAATGAGAGACAGAGAGAGCCTGTTTATGACCAGGAGACAGATCAAACTGCTGCACTGGCCAGGTGCAAGACACACACAAACTCTCTCTCTCTCTCTCTCCCCCCCCCCCCCCCCCCCCCCCCTTCTCTAAAAAATAAAAAATAAATTGCCAACACAAACAAGCAGAAAGCTTGATCCCTACTCTGCAAATAAATATCTTGCTTTCATGCTTTGACCAAGAAAAAATGTTTATACTCTCGCTTTGTTTGGAAAACTAGTTGATTCAGGTGTTTTTGCTCAGGCCGATAAATACTACCTTTTCGTGAAAGAAAATTTATCCTCGGGATTTTTTTAGGGTTTTTGGGGGGGAGGGGGGCTAGTCAGTTTTAAGTGTTTCCACTCAGACCAGATAAAGTCCAGCAATTAATTTCTAATACAGTTTTCCTTGTCCAATAAAATATTAACTTACATAGCTACTTCAATCAAATAAACAAGGACTTGAAAACAGTGCATTATAACCAACCTCACAGACAGCCTCTCCAAAGCATGAATGGCTGCCAATCTAACAGTATCACTATGATGATTCTTTAGATGAACAAGATGCTTTACAGCTCCAGCTTCTTTGAATGAGACCCGCATAAGCTCACTGATAGATGCATCAGCAACAGACTCTGCAGCTCTGGCAATAGCAGACTCATCTTGTAGTCCAAGAATCAGAACCAACTGAGCTATACTGTCCATCCATGGCAAAACAGTGAGTCGCCGACTAGAAGAGGATTCACCATTAGATATATTCTGATCTTCCAAATTCAATAGCCCCAATACGGGCAAGGAATTGTTTCTGGGTTCTTCCAACAATAGCATTCATCTTTGTTTCCTCTAGGTTGGAATTATTGTCCTGAACATTTAATCCAAGAAGTAATTCGGTAGCACCAAACTTTGAAGGACCTTTTAAACTTTGTTCTATCTCTGTACCATCAGGCAAAGAAGGCCATGAATGCAAAGCTGGTCTGAAGGACTTATAGACAGCTGTACCAATCAGAGGAACTAGAACTAAACCTTCCTCCATGACTGGTATTCTGTAGTAATCATCTTTAGCAAGTTCAAGCAATACATTTTTTGCTTCTTTTCCAATTACCTTGGATCTTTCATCAGTCTTAAGGAGCTTCGCCTGCACCCATTATCCAAGGTAAAGCTGATGTTCCAGTATCAAAATGCGTAAACTTCACATTTACCGGAAGCTGTTAAGATCTAGTCCTGGAGGTTGAATCATATGCAATTGTTCCATGGCATTGTAGAAAATAAAATAACATGCGTTGAAAACACCACCACACAAGTAATATGCGAAAATTCACAACAAAAAATGTAAAATGAAAACATTAAGGCAGTGAAGGAGATTGAAATGTGCTTGATGCACCACACAAGAGGACTCACGTATATTATACAAGTAGACGCAAGTCTAAATCCCTGGTAAATAGGGTTTTTAGAGCTGTCTTGTTAATTCTGTTCTTTTTGTTCCCCTTTGTGGGCTGCCTTTTGTAAGCTGTTTCATTTTCAGGTGGGCTACATATCCCCCTCAGGTTTTAATAAATGTACTTGTCAAAAATAATACTTCATAAACAAAGCTCTGTTATAGGGAATATTAGTGATATAAGTAATTTCTGGATTATATTTTATTCTTTTAAAGAAAATTCTATTTAAAAGGTTTGGTATAAGGCTCACCAGTTGTGAGATTACACCTGCTTCAACCATAATCTTGTGATTAGAGTGGCTTAATGCCAAATTAGCCAAAACCCCTCCGGTTGCCTCCACCACTTTTATGTCCTCATCCTCCAAGAACTTAATAAGTAAAGGCAGGAGATCAGAGTTTGCAATTTTTAATCGAAGCTTCTCATCAACAGATAAGTTCCATAATGTACACATACTTTGTTCCTTCACCTCCATAAACAAATTCAAGGTTCATCTAAAGCTTATGCTTCCAAGTATCATGTATAGATGAAAACCGAGATAATATAGCTATTCCATACATCTGAAGCCAAGGAAGATCGTCTGAGCAGACTAAATATCTCTTCCAATGCCCCACTTTCTGCTACGGAGTCTCTATAAGCATTAACTGAGGATATCATTCTTAGAAGACCTGCAGCTGCTTCACACGTAGCAGTAGACTCTGATTTTAGAAGGTTTACAATGAGATTAATGGAGCAATGGAAATGCATGATGGCATCAATATTCGGCTTTCCTCCTAGTGAATATTTCCAAAGGGCAACAACAGCCTGCTCTCTGTCTAAGGGATCATTGTCCAACCCAAGCAGACGAACAAACAAGGAAACATAACCATCACCAGTGTTAGATGGGCCACTTGTCATTGTCTCAATATCCTGTGATGAAAGTGAGAAGATGCTCACCCAATTACTTGTCTATATCACAAACAGAAACACAGCAGTCAAGCTTGAAGAAATATATTTATTAATGCAAGTCAATTAGATATATAAAGACGAAGGCGTCACTTACTGATTTCATGAACTACTTATTACTTAAATATTTGAAAAGATTGCTTTAAAAAATTAACATATGACAACTAAAAGCAAGAAGTAAAATCTCCTTAGCAATTGGGGTGTAACTTATAATGGATGAATGATCTATATTGTAACTAACTGACCATAACTTACCCTACATAACTTACCAGTTATGGGAGGATAGTTATTTTTGAGTTGTCATGAAATACTGTAGTGGTCAAATTAAATTCAATAGTTGCATTTTTATTTTTATTATGAATGAAAGTGTACATTTTTATGAAACTATTATAGTGTCGTATATTAAAAGTTTCCCAAGCATTTCTTATCCTATATTTTTGGAAAATGAAGTTTCAGCATTGGCGAATCATTTCATACTCATTTCTTGTTTCTGTGCTACTATTTTAGATACTTAATACTTTTTTTTCCATTCATACTGGTAAGCAAGATGAACAGAAAGTCACTTTCTTTTTTCCTAAACTCTCAAACAGGGATAAGGAAATCACCATCAGTTCCATTTTTTTATTTCTCTCCCCAGTTAACCTTTCTCTTCTTTTCCTTACCCCCCCCCCCCCCCCCCCCCCCCAAAAAAAAAAACAGAGAGAGCGAGTCAGTGTACAATGACTCGTGCTATAGAGAACTTATGTACATATTGTGGTCATTTTAGTTCCATTATCTTTTGTCGCATTATGAAACAACCAAAAATACCATTATGATGTTCTTTCACATCAAGGTGTTTATATAAAGGATTATAGAACATGAAAACTAAAAACAAGTGTAACAACAGCAAAGCATATGATTTTCGCATTGAAGTTGACGTTTTATTTAATACATTACCGAATTTTTAATTTTACAAATTATCACATTAAATTAATTAAAAAAAGCAACTTGGGTCATTCCGTCAAATTAGATAGATGAAAGTTAACTTTTTTCCTACGTGACTTTTTAAAAAAAAAAAAAGACCCAAAATGATATGGAAATGTTTAGAAAATATAAAATAAAATTAAAATTAATATTTTAAAATACAAATATAATTAAAATAATATTGAAAAAATAAAATAAAAATTGAAATAAATAAAAAAAAAATAAATTTAAAACAAAATATTTTTTTAAAATAAATAAAATTAAAATAAACTTGAAAAATACAACAAAAAATAAAAAACAAAATAATAATTTTTTAAAACTACAAATTAAAATAAAATGAACTTGAAAAATTACAATAAAAAAGTTTAAAATAAAGTAATAAAATTTTGAAA
Organism: Hedera helix; assembly: GCA_947179155.2. Classification (NCBI taxonomy): domain Eukaryota; kingdom Viridiplantae; phylum Streptophyta; class Magnoliopsida; order Apiales; family Araliaceae; genus Hedera; species Hedera helix. The sequence goes on from OX359281.1 coordinate 38,920,799, forward strand.
ATATAAAATAATTTTTTCAAAATATAAAATAATTTTAAAAATTAAAAAGACATAAAAAAATTGAAAATAAAAATAAAAAAATAAAAAATGATAAATGATAAATTTTTAAGAAAAGAAAAGAAAATTAAAATAAATAAATAAATAAAATGAAAAATAAAATAAAATAAAAATAAACTTGAAATATTATAATATAAAATTCAAAACAAAATAATAAACTTTCAAATCAAATAAAATTAAAATAACTAGGAAATTACAACAAAAAATTTAAAACAAAATAATAAAATTTTAAAAATACAAATTAAATTAAAAATAAAATAAAAAATTACAATACAAAAAAAAATATTTGAATTTTTTTTTTAAAAAAAATACAAAATTAATTTTTTATTTTACAAAATTTATCATTTAATTTTTTTTTTAATTGTAAGTTTCAATTTTATTTTAATTTCATTAAGTACTTTTAATAATTTATTTTTTATATTTTCAAGATTTTTTTATTTTATTTGTAATTTTTCAATTTCATTTTAATTTAATTTTTATTTTTAAAATTTTATTATTTGGTTTTAAATTTTTTTGTTGTAATTTCCAAGTTATTTTAATTTTATTTGATTTAAAAATTTATTATTTTGTTTTGAATTTTATATTATAATTTTTCAAGCTTATTTTAATTTTATTTTATTTTGCATTTTTTTTGTTTATTTTAATTTTATTTTGTATTTTAAAAAATTTATCATTTAAAAATTTTTTAATTGTAATTTTCAATTTTATTAAGTCTTTCTAATAATTTAATTTTTAAATTTATTTTATATTTTCAATATTTTATTATTTTATTTTTAAACTTTTTTTATTGTAATTTTTCAAGTTTATTTTAATTTAATTCGTATTTTTAAAATTTTATTATTTTGTTTTTAATTTTTTGTTGTAGTTTTCAAGTTTATTTTATTTTATTTTTAAAAAATATATTTTGTTTTTAATTTTATATTATTATTTTTTAATTTTATTTGAATTTTTTCAAGATTATTTTAATTTTATTTGCATTTTTTAAAATTAATTTTAATTTTATTTTGTTTTTTAAAAATTATCCATGTCATTTTTGCCATGATATTTTTTGTTTTTATAAAAAAAATAACGTAAAAAAAATTTAATTTTCATCTATCTAATATGTCAGAATGACTCAATTTGTATTTTTTAATTAGTTTAATTTAATAATTTATAAAATTAAAAATTTAATAATATATTAAATAAAACGTCCTAATTTCAATAAATATTTTTTTGCCGTTTTGACCGGCGAGGCCCCTACTTTTCCTACTATCGTCAAATAAGTAAAAAATAAAAAAATAATCCGACTCTAAATAATGGGCATCTCGATAAATTAGAAAAGAAAAAATGGAGCTTCATATTTCACAAGAGAACAGATCATGCACCGCAAATCATCAGACTCCCAACAGTTGATGAAGATAAGTTTAACTTAGCACCTCTTATCTTGTGAAAGTGTAACGTTTTCAACATCTTTGTCATCTTTAATAAAAGAAATAAAAGTTTACAGGCACTAATTCAAACATGCTTCCATATATTCACTAAAGCAGATAATACTGTACAATATTATCATATATCATAGATAAACATTCTTGAAATAAAATGAGGGGAGTTCAGAGATTACAGATGGAGTAGATTGTTGTGGGTTAGCATCAACTGTACCCCCACCATCACTGCAGACCCTGGAGAGGATTTTACGGTTAGAGCATAATTTGGGGTTGAATTTAATAGGACGATTATATTGGGTGGCTAAAACTAAAGAAGAACGCGGCCTAGTGGTGGTTCTTGAGGGTTTTCTAAATGTAAAAACTTCAAGATGAGTCTGCAAATTCTGGTTTGGAAGATTAAAAAGCTTGAATTTGAAGTGGGTTGGAAGTGTTACGGCCACACACACACACACACACACACACACACACACACACACATATATATATATATATATATATATCAAAGATGTTGATGGGACAAAAACAGGGTAGAGATTTTCTTCTTTGTGCTATGTTTAGGGGAAAGGAACAAATCGTATTGGCTGTAATTTCGTAGTTTCAAGTGGGCGGAGAACTGGCCTGATACTCGAGAAAAGAGGTCAGAAAAGAAAGTTTTTTTCTTTTTGATTGCTTTCTCCGGTTAAAAAAAAAGGAAATGGTTAAAACAGAAAATGATATTTCCACAACAAACTCTCTCAGATGTACGTGAGACTTATTTATTATTTATATAAAAAAATTATTATAAAAATATTATTTTTTATTATGAATTTATCAGTTCTAAAAAAAGATCATCTTTTCAAATTTAATCATTTAATTATTAAAAACCAATATATAGAAGAAAAATGAATTATTTGGGTAAAATAGAAAGCAAATTCCGTAAAGTAAATAATTTAATTTATTTATAGTAATTACTGGCTCATTTTACTTTTGTCTTTATATTTTCAAAAGGAAGAGCTTTTTTTATTTTAGGAATTTTATATTTATATTTCTTAAAATATTGAAATTTGCACAAGACACTTTTTGACAAAAAAATCTTAAGAAGGAGAAAAAAGATCAAGTCTAAATATGTTTTAAAAAGTCATTTAAAAAAATAAAGGAAGACTCCTGTATAATGCCTTTTAACAACTTTATATATTATAATAAAAAGAATCTTCTAAAGGCCACTGATTACCTCAGTACGCTTTATAAAAAATCCTGTTTGGGAATACAAGTTGCGACAATTTTGACCATTGTAAGGCACTAGTGTTCTTATATGAACTGTTTATAGTTCTTGTTGAACTTCTTTAGGCTATAAGTTGGTTCAGGGGATTGGGGATTGAGATTGATTGGGAATGGTTCTGCACTCTGCTGCATACACCTCTTGGGGATTAGAAACTGCAATCTTTCAATAAAAGTACGACAAAAGAAAGAAGAGATTTTTCCTACAATTTTCAGGAAATGACATGCTATCATATGCTTTTGAAATCATCCCTATAGTTCTATTTCCTCCTCACGTCCAAAAATTATCTGCCAAAAACTTATCGAGCAGCAAAGAAGACTGGAAACACCTAGGCTTTGGATTGACTAATGAGCTTCTCTCCCATGTTTCATTATTCAAAGCTTTGCATAGCTATGTTCCATTGTTTCCTCTTGCCAATGTTTTTGGACTAATGGAATAATCTCCACTGTGTAGCCTTCTACTTTGGGCACCGTTCCTGAACTGACTAATGGAATAATCTCCACTGTGTAGCCTTCTACTTTGGGCACCGTTCCTGAACTTCAGAAAGTTCCCACGAGATCCGTCCATGAAGTATATCCTTGGGAAATACCTCAAGTATCCTGAAGATTATGATTAAAAATGTACATTGTCCTGATATTGTAAAGTATTGCTTCCTAACTTTACATCGAGCCGTTAGCCCATTATGTATCATGTGACTAATGGATATATATCCGCTACTTGAATTTCAAAAGATCATCATACAAACACCCGTGAATATATTAAGAATGTACAGACTATAGAACCTTTGAACAAAATATCATCACAGAATGGCATCCGTCCATTATGTACCAGTCTGCTTTTATCATTACTAATGAAGATGCGCTTGTGTAGCTTTATCAGTTTCAATAACCAAAGTAAAGCTTCGACGAGTAATGCCTAGTCAATCACCACGAATGTATATTCCACAACATTGATCTATATAAATATTAGACGGTAACAAAAGAAGTGAATCCGCATACAAGCCTCCAACCATCATGATATCCAAATTAAATTAAAATTAAGACCAAGAATTAAAGCCCAAGTATTATGACCAATTATAATGTAGTAATCAAAATCCATTATAAACCACATTCATTGCAGAGTAACACATTTCTATCCACCTCAGTATTACCTTAGCAGAGATGTAGGAGATGAAAACCTAAACTACCTACAGCTAAGGTCTGGATTGATCAAAACAAAATCAATCCTTTCACAACTCACACTTCCAACTATTTCTAGTTCCGATTACCCAAGGGCTTATAAAAGTTACACAAGAAGTACCTCATTCTGTTACTACTTTATTAAGGGCAATTTTGATTTCTTTTGCCAGTGCTGGATATCATATAAAATGAAGTTGCAGGTCTACGCATCATTGGGATGCAGATTTGTTGTCTAACAGGTTCTTTTTAGAATGATTGCTGGCTGAAAAAAGCAGAAAGTTCCTTCCAATCGAAAGACTCCATGCTTGGGGACATAACTGTAGCACCCACACCAAGGGCAATGACAACGAAGGCCAAACCTTTCAAGCACCCGTGCCCATGTGACAGACTTCCCAACAGCCACTTACAGTACTTGTCCGCATCCTTGAAGAGTGCTTGATGAGCCACTTCTGCTCTATCAGCTAATCCTTTCTCATTCTGCAGACAAAATATAGCAAACACATTAAATAATAGGATAAACTGGACCACTTTTGGGGTATTTATTCAAAAAGTACGCAAAATTCAGCATTCTCTTAATGCTATTGAATTTTTGACCAGGCAGAACTGCTTGTCAAAATAATTGAAGAGAGGTATTACCTTGTGCCTAAAACTCTTGAGAGTTTCCCCCAGACCTTCAATAGAAGACTGTTTTACAGATAGCTGCCTCCATTCCTCTGTGAGCTTTTTCAAAATAGCGACACTTGCTTCTAGATTATCCAAATAGATATTGTCCTGATCCAAGAAAGATTATATCAACAAAAGGTGGAGTAGTTCCGGTGATCTCAAATAATTACTTGTGGCTAAAAAGTGCACAGAATAAACATAACTCACCCATTGCTTGTAAGAATCAGGGTGTTGAGTCAAACACCAGATAAAGATGTTAATTGCTTCTTTAGATAGTTCAGGGATGCCTACACACAAAGTGCTATAAGCTAAATACTCTTATCACATTTTTCTAAAAAAGTAGCCTCCCTGAAATGAACTGCAGTCAAATTTTAATTTACCTTCCCCTGCCGCTTTCACAGCAAACGCCAGCGTCTGCAATGAAACCTGCTTCATTGCCTTGCTTCCAGGAACTCCGGCAAGGGCTACCTCTTTGAGGGTGGGATATATGACTTCAAACCTTTCAGTGGCCTGTGAAAATACCAGAGTCAAAATATAAGTAAAAGAACACACCAAACAAGTAAACTGAACCCAGACAGATCATTGTGAATAAAAGAACCCAGACAACTCCACCTTGACTCGAGCTGATGATGCGGGGAAGGTTACTCGCAACAGCAATTCAAGTGCTGAAGGTGGCATCAAGCGCTCCCCTTTCCGCACAGCACCATTTACTAAAATTGTGCGAGCTTTTGGGGCAGAACAAATTCTGAAACAAATTAAGAATTCATAAACATTTCATAGCATGAAAGCATATACTCTATACCAATCAAAGAAGAAAGGAATAATGAATTTTACACACCTTTCAACCAACTGCAAAACTAAGTCCCTAGACTGTGGATTAGAGCCTGATTTTCCACCAACTATAGGCAAGATGAGACGTGCCCATGAATACAACCCTACAGCAAGATCTCCTTGAGAAGCCTACGCATTTAGAATTTAGTTTAAGTGCATGGATAAAGAAATAACGTCTTCCCTCCAAAAGATCCCTCATCACACTAAGTTTATTGTCATAGGCTCACCTGAGCTATCATCCACACTATCAGCGCAAGCTTATCTTGTCCTTTATACTTTGAATTTTCTTGCAACATTGGCAACATACTAATTAGAACATCAGGCTTCCTTCGCAATACCATTGCTAATACTGAAAATATAGCAACCTGCCCATTCAAGAATATAGTAAAATGCACATTAGTTGATAATTCAGAAAATTATAGTAGTACATATTTTTAGTTGCAACTAACAGCCTTAACTCACAAAGCAATATTTCATGACAAGAAAGCTTTTGGGCAAGGCATATAATGAGGAAGTGCGATACAAAAGACTTAGAAGAGCTAGTGAGAGTCTTAAAATGGTTTCCACTCATAATCCACAACCTTTAATAAGAGAACATGGATTAAAAAAAAGTTAAAAATGAAAGTAGAACTCTGGACTTCTGGTATCCTAATTGCATACAAAAAGGACTCTGGACTCCTGCAATGAAGCACTTCCCAATCCTAAAAGAAAAAGAAGCAGAACTTCAACAGCCTAAACTGCGAAAAAAAGAAGTGGATTTGGATTTCTGCTGGGGGCTAATTCTCTGATTCCAATATAAGAAAATTTTGCAGCAGAGAGGCTCACATTGTGGTTCTTGTGCAATTTAACAACAATGCTATATTTAGTAACACTTTACACATGTCAGTAATATAGATAAGATAGCTGCATCCTTAAACATTAAAGAAGAGCCTCAAAAGCTTACCTGAGATTTTGAAGATGTCTGTTGTGCGTCTTTCTTGGAGCCCTTACCACCAACTTGTTGGCTGGCAAGGTCGGCTAGAATGCTGTCTAGGGACCACAATACGAAAGAGCCAAGAGCCTCATTGGATCGCTGATTGATCCAGTTGACCGATGTCTTATAAACAGCTTCTGATATGTGCGAGACCGGATTCTGTTGAATAAGATCAAATAATTACAATCCTTCATAGAGACAAGTTAAGGAACATGAAATTTTTTTACAAGACCGGATTTCTGGTATGCCTCAAGCGCCAGCCAACTATTTCACATTTAGTAAACCTTATCCCAATTTTGGACAAACTTCTTCGCATTAAAAATTCTAAATATATCCATACTAAGTACTAACTAGTTCAGAAGAAGAAGAAAAGATTAGGGGCTCCAACCATCAGACAGACAATAATAAATTTAATAATGTTATCATCTTAATTACATTAAAGAGAAAGAAATTACTATAACTCTTATATAGAGATCAATAATTAAACTACTGATCATCACAGAAATAGTGAAATTAGAATGAAAGATCAACTCACATCTGCTATCTTCCCAATACTGGACTCTCTGAACAACTTCGTCCAAGGAAACTGAGACGCACTTACAGACGAGAATGCGCGACCAAAATAATCAGCAAATCGCATCAGCTGTATGTCCTGTTGCGATTCATATGATGCCTACATATATAATAACACCAAAAAACTCAATTTTTAGAGGTAATCGAGTCTCAATTTCCCATATCAAATCAAATTAACAAAAGCGAGAAAACTCACCGATACATCAGCAAGGAATGCGGCGAGATTATCCGCATCGATCTTAGCCGCGGCCTCAGCAATCGTGACTTTCGGTTTCTTCTGTTTCTTCACCTTCGGTTTCTTCTCATCAACAGCTCCCCCATTCTGAGCAACGCCGCCGGCATTATCATCATCGCTGTCATCATCGTCGGAGCGGTGCTTTGACGATCTCAACGGCTGAGTCCCATCATAAACAGCGGACATTGCCTCTCTCTGAGCCTCGATTCGCCGGCGACGCTCCTCCGATTGCTTCTCCAACGAGGTGAAGACGCTGTCACCGCCGGGGACAGCGGATCCATTCGAAACCAGCTTGCCGGAATCGGATTGCTTCGCCGGAAGCTTTCTCTGCTTCTTGGCGTAAGTAACCTTTTGCCATCCGTGACTGTTGTTTGAATTGGCGGTTTCGGTCTCTTCAATGTGGTTGGATTCAAAGGATAATGGCTTGTCTTCCATTTTGTTGATATGCAGAGAGAGAATTGAAAGGAATTAGGAGAGAGAAAACTATCTCAATTGAGAACAAATCTGGAAACGAGAGCGACTGGGAGAACAACACGGAACTGATCCAAGACGGAGAGAGATCGGAAGGGAAGGAGAGAAGGTGGACTTTCGCTCGGACTGATATATACTTGTTGACTTTTCGAAATTTACCTCTTTCATTGACTGTATTACCGAAGTGCCATGAAATTAAATGGATCCAATTTTCGGGTGAGATAGTATCTGAGATGATTTTTAATTTCAAAAAACAGGTACATGAATTTATTTATATGTGTTCCCAATAAACATCTTTTTTTTTTGGTTTGAAGAGAAGGGGAAGATGGTGTTGTGTACGCCGTAAATGATAACTGAAAAATTTATATTTATTTATATTTATATTTGAAAAAAAATAAATATTATTTATTTTAAAATATATATATATTCGATTTAAAAGTATTTATAAATAAACAAATACAAATACGTCTATAAGCATATTCGTATTCATTTAATATTCAACTATAAATATATCTGGTGGATAATAAATATTAGGAATCCGATATCCGAATTCGGATCCGTATCTGAATAACTTATATATATATAATAAGTAAAATAATTTTTTTTAAGTGATCTTCCTTATATAATAATTAATTTTCTCTATCATACGAAAATTATTTTTAAAATATGTCATTTCACTTCTAAAAAGTAAGAAATAATACTTTTATTATAATATTAATAAACTGAAATAAATTAATTTAAGTATAGTTAATAAATTTTTACTATTATAAAAATTAAAATATCTAGAATGTATCATTTAACAAGTGTTATAAATGTTATTTAACAAGTGTTACAATATAACTTTTTGATCATTTAACAAGTGTTATAAATATTATTTAAATATTATAATTACAGATTATAAATATTCATACACACTACAGTATTACTTCAAACACATAAAATGGATATCTAAACTTTAATAAGTAGAACATTCATTTTGAAATTTAGGATTTCAAAAATATTGAAAACTTATTTAAATTGTAATTTAGAGTATTGATTATTGTATTTATTATAAATAAATAAATTAACATTCATTTATTAATGAACTATATGTTAAAACTCTTTTTTTATTTTTTTATTCTAGTTATATATAGTGTTACAATATATCTAAAATGTATCATTTAATAAGTGTTATAAATATCATTTAAATGTTATATTTATAGATTATAAATATTCATATACACTACAGTATTACTCCAAATTAACACATAAAATGGACATCTACTTATTAATGGATATCTAAAGATTAATAAGTAGAGCATTCATTTTGAATTTAGAATTTCAAAAATAATAAAATTTTATTTGAATTGTAATTTAGACAATTGATTATTGTATTTATTAAAAAAAAATTAACATTCATTCATTAATATGTATGATTTAAACTTTAAATTGTGATTGGTTACGAGTAATTATTATTTTTTTTTATTTTTTGTAAATAATTTCAATGAATTTTATATTTGGTGACTGATAAACGAATCTGGATATCCGAATATTCGAATAATCTATTTATTCGAATAAAATAAACGAAAACGAATATTATCTTTATTCGGATATTATTTCGAATACCGGATACAGATAACATTTTTAAAATTCGCCAAATACAGAATACGAATACGGATAGCGAATTAATTTTTCGGATATGGATACTAATACTACTATATTCGGATTCGTTTATATCCGTTTACACCCCTAGTGTTGTGAATGGGAGTTGAATTCGACCAACTTAACAAAATGAAAATTCTAAATTTATCCAAAAAAATTATCCGTTAGCCTTATCCATAAAAAATAAAAAAGAGTATGACCCCACCTCATTACATCATATTTCTTTGTCTTTTATGAGGATAAAACTTATTCGTAAGTTTTTCAGGTAAATATATAAGCAACTTTTAACAAAAACACGGTTTTCACATGGCATGGAGGATGCTGCTATTTTTATGGAATACTAATCACAATTATCTAATTTTACATATACAAGTTTGATAGTCGTGCAAGACACGAACTAGTGAGAAAAAAAAATTAATTTTTTTAATTTTATTTTATAAATATTATTTATTTATTTTATTTAAATATTAATCATCATGTATTGTTATTATTTTTATATGGTATAATTTAGTATTTTTATTATAAATTAAAATATTTATTTCTTTAGATGTTCTAATTTTATTAAAATGTTTTTAATTTTTTTTTATTATAAATACTCTCTCTCTCTCTCTCTCTCTCTCTCTCTCTCTATATATATATATATATATATATATATATATATATATATAAATATTATACATACATGTATATTAGTATAAATATATTATAAGTATAATTTTATTGATTCATAAATATCTAATTTATTAGGAAAATAAGAGTTTGAGAATGACTTTTCAAAAGAAGAGTTTTTTGGGAAGGAACGACCTTCGACCTTCCATTTTATCCAAATTGGGATATGCTAAACTCGATTAATTAATTCGTGACGAATGAAGTTAACTCAAAATAATTAAATTTGAAATAACTACTTACCGTATTATATGGGGCAGAGTAAGAAATTAAATTCGTCCATGAAATTACATAAAAAATCGATCAACTATACAATGGCGTTAGACTAATTGAAAAACTGTATCTACATTTTGATTGCGGATTTGGTAGGCTCCTCAAGCCGAGCCACAATGCTAATATAACATTTTTAAAGAAAAAAAAAGTTTCTGCAATATCTGAATACGCACGCACACCTCTTTCTCGCTCTGTCATGTGAGTTTCTGCAGATACATGATATTTTTTAACAGCTCGAAAATTGATTTCATCGACTTCTTTGTTTGTTTATTACTGCATGTGTTTTGATCTGGTCTGTCATGGTATCAATTTTAACTAAAGCATTTGTTATGGTGGTTGGTTAGTGTTTGTTTGTCTGGTATCATTTGCTATGTTAATGAATCCAAAAAGGAGAGAATCTCACTTCAATTCTATTTAAATTTTTCCCACACTCAACTTCAGTTACCAATAACTACTCTCCCCCTTTTCTTATTTGAAACTGTTTATAATTAGTTAATTGTAACTTGAACCTGAGAAATTGAAGCTATAAAATCTCTGGTAGGAAGAATTATTCTGTCCCCATTATTTTCGTTCTGGAAGTAGTCTTATTTATTACACAAATTGAAGAACAATGTTGCAACTTTTCTTATTGGAGAAGGCTTGTAGATTATTTGCAGTATATTCTCTTTTGAAGTTATTGAAAATGGTGTTTTGACCAATTATTTCAACTTGTTAACCAAATCAAACAGTACCGTAAACTTGAAATATATACCGCTCCAATCGCAAGTGGTGTTAGTTTGAATTTTCAACCGTACCATTCTCTACATTATGAATATAATTACTATGTTTCTCTAAAAAATATGATAAATGCATAGTAATATGTACACTTCAAATTATGTATGAAAAACAACTATTAGAAATACCGTTTTACTGAGAAGGTGGCAGATACCAACCGTGGCATCGATTTATTTATTTATTTATAATTATTATGGTCTACCAAAGAAGATTGTTGTTCTCAGGCAAGCCAGTGTAATGTATTGCTATAATTTGTGTTCTACAATTCCAACTAGAGTGGAATCATACAAGATTATTTCATTATTTTGTTCTTCTATACTTAATTTGTTTCCATGGGCTGTAGTTTGCGATGAAGAAGGTAGAATAGTGTTAGTTACGCTGTTAACCTTTGGCTTTGGTCTATTCATTTCCGCGGGTTAGGTGTAGTTTAAGGAAAAATTATGCAATGCTGAAGCTCCCTTGTAGACTCCATTATTATGTTTGAGGAGGAAGAAATACTATTTATTTACTTTTGAACACCGAACAATTTCTTGTAGTTTAAGAGGGCTACGCCGTTTTCTTCTGACGGCAAGGTCATTTGGTCTCCTACGTTTATGGCAAACTCTGACCACTGCTAAATTAATCTTTCAATTCCCAGTTCGGAAGGTGGAATCAGCTTCATACTACATAATCCTCCTAGCTCCTACAACATACTATTTTTCAGAAAAATACACGCGCTCCTGCCGCTATATTTTTCAGAAAAAAAAAATATTCCCTCCGAACTGTAAAGATTAATTTATTTGACCAACTTTTTAATTAAAATTTATCTAATTTTTTTAAAATACAAATAAAAAGATTACATGTAATTACTATAATATTTAATTTTTAAAAATTCAAAAATATAAATAAATTTATTTAATTATCTAAGTAAACTTATCCAATTTTTACGAGAAGAAGGAAGTATAAAATACGGACGGACTACTTGAACGAAGAAAGGAGGGTGATAATGCAATTAGGAAGCAATCAAAGTTTGGGTCATGGAGGATGACTTCAATATTCATTTTAACATCCAGATTTTATGTTACGTTTAAAATTAAAAGAATAAAAATAAAAATAAAATAAAATAGATAAGAACTAAAATAAAAGACGGAATGTAATAATTTTAAGAGATTTCATATGCATGTTTAGTTTATGTTCAGAATACATTAAAAAAATGGAATAAATAATTTGAAAGTGACATAAATTCCCTAAATGTTCAGTTTTAACTTAAATTCAAATTTTATCTTTAAATTTTTCTCATATTTCTCTAAATTTTCCTATAATTCTATCTTTATTTTTCCCTTCATTTTTTCTACTTATAATTTTTCTCTAATTTCTCTATTTTTATTATTTATTATTTTTTTATTTCTCTGTCTCTATTATTTTCATAACGTCTCTATTATTTTCATAACTTACGAACAACTATTAATTAATATTAATATAGAAAAACTAGTTAAGCTCATAATCACACATACACTAGCAAAAGACCTAAAGTCACAATTTAATATGGCAAAAAAATTTAAACTTTTTTCTTACTCTAATAATTAATTTAATTTCTTAAATCAACCTACTAATTTTATTTTAATTTATGACAACTAAATATATGTAATATAAAATATAATACAATCAACAAAACTAAAGCCATAAAGAACATAATACTAATAATAAGATAGTACTCCACTAAATATAACAATAATATAACTAATAATTTCATCATTAGGCAACCAAAAATATAATAAAATATCTAATAAACTAGTACCGATAATTTCATCATTCAACAACAACAATATAATAAAATGTCTAATCAACTAATATAAGTTATATAACACTCACTCGATAAATTCTTGACAAAACTCTCTTTTCACTTATTAGAAAGGTTAAAAAAGATTACCATCAACTCCTTCTCACGAGTAAGGTTGCACATAATCTTGTTACGCTTACTATCGGTTAGACTGGACACATTACTCAATATATTACTAAGATTCTTATGTTGCTCATTTAATAAAATCTCTAATCCAAGAAAGTTAGCAAATTGATTATATAATTTTTCGAGTTGTATGGCAAAAATAATAGCAACCCTCTCCATGCTAGATTTAGAATTAATATCGATACTTGACTTTTTTCTCCTCTTTTTGGAATTAGAGGACTTATTAGAGATTTTCTGACTGCGGGTTGGAGTCAAAGCACCATTTCCATCATTTATTTAGATCTTTTCATCTAACTTAATCATTTTTGTAACCGATAAAATATCTTTTTCAATTGCGTTCTATCCTTATCAATTAAAAGTACAAAGATCCAAATAATTTGAAAATGTCTTATTCTGTCACTTTGCTATCTTCTTGTGCACCTAAAAATAAGTTAAAGGAAAGAACAATTAAAATAGCAAGTAATGTGGACTAACTTTAACTACCAAATGTGGACTATGACAATGTTATTTGTAACAACACCAAAAATAAACTTCGTAAATACAGTCTATCCATCAAAAACTTCTGACTGCACATCAAAAATGCCCTTTATAGCACCGGACTAGCAAAAATAAAAGTTGATCCCATAAAACACCTGCTGTATATATGCAAACATTTCTAAGAAAAAAGCACTGTCCTTGAATGGATTAAAAACTAATAACATAGCACCAGGTGGTACATAAATTATAAGCAATGATATCAATGCAGCACCTCAACAGCAGTATGTTGCAGCACCTCAACAGCAGTATGTTGCAGCACCTCAACAGCAGTATGTTACAGCACTACATGTACTGACAAACATCTACAAGAAATGCAAACTCCCATTAATTACAATAGGGGTATGGATACATGAATGTGAAATATATTCATGTCCCCTAAATTGTGTAGCTAGATGTGGTTACCAATACCATGATAACCAAAATCTAATACAGAAAATAAATACTATAATGATTACAAGAAAGACTATAACTAAGAAAACATAAATGAGAAGAACATAGATCAGCTGTTTCTAGATATTGCTCGAGAAAGAAAGGATACACTTTGGTCGAATAAGTGCTCTCATGCGTCTACGTTCTGCGTATAATAAATTGCATGAATAATGTAACCATGACAACTATTTCGGACAAAAAAAAAACAAAAACTAATCTCTTCATCATCTTTCTTTATCTAATTTACGACCATCCATGACTGCAATCCAGTTAAAAAAGTAAGAGCAAACTCAAACAAATCAACAAAATAATGAGAAGACACTTGGCAGACTATCTTTGGAGAAGAGCATACTCATATATAACACGGCAGTTAACATCTTTGAATTTTTTTGATAAGTTATAACTAATTACGGTTCAAGTTTGGTGCTAAAATTTACATATGTATACTGATTTCTAGTAACACGGTGATACAATAAAAATGTACAGATTCACTAAAATATGACCCATTGTCGTTACACCCCCATTATTGTTCATAAAGTACTCATTACCTAAAGAAACCCCATTGCTCCTAGTTGCACTAAATCCATGATTAGAATAGTGATTCGAATACATTGTATAACCATCATTATACCCATGACTGTACGTACCCACCGGTTGTATCACTAAACATCGATTTTTCCTGAACTTGATTTGATAAATTAGACATCAAAGATTATCCAGAACAAGAATTGATTCTCGTAGGCTTAAAATTTAAGTAATTAATTGTGTAATTATTTGAACCCACAGAACTTCCTAACAAATAAGAAGGCAATTATGGATATAGAGTACTTCCTGCAACCCAATAATATTTGTTAATTACATGTGCATTAAAAATGAATACATATCATAGACTGCATTAGACCAGGAAAAAAAACCAAACAAATCAATAGAACAGTCCTTTGAGACATATTATAAGAATCCACAAGTGAACATATCCATTACTGTTACCAACAAATGAGCATTTCACTCTGCAAAACTTTCACTCCTCAATATTAATCTAATTTTTTAAAACTAAAATTCTGAATTTTCCCAATAAATTTTGCAGTCTGACTTATAAGAATCCTGTAACAAGGCAACCCATACAAATAAATGGCACATTCAATTATGGTATAAATCCAATGCTGTTAAATTACTCTCCACACAGTAAATCTTTACAAGATATGATAAGAGACATTGTTCACCAGCAGAACTTAATAAAATGTTACAACTAGGATCAGAGATATAAAAAGAGGATAGAGAACTTAACACAATGTTACAACTAGGGGTGTTCAACCGGTAATTACCGGCCCGTACCGAACCGAAATTGAAAGATAGAAATTTTGGATACCGAAACCGGTACCGATTGGACCGGTATACCGAACCGGTTTTACCGGTTCGATACCGGTTCGGTACCGGTAAAAACCGAAACTTAATATAATTATTATTTTATTATTTTTATTAGTATTATTATTATTTTTATTATTAATATTAGTATTATTTTTATTATAATTATTATTTTTGTTAATATTATTATTATTATTATTATTTTTATTATAATTATTATTTTTATTATTATTTTTAGTATTATTTTTATTATTTTTAGAATTATTATTAATGATAATATAAATAAAAAATAAAAAATAAAAAAACCGGTATACTGGTTCGGTTCGGTATTTACCGAACCACAAAAAGGCGGAACCGAAAAACCGGTATATACCGGTTTTTTTGTACCGGTACCGAACCGGTTTTTTTTATACCGAACCGACCGGTTCGGAAAACCGAAAAACCGAAAAAATCGAAAATTTTGCACACCTCTAGTTACAACTGAAAGTGAAGATTAAATTACCAAACAATATAAGCATATTCACACAAAAAGCCTTCTACATAAAATCAAACAATATATATCTTAGTTTATATATGTATAAGTATCAATTATCAAAAATCATACCAGAAATTTAGTGCGAATGGAAGGTATTTAATTCGATTCAAAACTTTTGGACAGCTTTTGAATTACCTGAGGGAAAAAAAAGTACAATTAAATCTGAACTTCAAGCACTAGACTTGTGATAAAATTGATGATTGGAGATGTGAGGAAAAAAATGCGTAATTTTATCGATCTCAATGGAAGATGCTGATTGATGCCCTCATCTTTTCTCCTCCTCTCGCCGTTCTCTTTAGCAAATGAAACAATCGATTGATGCAATCTGACCCGTAAATGTCCTATTTCATATAGGGGTATGTCAATTGACTTCAAATAACAGATGAAATGATCCAACCCCCTCCTCGAGTGATTTTTTTCTTCATTTAAGTAGTATTTCAGTCGGAGTATATCATCCCGTCAAAATGAACAAATTAAATTAGGTATTTATTATTTCAACAAAATGATTTATTTTATTTTCTCTCTCATTCCACCAAATCAAACACAATATTATTACGAACAAACACCATATATCTATATATATAGATAAATAGATAAAAAGGATCAAGAGCATATCTACTTATTTGACATACCAAGCATATTTCTTTTAAGGTCATTATAGGTTTGGTCTATCGTTATATGTTGTTCATCGCTAAAAGCTATAGTGACGGACCGAACTTATGGTGATGAACCAAATCGTCGTCTGATCCGTCGCTAAAAAATGTATACTTGGTATGTCTAATAAAGGGTATGTTCTTGATCCTTATATATAAATATATATATATATATACACATACACAAAATAATTATGAGCCATTAATTAATATATTTACTTTAATAAAAATTAACTTTTTTATGGTAATATAATTTCTTTCCATCGTCAAAGTTAAAGGTCGCTGGAAATAAGAAGTATGACTAACTGGAATGTAAAATTGTCGCTAAATAGTTATTATCCGGCCACAGAGCATGTAAAAAAGTGCGTGATCCCAGTAGACTGGGGACTACATGCAAAAGTATATATTAGTATTAATTACGTGAATTTGACTAAACCAAGGAATCGTGTCTGGCGACGAACTTTTATGTTTTTTTTTTCCTTTGAAATGTATCTGGACTGAATATCTTCATGGAAATTGATATTTTTACAGATTTTTTTTGTTATTTTTATAAAGTTTATCTATAGTGATGATTTTAATTTATGACAATATTTTTTATATATAAAATGTCACAATAAATTTATAGCGACGATTTTAATATATAAAATATAATTATAAATATATAACAACAGTTTAAAACTGAAATCTAACTATAAAAAATAACAAAAATTCCTGTAGAAATAATAGTTCCCTATCTTCATTCTTCAACGCTTGCTTAAGATTAGGTGGGTAGCCACTGCAGTCATTATTATATCTTAACAATATAATAATGCAGTTATATTTTCAACAAAGGAGACATGCAAAAGATATTTGTCAATATGAGTAAAAAATTGATATTTTTGTGATGATTTTTATTATTTTTGTACGTGGGTATAATTTTTTATTTATAGTAATAATTTTAAAATCGTTAATATAGACTCATAACGATATTTTTTTATGTAAAAGTGTTACAATTGATATATAACAACGATTTTAGCATTTAAATTATAGTTATAAGTATATAACGATGATTTAAAAAAAATTATTATAAATAAAAAATAAAATCCATATAAAAAAAAACAAAAATCACAATAAAAATACCAGTTCCCCGTAAGTAGCCAAGTGGGGAATCTAGTTTATCATTTACAAATATGTCATAATAACAATGAGCTCTAGCGTTACTGGGCCATTAAAATATGTTAGCAATTCTATAAGGTAAGCTCTAATAATACTGTCGGTCGCTAGCAGAGTTACAATTAGGGTGGCCCAAATTTTTTATTTTTTTGGTTTTTTAATAAATTGGATCGGTTTGCATCAGTCGATTCGATACCGGTTCGTTATTTTTCAATTTGGTACGTACCGATTTTTTTATTTTATTATTATTATTAATAATAGATAATTATTAATAATTAAAATAATAATAAAAACAATAATAATAATAATAATTAAATAATAATAATAATAATAATTTTCGGTAAAATCAGAACTGAATCAGTCTAACCGATTCCAGTATAGGAAATTGGATAATTTTGGTATCGATTCGGTTCGAACAGAATGAATACCCTTAGTTACAACTAAAGAGAGAGAATTGATATTTTCATGTACAAAAATAATAATTTTATAAAAAAAAATTCATTTGAATGTGATATTAATTTATTATTTATGTAAGAGAGAGTATGTAAAATTATTATTTTTATTCATGAAAATATCAATTCTCTAAATAAATCGTAATTACCTTAATTACAAAATATACACACACACACACACACACACACTTGGAAGGATCGTAGCTAGTTTTATTTGAATATCGGGGAACAATTTCATTTTCAAGACAATATTATTAGGAAATTGATATTTTTATATATTTTTTTTATATTTTCACACGGTAAAAATCACACTTTAGAGTTATAACGACAACTATAGATGTATAACTACGAAAAACCGTCATTATAACTCTAAATGTGGATCCTATTGTGTAAAAATATCAAAAAATTGTAGGAAAATATCAATTTCCTATTATTATTGTAGTTATGAATAGACAAATGCAAGCATGCCAAACTTTGTAGTAATTGTTAGAATCAATGAATTTTTAACTTAATAAGGGAGTATACTACTCTCCCAAATACTGAAGTATATAAAACTTAAAATTATATTGTCAATTTCGAAAAAAACATAAAGTACTGTTCTTATCAATCTTGTTTTTAAAATTAAATTAAAATTTAGTACTTCTGTTGTTTTACAAATTGTAGTAAGTACTACCTGTTCATCATATCTGTCTTTATTGAAATATTTGCCTGCATTAGCATTGGAGTTATTGCCCCGTCACGCGCGTTTTCCAGTCACTCTGTTATTGAAAAATTATTCAATGTTTTTATGTATTGGATTTGATTAATAAAAAATTAATTTTATAATAAATTAATACAATATTAACATATAAAGAAAGTATTAAAATTATATTAATTTATTATAAAATTAATTTTATAATAACTGAATCTTTAAATATTACCGTGTGATACTCTTAAGTGAATCACATCTGTTATTAATGCATCAAAATATGAAATGTCCATTACACATATATGTGTAATTACTGAGTACTACTGCTCCATCTCACATTGTATATTTATGTACTACTCCCTCCGTCCCATAATATATGACGTTTTAGAGTTGTGCACAACAATTAAGGAAATGATTGTGTAGCATTAAATATAATATCAATTGTCTATAATACCCTTTACCATACTTATCTCATACTCTCTCTCATCTGTAACAATTTCCCATGATTTACTCCTAAAAAAATTCATTGATCTCATTTACTCCTATTTTCTTTCTCTTTCTCCCTCCCCATAAAACACCTTGTCAGATTATTTAGTTTCAAATTAGCGTCATGCACTTTCAAATTTTTTTTGCCTCACCTGAAAACTTCATTTTCAAATTAGCGCAACTTTAGGAGTCCCGTGCAACTTTAGGAGTCTTGCCAGTGGATTTATCTTTTAAATCGGAAGAAGAAAAAGTCATTCCATTGTCATATTGAGGATTTTCTTTGCAATCCATGGTGTTTGTGACTAAACAAACTCTGTGAGAAGATCTCCATTGAAGAATTCATATATAAGAGGAATTTGGGAAAGAAGAAAATCGGAAGAGGAAGAGAATCTTAGAAAAAATAAAATTTCTGAACACCATAATTAATTTGAGGAGAGGAAGAGACCAAAAATTGTTGAAAAGGAGTATACACTATAAACAAGAGAGAGATAAAGAGGAAGAGAAAAAGATGAAAAGAAAAAATGGGGAACTGTAATGTTAGGAGTGAGTTTTGTTTTGATAAGGAGAGAGAGAGTTAAAAGCATCAGAAATTGTGACGAGGGGTAATTTTGGAAAGATTGGGCCTAATTCTCCTAGATTACATAAAACGTCAAATAATTTGGGAAAAATAAAATCATCTAAAACGTCACATATTTCGGGACGGAGGGAGTAGTAGTCTAGTACTATATATTTTCTCTCTCTTGGCTGGCCTTCTCCTGACTTTCTCTCTCTGACCAACCCTGATTCTGAGTAGCAGCAGGACTCACTAGTGAAAAACCGAGCAAAGCCCAACCAACCCCCAATGCCCAATTCCCCTCACCCATTCGGCCACCTCCTTCGGCTTCTGATTCAGCCTCAGTCTCATAAAATCTCTCAAACCCCTAAATCCAACCATCTCTAGAGAGAGAAGATTAAAACAAGAAATTTCTCATAGATATAGATATGAAGCCAGAATATCCACAACCTAATCATATCTCCTTCTCTGACTGCAGTGGCGGCACCAGCTCCTCCGTCAACAATAGCAGTGTGTATTCACACGGAAAGTCTAAGATATGGGAGGAAACTGAACAAGATGCTGGAGTGGACGAGCTTTTGGCGGTTTTGGGCTACAAAGTCCGGTCCTCAGACATGGCGGAAGTAGCTCAAAAGCTCCAACATCTCGAACAAGTTATGGGGCAAGTTCAAGAAGACGGCCTTTCCCGTCTAGCTTGCGATACCGTTCATTACAACCCATCTGATTTATCTTCCTGGCTCGAATCTATGATTACAGAGTTCAACCCACCACCTGCAAAAGATCTGTTTCTAACTCCGGCAGAATCGTCTACTGACAAGATAATCTTGGATGATTCATCTCGTTGCGATTACGATCTTAAAGCAATTCCGGGGAACGCCGTTTACCCTCCGATTGTTCAATCACCAGTTCCTCCACCAAATAAAAGATTGAAAACCATGTACCCAACAAATCCATCAATTTGGCAAAGTCAGGTTCAATCTCAACAACACCCAAATGAACCCTCTCGTTCAGTAGTTTTGGTGGATTCCCAAGAGAACGGAGTCCGATTAGTTCATACTTTAATGGCTTGCGCTGAAGCTGTGCAGCAAAATAATTTAAAGTTCGCAGAAGCACTGGTCAAGCAAATCGGATTCCTAGCCGTGTCACAAATCGGAGCAATGAGAAAGGTCGCCACCTATTTTGGTGAAGCATTGGCCCGGCGAATATACCGATTATACCCACAAAACTCTCAGGATTCTGCCTTTGCTGATCTACTTGAAATGCATTTCTATGAAACCTGTCCTTACCTAAAATTCGCCCATTTCACTGCTAATCAAGCTATACTCGAAGCTTTTGCTGATAAGAAAAGGGTTCACGTGATTGATTTCGGTATGAAACAGGGGATGCAGTGGCCGGCTTTGATGCAAGCTTTGGCTTTGCGGCCAGGTGGGCCGCCTACTTTTCGGTTAACCGGTATTGGACCGCCGTCACACGATAATAGGGATCATTTGCAGGAAGTGGGTTGGAAATTAGCTCAGTTGGCGGAAACTATTCAACTAGAATTTGAGTATAGAGGGTTCGTGGCGAATAGTTTAGCTGATCTTGATGCATCTATGCTTGATCTTCGAGAGGGTGAAACTGTGGCGGTTAACTCGGTTTTGGAGATTCATCAGCTCTTGGCTCGACCGGGTGTAATTGAGAAGGTGATGGCGGCCGTAAAGGAGATGAAGCCGGAGATTGTGACGGTGGTGGAGCAGGAAGCTAATCACAACGGGCCGGTATTCTTTGACCGGTTCACCGAGTCTTTGCATTATTACTCGACTCTTTTTGACTCGTTGGAGAGCTGCGGTGGCGGCTTTGACGACGGTGGGCCGGTGAGTAACCAGGACAAGGTGATGTCAGAGGTGTTCTTGGGAAGGCAGATCTGTAACGTGGTGGCTTGTGAAGGGGTTGACCGGGTTGAAAGGCACGAGACTTTGGGCCAGTGGAGTAAAAGGTTCGACGCGGCCGGGTTTGAGCCGGTTCACTTGGGGTTTAACGCTTTTAAGCAGGCTAGCATGCTGCTGGCACTGTTTGCTGGAGGGGATGGGTACAGAGTGGAGGAGAAGGAAGGGTGTCTGATGTTGGGTTGGCACACTCGCCCACTCGTCACTACCTCAGCCTGGAAACTCAGTGGTTAACACTTTGAGTTGACTCAGTTGGTGGTGGACCTCAGTGCAAACTCCGTCACACACCAACCACATAGTGTTATGTGATGAGCTGGATGTGACCTAGAGAGGGAGGGGGAGAGGAGGGAGATGCTATGATGTTAGAGAGAGCAGTGTAAAGTGTGGGGCTCTTCTTCTGTTTAATATTTCAGTAACCTTTTAATTTATAGAAGACCTTACTGAGTGGAATCTTTGAATTAGTAGGGGTCAGTCAAATCATCTTAAAACGTGCCTTGTGCATTTTCTATGTAGCACTCCCTCCCTCCTTATAAATAGGAGTACTCCCTCCGGGAATTGGTAGTCCAGCGGAAGCTTTGCATGTATGGATGGTATCTCATCTTTTTTGAGTTGTATATGAACTAACAAGTAGTGTTGTGTGTTGTGAATTGTGAATGATGATGATTTTGTAAAGAATTACCCGTGCGTTATTTTGTAGAGTGTGGTGGGGAGTACAAAGTTATAATTGTTGGAAACAAGTTGTATGACTTGTTAATTTAACAAACTACATGAAAGTGACTTGACATATAATTATATAGATATAGAGCGATGCGATGATGCCATGCCATGCCATGCCGCCGGCTTATAACAACACCACCCTCCGGGAATTGGTAGTCCAGCGGAAGCTTTGCATGTATGGATGGTATCTCATCTTTTTTGAGTTGTATATGAACTAACAAGTAGTGTTGTGTGTTGTGAATTGTGAATGATGATGATTTTGTAAAGAATTACCCGTGCGTTATTTTGTAGAGTGTGGTGGGGAGTACAAAGTTATAATTGTTGGAAACAAGTTGTATGACTTGTTAATTTAACAAACTACATGAAAGTGACTTGACATATAATTATATAGATATAGAGCGATGCGATGATGCCATGCCATGCCATGCCGCCGGCTTATAACAACACCACCATCACCCACTTTGACACTACTTCTCTTACATTATTTTATGTTCCTTATAATTGATTAATTAGTTACTAACTATATTTACAAGAAATTATCGACAAAAGGAGGGATGTCCTTCACATAAACCAAATATTCAGTGTGCACCAACTATAAACAAAATCTGAACATAAAGCTAAAGCTAGTGTACGTCGTGGGATTAAACCAAGAACTAGGGAAGAGCCAAATTATATATTCACACATAATCACACAAAAAGATTTAAAAGAAGGGAATTGATACAAAAAAAAAATTAATAAAGGATGAAAAATACTTGAGTGGATTTTTTTTTGGAAAATATGATTTTTTTTTTATTTATTTTAAATATACGATGCATTCCTTTCCTAAATTTTTAATTGCAAAAAAAAAAAATCTTTTGATTCTTTACGAATTTTAGATACAATCGAAACTTATTATAGTTGAAATAAAAATTGTTGATGAATTACTTATACTGAAACTGTTTGAAACAGCTAATGTTACACTATTGAAATACAAAAGATAAAAAATCCACAAGACTACCTCAGCATTTAAATTGTTATAGCATGTAACCTGCATCATTCATTGATCAAAAAAGACATAGTTATTGAATTAAAATTTTTAAAAAACTGTGCGAAATAATTATCAAACGAATCATCATACATCCAAAATTTTGATGATTGAATGTTCATAATTGATAAATAATTTTGATGATTGAATATTCATGATTGATAACTGTTGTGTAAGAAGTCATAATAGCGGCTGTACTAGAGTTTTTTTTTCTTTATTGGTAGTGGTCTAATTTTTTTTTAAGGTAGGATTAATATACATGTTTACAAATATAGATTTTAGGAAATTTATGATTAAACGATGATTTTGTTTTATTTATTATATATGGATATAGATATAGTACTTATACTATATATATATATATATATATAGAGTACTTATATTAATTTAAATAGAAAAAAAACTTTCTTTTTTCGTTTTCTATTAGAAATTGAAATATTTTTACATTTAGATTGTATTTAATTAATATAAATTTAGATAATACTTGTGTTAATATAAATAAAAAAGCTAAAATAAAAATGTATGAACTTAAACCAAATTTATGTTTTTAATTATATAATTGATGCGTACACTCTATGTCTCTATTTATATATATGGTGTACTACAAAACCATGTAGTGATTCTTTAATAACCCAAGTAGTCCAACTTGTATGGGTACGTATTTTAGATTTGTGGAATGGGATATTGGTAAAAAGATACATCACTACCAATTTCAAACCCAGACGTCTCCTTCATTGTAGTATATTCTTTTTTCTTAATATTTTCCACGTCTCAAGGGAGAGAGAGAAAAGAACAGTGAGGATGTTTAGAACATGCAAGTAGGTTATTCATTTGGAAGCCAAGTCAAAATAGAATTGTTGACAAAATGTGACTTGAGCGGATCTATATACAGCGGAAGAGTAAAAATAAGACACAATAATTAAATATTATATTTATTTATATTATTAAAAAATAAAATATAATATTAAAATTCGTGTTATATTTTATTTTTTAATTATTTAAATGAATATAATATTTTATTATTGTGTATGTAAATTTGTCTGAAAAATAATAACAAGAACACTAATTATGTATAAAAAATTATGCATTCAGAATATAAAAAGAAAAGAAAATAAAGAGCAAAATTTATAATTTATAATTTTATATATTTTTATTAATAAATAATATATAAATCCTACTTTTGATATATAATTTTTTATGTACAATATCTGTACATAGTATTATTCATGATAAAAAACATGAAAGGGTTTCTATAGTCAAACTCGACATGCATGTAGATGTTATCTGTCAAGGGAGATACGGGCATGCAGGTTCTAGTCTTTTTACTTACTCATGTCAAGCTTTTACTTGCAACACATATGACATAATTCTTTTCCAGAATATTTACATTAAAAAAACTATTATCAACAATAAATTCGAGTATCTTCGGAAAAATTCTATTCCATCGTTTTAAAAACCAGTAAATATTAAAAAATATATATTTATATTATATTTAATTAATAAATTATTAGTTTAATAACTGTAACACTATAATAAAATTCATTCTGATTACAAATCGAAAAGCTTGAAAAAACATTTTCTTATTTCTTTAAATGAAATAAAGAAAAAGCATGCCTTTATCTTAAGGCGGGCCCTTACTTAGCTGCAATTGAGACATTAACAATCCATTTTTTTTTTTAGGGTGGGCTTTAAAAATCTTTGACTTTTCAATTACATATAAATAGAAAAATTGTATGGAAAGGAAATATATATATATATATATATATGCATTGCATGGTGAAAGAAAGGGTCAACATCCATCGTGAGTTGGTTCCATTATATAGTTCTGAGTGTCGGGAAAGCTTTGAAAAGGGTGAGCTTTCAAGTCTTTCTTATGCCTTTTGATTTCTTGAATTTGGTAGCACGCACAATCTCCCACCATAAACAACGTCCACCATCAAATGCTCCCTCCCACGTTTTATATTCCATCTTTAGGTCTCTATTTCATACTTTCTTCCTTTCACAAATGCTATTTATTTATTCTATAAAAAGAGTTTCTTTTAATTGATAGAATTATTAATTTATACTTAAAAATATCAACCTAATTTTATTATTATATTACTACTATGTAACTAACAATTTACTATTTTAAAGATAAAATAAAATATATATCTATAATATTCGTAGATTTTGTAAATGGAACTCTCTATAAAAGGCAGGTCTTGACCACTAATCATTAGTATGTATACCGAGTACGGGTTGTCACTCTTGTAATTAAAAAAATAATATGTGAAAACAATAATTAATATAATTCACTAAATATAGAACTCATTAAAAATATATTAAAATCATGACAAATTATTTTTTGAGGCCAATTTCTTGAAAATTTTGACAATCGCCTCATTTTCAACGTATCAAATATTTTTCAATGTAAATCACTATTTACTGAGTCTTGAATAGAATCAAATATATTTTTTGAACTAAAATTACAATTAAATTTTATACAAATTGTAAGTACTGTAACTTTGAGACTAATTTTTTTCAGTGGCGTAAGGAGCGGGGGGCTGGCATGGCGTAGTGGTGACACTGCCTAAATTTGGGATTTTTAGAACTCAAGGACCAAGGATTTGAGAGATGGGTACATCGACATGGATAACTTATCGGATCACCGACAAGGATAGGTAGTTAGAAGAAAAGGATTGGGCAGAAGAGAGGGATTAGCCGGTGGACATGAGGGTTGAACATCTATATTTGAATAGAATTTTAAGACTTGGATGATAGTTTTAGTAAAAGATGAAAAGAAATAAGTGTGGCATGTGGACCAAAGTACGTAGAGATAAGGAGGTTTAACAAAATTAATTTTATTAAATAAATTAATTTTAGCTTTTTTATTTATATTATATTTTATATTTTTCTTATTTACTGATTTTATATTGAAAAACCTTCCGGTGATCACATTTGACCCCAATAAAAGTTCAGAATGTACAATTTGACACGTCAACTATAATTGAAGAGTGCAAGTAGACATTTTTTAAAATTTAGGGTGTGATATCGCTCTGACATATAAATTTTAGGGTCCAATCTGTATTTTAGTCATGATTAGTTATAGGTTTATGTTGTTTTTATTTAGTTAAAATAGCCTAATTATATTTTTTTAATTAAATAAAATGCCTACTTTTTATTTTGAACTCATTTTTTATTAAATAAAATGATTAGTTATAGGTTTAGGTTATTTTTATTTAGTTAAAACAAGTTAATTATGATGTTAATAATAAATCATAATTTTTTAAAAGAAAATACAGCTCACCAGTAGTTAACTATGGTTAGAGTTTTATTCAAATTTTGATTATTGTTGTTATATTTTTTTAAGATTTCGTTGGTTTAATTGGAAACAAAAACAAAGTTAATAGGATTTTTTGAAAAAGAAAAAAAAGTTGATTGTTTTTTTTTTTTTTAAAGTAAAGTTCATTGGTTTTTTTGGTGATAAAGTCATAAAATTATGTGACAAATAAAATTGCAGAAGAAAAAAAATACTTTAAAATTTAAAAGAGGAGAAAAAGAAATTGCAAATTAATTGTGAGTAAAAAATAAGGTGATAGAAAAAAAAATAAGAAAAGAGAGAGGAAAGTAGTGAGAGAGAGAAAAAAGAGTGATAATCAAAATATTGAGAAAAAATAGGGAAAGAGGAGAAAAGTAAATAAAATTCTTAATTATTATGTAATTGTGATCCAATTATACAAAAAAGCAGTTATAAAAAACTGCACGTTTTATAATATACTAGTGGCTAAAGCACATGCGATGCATGTAATATTAATTTATCAATACAAATAGAGTGTATTGTAAAATTTGAGAGATATTATAGGAGATAACAGAGAAAAATTCTCAATAATTGCAGTAGCACATCTTCTCTCTTTGTATGCATGGGTAGAAAAAATAGACACATAACCTATAAATTTTAAGGATAAAATGTGACCCAATTACCCCAGAAAGTGATTATAAAAGTTGGACGCTTTATATATATATAGAGAGAGATAATATACTAGTACGCACGCCCTTGCAAGGCAAGGGCAATTTATTTATTTTCCTTATTTGATTACTTATTTTAATAAAAAGTTGTTAAATATAATATGTAAAATTAATTCACAAATTTATAATAACACGATATTATATTATTATGCACTTTAATTTTTTTGCAAATTAATAGATATACCTTTGCCACAAATATAAGATTATTATTGATTTTTAAAAAATTAATCCTAGACATTTAAAATTCAAAATTATTATGATGTTACAATTTATTTCTTGAATCAAGTCATGACCAACACAAAAAACTCAATTAACATTTTTGATTGTTCTCCTTATTATCTGTAGTATAGTATAGATAGTCACCCTCGCACGTATTATGGGTGTGTTTTAATTTTTTTTATTATAATATGAAGAGATATCTTAATCTCTTAAAATATAAAGACAAAATTTTGAAATGATAAAAATCCTTTTATCATATTTTGTGATACAAAATCAGTTAAAGGCTTTATTAGTACTAGTAGCCAAAGCAAACACGATACCGTAATATTAATTTATTAATACAAATAGAGAGTATATTATAAAATTTAAGAGATATTAGAGAAGATGAGAAAAAAAAATTCTAAACAAATTTTTAGTATTATATATTGTGTTAACTCCTCCAAAAAATTAGAATAACTGCAAACAATAATGATTAGATAATTTTCAACAACTATATAACCACATCTTTTCTCTTCGTATGATTTAGTGGAAAAAATAAAAACACAATATATAAAATTTTAAGGGTAAGATGTGACCTAATTACACAAAAAAATGATTATAAAAGTTGGACGCATTATATATACTAGTCTTCACGCACACACTCACGTGTGTGTAATTATTTTTAAATATTACTAATTAAAAATAAATAATAAGAGAAATTTGAGATAATAAAAAAAAAGAAATACATGAAGAGAGATATGTGGGTAAGTGGGAGTAGAATGTGAATAGTGTAAAAATAAGTGGGTAATCGGTAGTGAATGTGAGAATAGAGGACTCAAATGCAAAATCGTCCCTCAAGTTTGTATCATTTTTGTAAAATTCTTTCTTGAACTTTGTTTAGGCAAAACTCTCTCTCCGATGTGTATTATTTTATAAAACTCTCATTCGGATTTTTTTTTTGGCAAAATTCGTGAAAGAGTTTTGCAAAAATATACACATGAAAATTAGTTATTTTTTTTTTTTTTATGTTGGTTTATTTATAGATAGAAATTAGTTTTTTCCTCTTTCTTTTTAATTAGAGTTAAAGTCCCCTAGTCTTTTTTAAAAAAACTGATATTTCCAAATTGTTTTTCAATATTTTTACACAGTAGACCCCACGGATCCACTGTGTGAAAATATCAAAAAACTGTGTAGAAATATCAACTTTTTTTTTTAATTATAGTTATATTTTAACTATAAACTACTACAGTTACATATTTATTGTGTAAAAAAAATTAAAAATTAATTTTGAATTTAAATAATTTATAAATTAATTTGAAAAATTAAGTTTTATTTTTAATTTTGGAAGAGAGGAACTATGCATGTGTGGTACGCTTATACAAAAATTATAATATATATATATATATTATCTGGATTTGAAGTATTATATTTTAACTTTTATTGAATAAATCATAAACCTTTTATTTTTAAAATATAAACAACTCAAAAATATAAATTTGACACGTGACAGGAAAATTGATGGAACCAACAAGATAAACAACAACATTGTCCTTCAAATTTTTTTGGAGAGTTGATTGTCTATCCCAAACTACTTGCGGGCTAAAAATGAAAATTTGCCAACTTAAATGGACATTTTTTGTCATTACCTCTTTATAGTTATTTATTTAAAAAATTAAGTAGATCTTCAATTTATGTGGAATAAGCTATACATGAAAATGCAATTAGACTTATTTATTGAAACTTAAAATTATATTAAATCACACGATTAATTATATTAATAATATATGTGAATTTTAAAAAATAATAATAAATAAAAAATTATAGTGAATTTTATACTAAATAATAATTGTTATCATTAAATTAAAACTTATTATAACTTGAATTTCATACTTTTAATACATTTTGTCAATATAAACATTAATATATAATTTTTTTATAATTATAACTAGATAAATATCCACTTCATTCGATTTTGACAATTACAAGTTGAATAAATTTTTCTTGGATGTAACGCTTTGGAATTATGCTAGCGATTTCGATTCTCTAGTATTTCTTTTAAGTCAGTCGAAATGAGGACCATTTTTTCTCAAATGATTTTCTAATTATTTTAACTTCTTATCAATTGGAACCGAGCTTAATTACCCGTAGCCTTAAAAAATGAAAAGAAAGAAAAGAAGAAGAACGAGAAAGAAGTCCCGTTTGATTTTCTTTATTTTTTATGGACATTAATAATTAAAGTTTTCATTGAACACATCAAAATGTAAAAATAAGATAAAATAGATGACTCTGTCTTTTGGGTATTATTTAGGTTTTATGTAACATAATGTATCATACCGATGTGAAAAATGCGCTCTTATATTATGTTTGAGGAGAGAATAAAAATAGGAGATAAACAAAATTCGAGATAAAAAAAGATATTTAAAATTTGATTATTTATTTTAATTTAATATTATTTTAAATTATTTTATCTTATAATAGAAGGTTAATAGTACTTTAAATAATTCTATGGACTGTTTTTTGTTATTCTAGAAATTATTTATGATAAATTATATAATTCAATGATAAATAAAAAATTAATAATCCTTCAATTTTAAACTATTAAATAATTTTATAGGACAAATAGTCTTTCTTCAAAAGATTAAATAGTGTTAACTTAAGTCAAATAATCTAATCTTAATTATACTTTTTACAAATAAATATGACCCAAGTGTTCAGTAATTTTCTTTCTAAATCTTTTCAATTTTGAAATAAAATTTTTGGGAAGATATTTAAAAAAAATCTTCTTTTCTTTTCCATCCTCTAAAAAGTCATAAACAAATAATTTTTATTTTCCTCACTAAATTTTTTCCACTCTCCTCTCTTATATCTCAATTTCGAAACTCACAAACATAATATTAAGAAGACACATTTATTTTTAAAAAGAAATATTTTGTCTGTTTTAAATTATAAAATTAATATTTAATTTTAAAAAATTAATTTGAAATAAATATAAATTTAATTAATTTATGTAAATATAATTATAAATATGATAAATTATTTATAAAATATTATTATAAATTTATTATTTTAAATTTTAAAAAAATAATATTAATTTTAAATTTAAAAATATTAAATGTAATTCGGAACGAAGGCAGTATATTGAATTGTGAGTAGGACAGAGGAATTGAAGGCAGTAGGTGGACAATGTCTCCATAATTATATGAAATCATGTGGAAGCCATTGCTTTTTCTATATTTAT
Organism: Hedera helix; assembly: GCA_947179155.2. Taxonomy (NCBI): domain Eukaryota; kingdom Viridiplantae; phylum Streptophyta; class Magnoliopsida; order Apiales; family Araliaceae; genus Hedera; species Hedera helix. The sequence continues at coordinate 38,951,716 of OX359281.1, forward strand.
CATACAAACATTGAAGTTCTTGTAGCTCTGTACAAATAAAATAAAAAGAAGAAGAAAGACGAAAACTAGGCGTTGGTATTATTGGGCTGACTCCTACAATGGATGGTTTGCTGGGTCTTCTTAAAATTCGAGTGCGCAGAGGAATCAACCTTGCCGTTCGTGATGCCGTCAGCAGCGATCCCTATGTTATCGTTGTCATGGGTCGTCAGGTCTCTTTTAATTTGCCCTCTTCCATTTTAATTTCATGTTTTGATAGTATAATTATATGTGTATGGTTGTAAATCTATATATACCCTCATGAAATGATATTACCTTTTTGCCTCTGAGTCTATTCTTCCTTTGATCCTTTTTTTTTAAAATTTTTTTATTTCTGAAAAACAAGTTTATTTGTAAATCTGGCCACAAAATTATGGTAATATCTCTTCAAGTGTGTTATTTTTTATTTTTTATAGTTTGCGAAACATTGAATTTGGTATGCAGCATAACCTTTCATATTGGTATGATGTGAAAATGGAATTAATGGTATCTTGCCTTGAGAGGAATAATCTGGAGAAATTATTCTTCTTCACATCACCATAAGCTGATCTATATTTACAGTAGTTACCCTTCAATTATGGTACAACCACGATAGATTTCTAGTTTTCATGTTCTAGATCCATGAGTCTGAACATGACAAGTATATTCGAGCACCTTTTTCTGGGGATTATTTATTTATTTATTTGCAGAGATATTAAGGTTTCAAATAAACTAGATTTGCTAGAATTCTAGAGATTCAGGTATGGAATAACATTTGTAAAGTTTAGAACACTCTAAAGAATGACCTTAAAAAATTAAAACGTTCTTTCCTTTAAAAGTTCCGCATATAAACTTTAGCTTGTGTTTAACTTCCTCTTAAAGTGCAATCATATCATTCTACTAATTTTTGTAATGGAGCTACAACTAAGTTTTCGGTCAGTTTTTTGACATGTTGTCCATGTAGCCCATGAATTACCGATAAAGGCATAAAGCCAGGAAACTGTGTCTCTCGTGTGTAAGCTCAATTTGAGATGGGATAGAGGAAATGCTTGGGATACAGAATCATGTAAATTTTTGCTTCATTTGTTCAGATTCTGGAGCAGCAAGCACAAAACTTGACTTATAGAATGAAAGGGCTTGATTTTGTTGCCTTTATAATCCAAATGAAAATGAAGCAAGGTTCTGTTTCTAATGATGGCTGTATTAGACTCATAGGTTACATTTTTGCAATCAGATGTACTGCTTAAGCTGCCTAATGCATTGTTTTAGATTTGCTATGCACTCATGATTCTCTAGTGTTTTACTTTCATAGTTGAATAGACAAATTAACGATAATAGACATTGAAATTTTATTTCCATGAGAATATTATCTCTCTGCTTTTGATGTAATTCACTACTCTGACAGCCTATATATACATACACAGAAACTGAAAACTCGCGTAGTGAATGACAATTGCAATCCTGTGTGGAACGATGAATTGACTCTCTCAGTTAAGGATATAAACCTTCCTATCAAACTAGTAAGTGACATCTCCATAATTAGTTGAATTAATTGTAGCATGACAGGCAAGTGATGTATATAATCTATTTTTGTACAAATGTTTCATTATTACATTTATGGAAAGAATATAAATAAACTACCTGGTTTTATGGCTCATATGTATGTGCCATAATAATTCAATTTGGAATTCCAGAAAATAAGTTCAGTGCTGTAGATGGCATCTCATAGTCACATTGATAAACATGTCTAAATCTAGTCAACTGAAACTTTATCTCACATATATGGTGAGATTTGAATATTTTGGCGGAACTCTGAGAGCATATATATTTCTTATTTAAAACCTGTTTGGCAATGTCAATTTCGGTATGCACTCTAGAATTAGATAGCTGCCCCTGCATTATCGTTTGCCTCTGTTAACTTTTTTTCGTAATTGTACAAGTTCTTAAATTTTCAGAAAGATGAGCTCTATTTGCCACTGGTTTTAGTTGGAGGTAAAGCTTACCCTCAGATGGCCACAGCCACAAAGAAAGCAATGTACTTTTATCCATTTTGGTCTTCTCGGAAAAGATCTACCACTCTTATCAGATTTCATTCTCACAAGTCCATATGTATATCAGTATATGCATTTTATTGATGAAAACAGTCTTTAACCAAACAGACTTCCCGTCTTTTTTTCTAAAAAATAAAATTTTAATCGACATTTGTAACCATTTTTTAATTTATTATTTTTGTTTGGCTTGGTTAAGGGGAAAAACCAGCCATAAGCGTTGGTGTTAACTGCCCTAATGAATTTTATTATAAGGCATTGGTGTTAATTAATCTAATGAATTTTATCTTTCTTTTCAGACAGTATATGACAAGGACACGTTCACTGGAGATGACAAAATGGGGGAAGCCGTGATCGACATCAAACCATATATAGAGTGTTTAAGGATGGGGTTAGAAAACCTTCCAGATGGTACTAAAATTCATAGAACTCAGCCAGACAGACAGAATTGCCTCGCAGAGGAAAGTGCTGTTGTCTGGAACAAGGGTAAAATCACCCAAGACATGATCCTTAGACTGAAAAATGTTGAATGTGGGGAAATAGAGCTCGGAATTGAATGGGTTGAAGTTCCAGGTTGTAAAGGTTTAAAGTAATATATCTATCCTCCTAGGTATTTTCTCCATCCGTTCGCTCTCTCTCTCTCTTGCGTGGTAAAGATTGGTTTTGAAACTTTCATCCATTGTAATGTTGTACTTTATGCAATTAGACCACTTGTAATTTGTTGATGTGCATATTGCCCTGTCGTCCACTTATGGGATTTTATTTGAGTTTTTGCTCCATATGTATTTATATAAACAATGTAACCTACTAACAGTAATAAGAACAGCATCCTGGCTGTCGTTGTATATCTTAATTCTAAAGCTTTATTTACCTTTCTTAAGAATATTTGGCTGTAAAAATATTTCTGTTGATCATATATATTTACTTAATTTACGTATTCGTGCTAGAATTGTTATTCTACCACTTATCTATTAGCTGCTGTATAGCCTATATTGTTTGGAAATGTAAATTTAAAATCTTTTTCTTAAGGGAGAATCATATGATATTCTGGCTTGGCCGGCCCAATCCATTATCATGTTGCATTTTGTCTTATTGGTCCTTTGTTTAGTTCAAATTGACGATATCCAACATAGAAAAGCAAACAAATGGGCATCGAATAAACATATTGGAAAACTAGTCCGAATGGGTTGGTTTTCTAGGCCCGAAGATGGTGAGGGAAGTTAAAAATTAGAAAATAAATTCAGGGAATTGATATATACAGGGGTGTTCATTTGGTTAATATCGGATTGAATCAGACTGATACCGAATTTAGCAAAAACTCAATACTGATAATGGTACCGGTTTTAACTGATTATATATCAATAATAATAATAATAATAATAATTTTATTATTATTAATTATTTATTAATAATAATAATTTAAAAAAATAGAAAACCAGTACTGTTCGGGATATACCAAACCCCCAAATCTCCGAATCAGTTAGACTGGTTTATCGAACCGATACAGGACTAGTCACTTTTTGTATTGAACCGTCCGATTCGATTAGATCTGGTATACCATATATACCAATTGTACCGAAAAAATTTCACACCCTTAGATATATCACAAGTAAACTTGATTAATTTTTCGCAACTAAATTATATTACTTTTTAATATTGTTTTAAATATTAGATTTTTTAGTATAAAGTAATAAACTCGTGATTGTTAATATAATTTCTCTTTTTTTTTATACGTATTTAATTTGAGTCTTGTGACAAAAAATTGACTCGTAATGCGCTGACATCTGTATATTAATACAAGTAGCACGGACGCCCCGCAAAATAGATTTTGATATGATTTTTTAGGTACTGTAAGTAAATATTTTTATTAACATACTAAGAAAACGACGTTTATTTGTTCGTAGTTACCTTGAATCAATTTATCATTAAATGATCGCAACTTAATTTTTCTTGTTAAATTATTATGAGGTTCACTTGTTAATAGTTACCTAACACTTGCAAATACACTTGCCACATATACTCCTTTCGTACAAAAATATAATATTAATATTAACACTTATAAAATTTAATTTGACATATTTTTAAATTCAAAATTAATGTGATATATTTAACTTTTATATTCATAAATCTTATAATCAGTAATATTTAAGTAATATTTAATATATTTATAATTTTCATAATTATATTATCTAATATTAAATAAATTTAATTAAATTTTAAATTTAAAAATACCTCAAATAAAAATTTCAAATGTCAAAAATGATCCTTTATTTTAGAACTTAGTTATACAAAACATATACAAAATATAAAATGAAAATATGGAAAAGATGCATATAAAACATCAAAATATATAAAAACAAAGAGAGAGCTGAGGAAGCTCGTGTCTCACTCTAAGCTAGAGCTATGTCATTTCAACAAAAAGATGAGCCATTTGACATTAACTCACAGAAACTTAGACTCCGTCCGCCCAAATTATTATATTATTATTATTATTGAAGATTGAAGGTGAATTTGAATTTTTTTAAATTTAAATTAAAAAACAAAAACTTATAATTAATAGTTTCTTAATTTATGTGGATATATAATTTATAATATTAATCATTTTATCAACTAAAATTAAATGTTATGTCCATTTTGAATTTAAAAATATTTTAAATTAACTTATAAAAATAATAATAATCTTATATTTTGAAACGGAGAGAATATATCAGTCGTTGATTCACTAAAAGAAAATATGAATTATGATGGAATAATTTAATAACCACAGTACTTTATATATCAATGTAATTAACATTTTTTCAAAAATATTCATTCCATGTACAATTGTCATAATAATTTAATACTAAATTTTGAAAAATAAAATAAAAAGTCAGAGAATTAGCACAATATTTTAATTTGTGCAATATATATCATTTTTCATCATTTTTTTTGTTCTTCCCCTTTTTCTCGACGTTTCCCAAATTCTAACAACAAGCTCATCAACCCGTATGAAGCACGAATGCCATTAAATAGTTTGTTATATTAATTATTAAATTATAAATAAATAAGCAGTGTATTAAAAAATTATATGATGATTAAATGGGAGTGATGACAAAAAAATTAAATGGTTGGCTGTGGTTTAAAAACAAAAACGATCTTCCTTTTTATCCTTTTTCATATTTCTATTAGGGATGTAAATGTTTCTTATGATTGTGTTAAGAAAAAGAAAAAATAAAAGTTTGTTTTAAAATTGATAGAATTAAAAATAAAAATTCTTAATTACTTTTTCTATTGGATATTTGTTTTTTTTTAATTAATTGTAACTTAAATTTGAGTTACATCCCCATGCTGTTAATTTTACTAATAAAACTATCAATCTATTATAATATAGTACACGTAATAGATCACGTTGCACGAGCCCCGAGTTAATATGAATAGACCCATGTCTTAAATTTTACAAATAAAACTTACAAAATTATTAAATCTACTATATAATATACTTAATAAAATTTGGATAGTATTATAATTTTGGGTAGTATTTAATTGTTATAAATTTGGATGGTATTTATATTGATATAAATACGAAAGAAAAATGAAATTGATATTTTCACATCAATTTTTAATATTTTTACACGTAGGCCAACATATTAACTATTGTGGAGGGACATGATTGATTCTTATGTAGGCTCTACGTGTGAAAATATCAAAAACTGTTGCGGAAATATCATTTTCCAAAAACAAATAGAACTTAAAATTTGTGTTTGTTATAGATTTAGATAATACTCTCTTAATTCCGAATTATAATATCACATATGACTTTTTTAAAGTCAATTTGAAATATTTTTAAATTTAAAATTAACACGATTCACTTAAATTTTTAAAACAATAATCTTATAATTAATAGTATTTTTTAGTTAGTTTATGATATTCATAATTGTATTTACATAAACTCAACGAATTTATCTCAATTTTTGAGTTTGACAAATGTTTAGCATTGACTTTTTAAAAGTCAATATTGATCGTATAATTTGAGACGGATGGAGTATTTATATTAATTTGAATAGAAAAAAAAAATAAACCAAAAATTTATGAAACTAAATTTGTGTTTTTAATCATATAGCTGCTTTTCTACCATATCTAATATCTTGATCAAATAATTTCCATTCCAGAGTTATAATTTCCTTTCTCCACTCGTACTACACATCTTCTTGAAAGAATATGCCAGCTTTTCTTTCAGATAAAGAAAGTATCAACTCCCCATGTTTTAATTCACACGCGTGTGCATGTAAGTGAGAGAGAGATTGTACTCCTTAAGTAAAACACAAAAAAAATCTGGATTTTTGGAAGTTTGTTCAAAGATATTATTTGCATGGATATATAGAACTTGAATTGTAAGGTTATGGTTTACTGGTTTGATCTTATCTTTCCACCTTTCATACTTGGTCCAAAAACCATCCCTCTTTAAGCTACTCTTCTCATATACAAACTCCATACTTTAACTTGAAAATTAAAGAAATACTAATTCATGGCTTCTACTTCAACCTCTTCATCATATTATCTACAAACAAGCTTCTTTCAACATTCATCACAAAACCCTAAATTATTATTCCATGATTTTAATACTTCACATTTTTCATTCTTATCGCCTTCAAATAAATTCACATTACGTACGAACTTCTCTAGTACTACAAAATACAATGAAATTTTGGTGGATGATGAAATGGACAGAATTAGGAGGCTTCAAAACGGGTCAGACGTCCGTGGTGTTGCGGTGGAAGGGGAGAAAGGGCGGACGGTGGACCTGACGACACCTGCTGCGGAGGCAATTGCGGAGAGTTTTGGGGAGTGGGTGATAAATAAATTGGAGAAAGAAAAAGGACGACCGGTGGAGGATGTTAGGGTTTCTCTTGGGAGGGATCCTCGAATTTCCGGTGCATCGTTGAGTGTTGGAATTTTTGCAGGGCTTGCTCGTGCTGGTTGTTTGGTGTTTGATATGGGACTTGCGACTACACCGGCTTGTTTCATGAGTACATTGTTGCCTCCATTTGAATATGATGCTTCCATAATGGTATATAGTACTGTAGATATTCTATTTTAGTTCAGGTTTAGGCTATTGTCAGTCTTGTTACGAAAAACTGTTTTTCCAAGACCATGGAAATCCACTCTTTTATTTGTTTATTTTTATGTTTGGAAGATTGAAATGGCTCAATTGTTTTACAAGTTCACCTATTTTTATTTTGAGTAATGTTAGGGGTCTCAATTTTTTTGATTAAATAGATCTCACATGAGATGATATTGAATATTTTAATGACAATTTATGGCATAATTAATCATAAGATTCTACCCAACCAATGTTATGATAACACATCATTTGAGACATGTACACTTTTTGAGACAAAAAATTTGAGATCCTTAGTATTACCCTTTTATTTTTTTTGGAAGATTGACTTGGAACGACTTCTCGAGCGGTCTCAAAATTTTAGTATCAAAAAATTTCTCAAATGATATGTCATCGTTACATTGGTTTGCAGGTAGAGCTTATGTAATTAGCTATGCCATAAAATATTATTAAAATTTTCAATATTATGTCATTAATTTTAGACTAAAAATTTAAAATTCTTAGCATTACTTTTTTCTTCTTCTCTTTTTTATTATTTACAATTCTCAGTTTCATCAAGTGATTTTGGACAATCCCTTCACGACGTATAATTCAACTTGCTTTGGAGTTGGTCTCAGTCAAAAGAATTTTCCAGCTTACATGTGCATCACACATTTACTTTTTGCATTTTTTGCCAAGTATTGGAGTATTTTACAATAATATGTAAAATTACTAGTTATCAGCCAACCTTGTATATAACTAGTAATTTTACATAATACTGAGTCTCATTTACATAGAGATGGACACATTTTTAAATTAAAACAACAAAGGGTGGCATTATTCGGGGAAGGATACAACTAATTTTGTTGAGCGTAACGTTTTATTTCTTTTGGCTGATAGGTACTTTATTTAAGGAGTCACCCAGCTTCGTTTTATTGAACAAGGGACAAAATGACCTTTATAAACTTCGAAATAATTTTTCTTAATTAGAGAAATATATATAAGCGTGATATTTAATGATCCGTACGTGTTGTACATGTTTGTGTTGCAGATGACAGCTTCTCACTTACCTTATACTCGGAACGGTCTGAAATTTTTCATGAAGAAAGGAGGGCTGACTTCAACAGAGGTGGAGGAGATATGTGATAGAGCTGCTCATAAATATGCCAACAGGCTCGCTAAAGTATCAACTCTCCTCTCTTCTCCTCCAACAAGAGTTGATTTTATGAGCTCGTACGCCAAGCACCTCCGAGACATCATCAAGGAAAGGGTGAACCACCCTCTGCATTATGATTCTCCTCTTCGAGGATTTCAGGTTCTTCTACTCCCTTCCCCCTCTCTTTCATTTTCTACCGTCTCTTTTCTTAAGATACTTAAATTATCTGCTAGAGCCTGAATTATGCTTGTAGCTTATTTAGAAAGTTTTGATGTAAAATGTTTTTTGAAAATATTTCCTACAAATTTTAAATGATTGACAAGTAGATTTTTGTGAATGACACGAATGCCTAAATTACAGATTATTGTGAATGCTGGAAACGGGTCGGGAGGCTTTTTCACATGGGATGTGTTAGACAAACTCGGGGCAGACACTTTCGGTTCTCTAAACCTCAAGCCAGATGGAATGTTCCCAAACCACATTCCCAATCCTGAGGACAAAACTGCCATGGCCTTAACAAGAGCTGCTGTACTAGAAAACTCAGCTGATCTCGGCATTGTTTTCGATACCGATGTGGATCGTAGCGGTGTGGTAGATAATGAAGGAAACCCCATCAACGGCGATAAGCTAATCGCTCTCATGTCGGCGATAGTATTAAAGGAACACCCTGGCACAACCATTGTGACCGATGCTCGGACAAGCATGGCTCTTATGCGGTTCATTACTGATAGAGGGGGTCAGCATTGCTTGTATCGGGTCGGATATAGAAATGTGATTGATAAGGGTATTCAGCTTAACAAGGATGGGATTGAAACTCATCTCATGATGGAAACTTCTGGCCATGGTGCTCTAAAAGAGAATCATTTTCTTGATGATGGTTGGTTAATTTTATGCGTCTCATATAGTTTTGCTTGATTTATTAACAAATAAGTTAATACATATATGTTTAGGAACACTTTAAAAATACTTGCTAAAAATTATATACACGCTTATAAAAATAGAAAATATTAGTAGGAAAGTTAAAAAAAAGTGTTCCCAAACAAGCAAGTGTTTCTTAAGCAATAGAATCTTGGCAGCTGATATCTTGTTATGTTTGTAATTCATAGGTGCTTATATGGTGGTTAAAATAATAATTGAAATGGTACGCATGAAGCTGGAGGGTTCAAATGAAGGAATTGGAAGTCTCATAAAAGAACTGGAAGAACCACTTGAATCTATAGAACTCAGAATGAACGTTATCTCGGAGCCTAGACATGCAAAGGCAAAAGCTGTTGAGGCTATTGAAACATTCAAGAATTACGTTGAGGTACGTAATTAATTTATTTATATATACTATCAATACTTTGTCAATATCCGTTTTAATTGAATGCATGCATCTTTAATCACTGTTGCTAATGAGTGGGAGTTCGCTATTTGTAGTCTTCTAATGGCCTAGCCTGTTTTTTTTACCTCTATTTAAGCCTCGTATTTAATTGACTTTGTTGCAAAAGGTTTTGATTATTCTTAAGATGTGTCGCTTAGTACTAGTTTTACATTTATCTCTGTAATTAATCATTAATTTAATTGTAGGAAGGAAAGCTAGGAAGTTGGGAGTTAGACTCCTGTGGAGACTGCTGGGTAAGCGATGGCTGCCTTGTGGACTCTAATGATACTCCAGTTGCCATTGACGCTCAAATGTACAGGTACAATTAATTAATGAGATAAAACTAAATGAAAAGTTCAGAATATTTTTATTACTACATATAATTTATTTGAAGTTTGCTTTACTCAAATTTAGGGCTAAAGTTTCAGACGAAAAACATGGACAATATGGATGGGTACACATTAGGCAGAGTATTCACAACCCGAATATAGCTGTTAATATGCAATCAACAGTGTCGGGAGGCTGCCAAACCATGACAAGAGTTCTTAGAGATAAGTAAGTCCTAATTAATGCATAATGCATCAAAAAATTGAATAATTTAATCTTTAAATTTATCACATTATTCCTATTGTGGATGATGTAAATTTATGTTTTTTCAATTTCCCCAGGTTTCTCGTGGCCAGTGGAATGGATAATATACTTGATATAACTCAGATTGACAAGTATCTTGGCAGTTGATACGTACTTAATTATTCTAAGATGTTTGTTGGACATGGCTCGGGACACCCATCCGTATATATGTTACAAGTCACCAACTGGTTTTAGCCACACAGATGAATTGAAAAGAATATCGCAAGTTACCATACCCCCAAAAGGAAATGAAAAAGACAGAAGAGAGTTACGTACTATATTAATTTGCTGGGTACATTTTTGCAATAATTCAATTATTCTATAATAACATCTCTAGTTTTATCATCACAATATTACATATCCTTAGACAAGTATAATACTAATCCATTATTATATATAACAAGACAAATGAAGATTGGATCGACTAACAAATAAGTGAGACATTTTGATTAGTTATGAGTTAATTTCAAGTTAATTCTAAGTTCATCATTTTGCTTATACAATGTATATCATGTTTATAATAATATCAAAACTTTTCTTATCTTGTGCTCTATTATTTCAAGAGTACACATGCACGTATTAAAAAATGTTAGAATTTAATATCGAAATGTAGTGCAATTACACAAAAATTAGATAAAAAACAAAAAAAATAAGAATATGTAATATATCCAGATTCATCAATTTGGTTACTCTTGATTGTCTGATGTATTTATTAAATGTCTCACGCATTCTATAATGATCTACACTCTAAACAAAATTTTATAATAAATATTAGAAAACTTTAACTGCTATAACATGAATTCAATTCTAATATATTAGTAAAATCTATGACCGGACTACTAATAAATCCCCAAATCCAATTATATTTGTCGTAGTGATTATTAGTTGGACCAACAAAAGTAAAGGTTAATCCCAACAAAAAAATATGTACAATAATTTTGATATACATACAACTCTTTAATTTTATGTTCAATATATTACGTGCATCTAATCGTCCATCCATATTATAGTATTTATATTCAAATTATAACATCAAACAGCACAAACCATAATTTTAAATTGTATTATGCTATCCTGTGCCTTGTACGGATTTCCAATATCCAGTCGAATACATTTAACAAATAACCATTTCAAAAAGCAAACACCAACGACTTAAATCATTTCTCTAGGAAATTCAAACCCTATATATACACACACACACACACACAAAATTAACTTAATTGCAAAAGCATACAATTTACAAGAAAAATAGCTGAGTAATAATCATCATAGAGTTTCCAGTTAAAATTACTGGAGATAATAATTGTCTATATCTTTGTTAAGTTTAGTATGCGGGTCCATCAATGAAATTGGATCCGGGATATCCTCATTCAGCTTCTCATATTCAAAAGTCCATCTCGCTAAGTTGGTTTCACCCTTTGAATCAACCTCAATAGTGACTATGAAGCTCTTGTACAGCTCCAGGAGATCTCCTTCAATCACCTTCATGCTTACTAACTTTTTCTCCTCCTCTATGCCCTCAACAATTTCTTTACTTACCCCCTTTTTCCCTTCTATAAATTAAAAAAATCATGAACCATGAAACAAAAATCATTCATTAAGATATAATAAATTGTTAGATTTATAAAATGGAAAGTCTACCGTATAAAGATACAAGCTCAATAACTCAAAATCAATTGACTATGAGAAAAGTTAATCCAAGTCATTATATACTAGATATACTAATTCAATGTATTCGATATATATATATATATATATACACATACTTACTATGCACAAAGTTTCATAGGATGTGATAGAGCCAACAGTTCCCCGCTCCCCTCGAAGCAAATGACATCCCTCTACAATATCAGGAATAATGTTGGGTAGATGGTATGGTTTGTACCTAAAGAGTTCATAAAATACTTTTCCATCGCACTTTATCTCTGTTTCCCCAACTATTTTTTTAACACTACTTGAATAGCACATGTTCTTTTTTCCTTCTTGATTAATACAACTGAAACCAACGCCGGCCCAGAGAGAAAATCTTATTTGACAGTTCTTTAAAATTTCTTGAATGTCGGTATTTTTCTGCGTCTCCGATCCCTATTTATAGGCAAAGTGGCTTGTGAATAAGCATTAAGCGCTAGAGATACAATTTGATTTTATAGATCAAATGATGACATATTAAATTTTAAATTAATGTGAATTTATTTAATGTTAGTTAATACAATTATTATTATAGTAAAGTATATAACAAAAACTATTAATCACAAATTTTATTTTATTTTAAACTTATATAAGTTATATCAATTTTAAAATTTATTATGTCGTCGTTTAATTTTAAAAGTTAAATTATATTTGTAATTTTGAAAGAGATAAATTATGTGACTATTTTTATAAAACAGAAAGAAGTTTTATTTTGACATCTAGGAAACAGGCCAAGTTAATTGACACCCTTCTCTATCTCTCTCTCTCTCTCTCTCTATTTCTATGGCATTTGAAAACAAGCTAACTGACACCTAAGGAGTTTATTTCTCAAGATCTTCCAATATCTCTGGTGAGGTCCATAGTCATGTCCATAAGTGCATTTGGCTCCGGGATCATCTCCTTTTAGCTCCTCGTGGTGGAAGATCCATTTCACCCGTTTATATTTATTATTTTATATTATTATTTGAACATCAATAATGATATTGGAAAGCTCCTAATCTCTTCGAACTTTTTTAATTAATGTTTTAGGAAAAAAACAAAAAAAACAAAAAATATAATTAATTTTTATAAAATATTGATATTACTCTTCTAAAATTAATTGATTTTTTTTAAAGAGAAACAAATTAGTATTTAATGTAGAAATATTATGAGAAATTAAGTCATTAATATTCTCATGAAATTTAAAAATAATAAATAAAAAAAATCACTCTCTAAAAAAAATAAAAATTACCCAACACATTTCCATCCATCACATCATTTATTATACTTGCATAGTAACCGACGTGTTCTTCTCATCTAAGGCTTAACATCCTCTTCCCGGCCGTCTAATTAATTAAAGTACATACCATAAAAACTAAGACCAACCAATTAAGGACTTGCTATTTTTTTTGAATAAATATAAGTGTACAAAATTTAAATTAAAAATTATTCAGTGTTCTTAGGATAATTATTACGTAGTACTTCAGGTCAATCACATACTGTCATTTCAGCATGTGTAGTGAGCCCATATATAAAGGCCCCACTACAAATACTGAAATAACATTATATTATACCACATGACAATGCCCCAAAAACACTGAATAATGAGTGGGAATTTACTATTTGTAGTCTTCTAATGGCCTAGCCTGTTTTTTTACCTCTATGCCTTGTATTTAATTGACTTTGCTGCAAAAGGTTTTGATTATTCTTAAGATGTGTCGCTTAGTACTATTTTTACATTTATCTCTGTAATTAATCATTAATTTAATTGTAGGAAGGAAAATTAGGAAGTTGTTAAGATAGATGTAGTGTTTGATTTTGTATTTGAATATTGTGTACGTAGACTTGTCCCTTTTTCCCCTCAACTCAGTTGAAATTAGTTGTAGGCTAAAAATAATCCTATGAAAGCATAAAAACAGAAAAATCATAAGAAAAAAATTAGAAATAAAAAACTAAACAGTAATAAAAACTAAAAAAATTAAAACTAATAATATTCTAAAAAATTAATATGAATTGATGATTATATTTCAGAGAATTGTTACAATATTCCAAGTAAAATTGATGTTTCCCTATGCACAAACTTCTTAGTTTTTCCTTCCTTTTTTTCTTTTATTTTAAAGCACATCCTTGCACAAACTTTTCTCAAAACAAAGTATTTATTACAAGCTTAAATAGCCATCATCCTGACTCGAAAACATTTTATTGGGAAACAACTTCCTACATCAATCGTTTATTGTTTTGTAATTAGTGCATATGCAGTATTTAATTTGTTAAATTCTCCTGGACAGGCCTGGAATTAGCATGAGTCTGAGGGGTAAGTTGGTTAGCAAAATAGAGATCAAGTCGGATGGAGATGTGTTTAACGAACTCTTCAGACACAAAACACACCATATTTGCAACATCACCCCTGAGAAAATAATGGGTGTTGATTTGCATGGAGGTGAATGGGGTTCTGTGGGCTCAATCATCTGCTGGACCTATTTCCTTGTTAAGCAACAATATAATCCTATCATCTCTGTGATCTTAAATTACCAATTGTTAATCATGTAATAAACTGTTAAAGACTAAATTATTAATTAAGATCGACGTTCAATATCTATATACATGTCTTAATCACGTATGATCATGTGTTAATTAGTTATAGCAGTTACTTTTATACCTCACAAGGAAACTGATATTTTCACAATATCTCACTTAAATGAGGTGAATTCTACTTACTATTCCCATTTAAAATGTTGGAGTATAATTCAGTTAGTTAAAGAAATGCTAGGTAACTAAATAAAAGTTGTCTAGTTAATACATATAAATATCTACCAATTGTACCGTACAATCCTGTAAAATTTTATCCAAATTCATAAATAACTTCTGTCTAGTTAGCTAGTATTTTTCATTAAGTTATTCTTATTTTTCAAAAACTTAGTTTTGGTCTTGGTGACCCCTTTTTTATTTATTATCATCTCGGCTACTCTAATTAAATTTTGAACGAGGTGCGACCACACACACACACACATATATATATATATAAAAGTAACAAATCATTTGGCAAAAAAAAAAGTAACAAATCAATCTGATTTAAGGTGATTGAAAGAGATCTATGAGCAATACAAGTCATTCACTTATATATCTCATGTTGATTCAAAGGATGAAGACATTAATATTGTGGCATTGACTCCTGAATATGAGAAGCTGCTTGATGGTGCATGTGGAAGATCCACACTCAATGATGAACTTTGCGGTTAGCGTCACCATAGATATTGAGGCTCACATTCTCTAGCAGTAGACAAATATTGCGTGCATCAAGTAAGGGAGATGATATTTTTAATGCACGGAATATTATTCGAACATAATGTACAACATTTAATACATATGGCTGCCCTGAAAATGATATTACATACACTAAAATTATAGCTAGGAGTACTTGTTACTAAAATATATATATATATATATATATATATATATATATATATATATATATATATATATATATATATATAGGTGTGGTTATTGAGTACTTGTTACCTGCGGGAAAATGATAATTTTAGCGTATGTAATATCATGAGACTTATTAGAGGAGGATGCTGGTGATGGAAATGTTCGTATCCTGTTGCCCTCTTTATATAGAGGATTGATCTTGGAGGGTGGCGTGTATATTTGCAAAATTCTCGCTTACGTGCATTAAATTTTCTCTCATTAATTTTGTCTTCAAGATTGTATAATCATGAGACTTATATTGTTTTGGCAGATGTTTGTAGTGTCCCTAAATTTATTAAATTGTAATAATATAAATTCTAAAAAAAAAGAGAAAAAGAAAAAAGAAAAGAGTGCAGTTTGTATTTCTGGGGAGTACTAAAATAACTAAAAGTATTTTTCTTTAACGGTGGAATTATTGAACCTCTAATTAACAAGTATCCCCCCAATCTCTTCAATACTGTAGCAGTCTATATATATAGCACATAGTTGCTTTAAAATAAGTGAGAGTAATTAGACGATATTGTTTCTCCATTTTGGAGCAATAATGTACGTCAACTACGGTTAGACCTAATCAAACTTGATAAAAACATACAACTGCAAGGTTAGATATATACGTAGATGTCTTTAAGAAACAACATATAATGATGGTTGGTGAGATAAAGTGACTCGGGCACGTATATAGACAATCGGGATCATATCTTCCTGCAAATAGCTTAACCAATGATATAATGTTAATTCGAATATTTCTGTTCTATATATTTTATCTATTTTTAAGATATATTTATAAAATTAAATATAATTTTTAATTATTATTTTTCTTTAAATATATTCTTAATATTAGTTTTAAATATTATAGTGATGATATTATGATACTCAATCAACTAAAAATAAAAATATGAACAAGTTAGAAATTTTATGTCATTCTATTGTTTAAAAATTAAAATTTCTCTCTAAACAAACAAAAAAGAAAAAAATTACCTATAAAATATCGAAAGTACTACAAAGTAACCTTAAGACTGATTTTGGATAAGCTAGGAGAAACATTAAGTTGTTTGTAACCAGTTCTAAGATGCGAGTAATTTTTTGGAACGAGCAATTATCATCTTAAGTCACAATTAGCTTAATTCGCTATTTAATCTGTCGGCAGATTTTGATCAATCTTTATTAATCCGCTATTTAGTGCTCAGGGGATAACTACTTCATTTAATTTTAAGTCAAGAGGTTTGGCTATATCATAATAAAAACATATCACGTGATTCAGGCATAATATATATTATCAATTATTATTCGAAGTCAAAAGACAATATTAAATCAAATCTGTATCAAGTATTTTGACATGTTCCCGGCGGTTGTTTATATATTTGCCAGTGCACCTTATGAAAAGAGTAGATAGGCTAATGCACAAACCCTTTAAAGAAATTTAAAATAAAAAAAATCATATTAACAAGAACAAAAGTTTATCCACTAAGTTTTAAATTACTGATAAAGAAAATAAAAAACAAAATCATATCAACTATATAATTAAAAACGCAAACTCAATTTGATTTCACCAATTTTTATTTCAGCTTGCCTAAGTATTATCTAAATTTGTATCATTTAAATAATATCCAAATTTAAAAATATTCCTATTTCTAATAGGTATAGAAAAAAGGAAGATTTTTTTCATTCCTATTCAAATTAGTATAAGTACTATACAAATTTATAATAATTAAATATATACTATCTAAATTTGTAAAGAATTCAAAAGAAACTCAACCAAATCAACACTTGAAATTTTATCAAATCACATGATTAATTATATTAATAATATAGTGATTTTTTTTAAAAACACAATAACTAAAAAAATTGTTGAAAATTATAGTTATTCATAATTATATTCAGATTAGAATTTTAAGCAAATTTTATTTATATAATAAGCACTTATGTAGAATTGCATCACAAACTTAAATAAACATAATTATTTTTACATAATCATAGCTAAATAAATTTACACAATATTCAAATATTTAGCTTAAGAATTGATCGCAAGAACGTATAATATTTGATTCAATAATTTACTATTAAGACAAATATTTAATAATTTAATACTTACAATTATCTTTTCAAAATTTTAATTAAACACTTATTTTATATTTAGTTAATTATTTTAATAATTAATATATTGAGACATTATCCGTGAAAATGCTTTAATTTCTTCTGAAAGCTCCGTCTCTTAACCTTATTTAAACAACAACAAAATTGAATGTATAATAATCTTTGTACCACTCGTCACTCAATTAACCATAAGTCATTCCAGGGACAACACCGAAACTAGACTTCAACATCTTTCCATCAATATAAGGTAGATATGACGATAACTTATGTGTAATTACAGTTTTACCCTTTATATCCATAGGACAGCCTGCTGCAAATGAAGTAAATTTATACCGCTTGTCACTAAGTTGACTATAACTCACCCTAGATATAATATTTACGTGCACTTTTTTTTTTTGAAAAAATTATTCTACGGTCAGGTTATAATCACGTGATACCTCAGGAGTATTTATATATTATTATTTTAATATATATAGTAAAAGAGTTTACTTTATATACTAAAATAATAACATGTTAGTGATATAAAATATCACGTAACGATATCTCAAAATCACTGAATGACTTTTATTTTATTTTATTATAAACTAGACTTATTTAGCTTTCCAACAATACAAGATAGACATGATGACAACTTCTGTGTAATTATAATTTTGCCCTCAATTCTATAGGAACTAATGGATTGTTTGAAGTTTTTTGAGTTCCAACTTAATCGACTAATTAATTTGTCTAGTTTTTCATACTTAAAGGGATATTTCTGTATTTAATGGGAATATAAATAAACCAAACTTTAGGATAAATGAACACCTATAATAATTTATAAGATTTTTAAGTCTTGATATCATACTTACATAATCTCTAAACTATCGTGAAAAATTCTTTTTTCTTAATTAGCATTATCAAGTTTCTCACTCTGACACTTTTCGTCTACTCCTATGTTGCATCATGTAGGACTCTTTTTTCCGAGTACTACAAAACACGATCAACACATATATTTCTTTTGGGAGAGAGAAATAAAAATGCTAATAAAGATTAATATTCATAAATAGTATATCATTACCTAAAATAACACTTGACCTCCTTGCAATTGAATAACAAATATAAATGTGCCTTGTCAACATTTTTTTCATCTAGATAGGAGATTTTTGAAGTCCCTAAAAATCGACATATACATCGAAATACGAAAATACTTGATCCTTGCTCATCATATCTATTTTCATTTCTTTTATCTCGGTTACATGTATCATCAACATCTTTCAAGTACCTCGTACAAATTGTCAAACATTTCCCAGCAACTACTCTTACGATTGACCTTTTTGGGTGGCTTCGATTTCAAATATACTCTTTTGTCTTTCTCATGGACCTAACTATAAGCATATTTCACATACTGAATAAAAATTTAAAAATCAAAATTATATTTGAAAAAAAATAAAATTAATAAGATGATATTACGACCTTTTAAATGGATACATATTTTAAAATTTTACATTTTTAACTATTCTTTGTTGTTCAACCAAGTGTATGGGTAGGTGTACTATTATATCAAAAAAGGCAGGTGAGAATATCATCTTGAGATTGCATAGTATCAAAGATATTTTCTTCTTCATTTGTTCATAGTTGTCCTCGCAATAACTATTCGAACACAATTCCTGTAAGTAATGGTAAAGGTCAATAATAGCTCTCTTGACATGTTCTGACAGAAGTGTACATCTCATCACAATTGAGAAGTAGTTGTTTCATTAGGATCTGATAATCATTACTTTTTAAACCCACAATTTTGCACTTTTTTACATTGACACGTTGTGATATGTTTGATGAATATCCATTCGGGAACTTAATTTCTTTTAGAGCTTTAAGAAAACTTTGTTTTTCTTTCTTAGACAATATGTGACAATATGTAGCACGCTGTTCACAATTGATAAATTGAACTTGATGGAGTGATTGACTTTGTGTGCAGGTCTTTATGTGTATGCATATCTTCCGAATCTAAACGAATTTTGAGAGTATCTTTTCATTTTTCTTTCATATTCAGTAGTGTCCTAATCAAGTTATCACAAACATTCTTTTTAATGTGCATCAAATACAAAGTACACCTTAACATTTAATGAATGAAACAAAATACGCTCTTCGAATATTTAATCAGTCAAAAATAACCTTATTATTCATGTATACCCAATTTTTGATGAGTAAAATAAATATAACATGTTAACAAAAATTAAAAGAAAATGTATCCACTCTTCAATTAATGGTTGAATCTACTTTGATGAGGTAGAGAGAGGCGAATAAGACAGAGATGGTGAAGATGAATAAGAGCAGATCATAGCATGCCGTTTTCGTTGTTAGAAAGGAAAATAGCTCACCGGCCATGGCCGCCGTAGTAACTTCGTCGCAGATCAGAACATCTAACCACACCTGTTTGTTTTGCCATCAATCAAAAGTTTTCCCACACAATCGATCAAAATGATCAACCAAATATGTCGCCTATGCAACCCAATTGATTGAAACTAGATGACCTATCAGAAACAATAAATAGCACCATCACTGACCATCTTTCATTTCCAGATCGGCAACTTGATGGTAACTATGAAGTAGATGAGGTTTTGTTGGGGCATTTACTAGTTATTTGGTCAATTTTTGTGTGTAATTTTGGCTTATAGTTGGCGAGCAAAAGTCTTTGATGGTATAGTGGCGCTGAATGTTGTTGATGGTATCGTAATTAGTGACCAAAATTTGGGGGATAATAGTTGCAGTTGAGAACTTGCTCGGAGTTGGCTGCTAATTTTGTCAGTTGACAATGTCGAAAGTGACGATAGTATGTAGCGAAGCAACGACGGCTCTTTCTTAGTTTGATATTAAAAATAATAATAAATTAAAAATATTATATTATTTTATAATTTTAAACTAAAAATATATTTTAAATTTTAAAAGGGATTAAAAAATAATATCTTTAATTTTAAAATAAAAAATATATTTTTCTTTTTGATTTTGTGCAACGACGGTGAGTTATTGGTATATTTGAGTGATATTGTAGATCGAAATTGGCGTGTGATAGTGATTTGTGATAAACACTGATACAGGAATGATTTGGATGTAGAATTTGAGTTCAGGATTATTGATGTCAATAAGAAGATCAACAGGGATATGAGAGTTGGGGTTTATTTTAAGAAAATTGATATTTTTATATAAAAATTATCGTTATATGTATATAATAATATTTTTAACCGTCGTTATAGGTCTATAACAACGGTTTAATATAAAAATATTAATTTTTTTTTTAATTTTTTTTTTAAACATGTTATACTTATTTTATTTTTAAAAAAAAAATAGATTTACAAGCATAATCGATCATTACTTTTAATTGAGTAAAAAGTACGAAAATATTCATCCTTATAAAACGATAGTATTGCATTCATTTATTTCAAAAATATAGTAGTAGTATTATCTTTTTGAAAGTACATTTATACTCATTTTGTTTTAAATTATATAATTATAATTGAATTTTAAAAGTTAATTTAAAATATTTTTAAATTTAAAATTTAAATATTTAATAAAAATTATGAAACAATAAAATTTATAATGAGTAATATTTTTTAAATAATTTATAATATTTATTATTGTATTGATTAAAATTATAAGAATATATATTAATTTAGAATTTAAAAAATTTTAAAATTAATTTTAAAAAATTAATAACAATCAAATAATATGTAACAAAAAAATAATTTAAAATGAAAGAAATAGTACTCCATGTATATATTTTTTGTGGACAGTAACCACGCGGGTTATTGCGTTTCCACTTTTCCAGATGTATATCAAAATCAATAAACATAATAGGAAGCCACAACACACAATACTTTTATTTAAAGAAATGGACACGTACAGGGAGCCCATTAATAATAATTTAAACACACTTGCAAAATCCCACACATTATTCATAACCAAACCAAACCACCTGCACCATAAGTGACGAGTCTTAATTATCGATCAACCCTTACGTACGTAACAGCCATGGATCCATGAATGCAGTGGTTCAACCATAAATTAATTACTTTGGGAGATGATGAGCCTCAATATCTCTGGTGACAGCAAGTACAAAATCTAGATACGACGTCGGATCCTTGATACTCTCGTTGAGCTTCTCATAGTCGAAGCTCCATGTCACCAAGTTGTCTTCACCCTTGGTGTCAACATGAACACTGACAACAAAGGTCTTGTATAGCTCCAGTAAATGTCCTTCAACCACCTTGAAAGTCACCGACTTATCCTCCTCGTCTATGGCTACTATTTCCTCCTTCGCAACCATCGACTTTCCATCTGAAAATGATAGTCATACTTTTTATTAACTTTTTTCCCCGCTAAATATTAAAGCTTACAATATTTGACTTTCTTAGATACTACTCCAGTAGCAAGGAAATTAAGAGTAAATACTGTACTAATTTTTTTTTGTCTTACCGATGAAGTAGTTCCAGATGATGATGGAGCCAACTTTTCCGAATTCTCCTTCATGCAAATCACAACCCTGTATATTAGCAGGGGTAATGTTCGGCACATGGTGTGGTTTGGTACTGAAGATCTCATGAAACACATCCCCATCTGACTTGATTCCTGTTTGGCATATCAACTTACCAGTTAAACCCATTATTATTTATGTAGCTAGCTAGTATTACAAAACAATATCGAAGCTGGGGAGTGCTTTAACAAATAGAATATCAATTGTGATGAGAAAACGTTTGATCATTTCACCTTTATATAGCCGGGTCTCATTCCGTCTCAATTATTTTGCTGCATGCAGTATGCATCATTATTTGTTGTTACATTAATCTCTAACTGCCACATGGCATGGCCCGATCACCACAAACGGAGATAAATGGATCACTTTGGTATCATGAAATTAGATCATAATATAAAACACTATATTCAATCTTATTATTAAAAAATAAAATTTAATACGAATTTTTATATTAAATTTACTTTTTAATAATAAAATAAAATAAAATATTTTATATTATATTATATTTTAATATTGTGTACGTAATTTTTTTTAAGATAAATACATGCAGGGTCAGAGACATGATCTATTAATCTATCCTCAGGATATTGTGGCAGTTAATAGCTTAATAATATAGGTGATTGATGATGATGACACGCATGAAGGGACGACGAAGCCCACATTTCTTTTGGGCATGTATTCAAACATAATTTATTTAATTACTAAAAATTAATATAATATATATAAAAAATCATTGATTAACAATACAAATTTCTTTTTCGTTCGGATTTAATTGGAATAAAGCTAGATTACATTCTTGGGGGAACCTAGCGCAAAAGTATCAAAATTTAAGAGTTAAAATATATTTTCTCAAAATATGTGGATTAATTGCCCACCACCCTATGTCCAAGAGTAGCTCCATCCCTAATATTGGTAGTCTGGTACACCATAATAACAATAATTGACAATTTGACATAACACCAGCCAGCAGGCAGTTGGACAGATTGGTTGTTGAACACTTTAATGAGCCGTGCCTGTAAGATCCACGTTCCTGCCCTTCTTTGGTTAACTTAAATTCCTAAAAAATGTTGTATGCAATTGATTAAGAGTGTTTCTATGTGGACTATAACTATGCACCCACAGATAAAAGATAATACACGAGTCCAATTCAAAATGTAAGATTTATGTATTATTTTTTCTAAGTAATACACATCTAATACACAATTGTTATACATATAACATTATATATTTTATATAACTGTTAGTACATATAAAAATACTCATTCTATAATTTTCTTCTTACCTTGTTGATTCGTATAGTGAGGACCCGTCAAGTTACACGGACATAAAAAGTTAATTAATGAGGGCATAGTGATGGAGGACAATATCTATCAATCAGGAAAACAAAGTTTATTTTATTTTTAATTTTTTTTTATAAAAAAATATTTCTTATTATTCGCTCATCTTTGGACTTAATTTGTCTAACATTTAGGGTTAAATGGATTCATTCTGAGATTTTAGAAGGTAGGAGGGTTTGGGATGTCAAAGTCCCTATTAAGTGCTCTTGGTCCTTGGAGTTGGAGGAAGACTTCCCACTTTAGGTCTTTGTTTAGACTTCTGTTTCATCACCGTGTTGATAATGGCCTTTATACACTTTGATTTGATTTGATCCTTGGCACCCTTTCGGGTTGATATGGGAAACGAACTATGTAAAATTCTTGTTATTTCTAGGCAAAGTCTTGCCTCTTTTATGAAATTATTGATAACATTTGGTCTTCGCTTTCTATAAATAATTAAAATCTCACGCAACTTAGAGAAAACAACATGCCCAATTATTTGCCCTTAGACTTCCTTCATTCTAAATTAAATGATCATTATTAACTTTTGAAAGTCAATTTAAAAAAATTTAAAAATCAAAATTGAGATGAATTAATAAAAATTATAAAATAATAAAACTTATGATGAGTAATAAATTTTAGATAATTTATAATATTTATTATTATATTAATTAAAATTAAAATAATTTATGTTAATTTTTAGTTTAAAAATCTCATAAGTTAATTTTATAATAATTAAATAATATGAAATGAAGGAAATATTATATATAAAAGATATAGTTTAGTTTATGTCTCCCACTGTGAAGAGCTTATCCTCCGGTCTAGATATCTCTGCAGAAGTTATCTTAAAATAGATTATCCCCGTTCTCCAAATTATGTCACTGAGGTTTACAGCTACCCTGCAATGTGATTAAAAGGGAGTTCGGCTTACTTTCTGTTTTATTCCGTAATATTTTAAGTTTGTCTCATCCATCAAGTGGCAATCCCGGCTCTGGCCGCTTCCTCTTCACTGCTTCCTTTTCCAAATTTTATCAAAAAGATAAAAACAGATTTATATTAAAAGAAAAGCTTTTCTAATAACAATTCTCTAATTTTATCTCCTTCTACACAGCTCCATCATCGTTTTAGGTTTTGTGTTTGAACAATTCTAATCTCTAACGAGCAATATCAAGATAAGAACAGATGCAACATATTCACTCTCAATTCCAATAAAAGCTCACTCATAAAATTTCAAAACACCCAATAATAAATGTTAATATATAGATTTATGTAATCTTAGGATTTTTATTATTTTATTTGTTTTATGTAACTCTGCTTCCGAATGATGATCGAGCTAACAAGATATAACACTCAATTCCTGAATAATAAAAAGGGACACTACGTGTAATATCCCGGATATTTAAATGAATTAGAAATAAAATATTTAATATTTAATAAAGGTTGGAGTTTGATAACCTAGTAGTGATAGATAAATAGAGGTCCAAATTAAATTTAACGGACTAACTTAGATATGGTGATATCAAAATTTTTGATACGTTAGCAAGCAAAGTGATAATTCAATAAACTTGACTAACAACAAGTCTAATTAAATTAAGAGAATTAATTAGTAGAGTTATGTAATTATGCGACGTGGTTGCGTGTAAATTAAATATGTATTTATATGAATATATATATGCGTGCATATTTAGTAACATAATTTAATGGTTAATTAAATTGTGATAAATAGATAGATTAATATTAAATTAATCCGAATTGAATTAAAAGGTTTATTGTGGAATTAATTATATTCATTAATCAACAATTATGCAAATTGTTGATAAATTATTTGTGAGGAATAATTATGTAATTTATATAATTATAAATTATATAAAGTAGTTGAATTAATGAAGGGAAATTAGTAATTGTATATATGTACAATATTTAAGTTCATATATATGTACATATATATAAAGGGATTAAATTAATTGTGTAATTTTAAGTAGTAATTGAATATGTTAAATGAATATATTCTATAATTAAATAAATCATTGTAAATGATTAATGAGAGTGAGAAATTGAATTATACAATTATTTGTGTAATATTAATTAAATAATTTAATAAATTATTTAAATAAGAAATTGAGTAAATATATTATTATTTCAATGTATTTTCGGGTAAATGGAATTATTTCCATAATTGATGATAAATGAATTATTTAATGTAAATGTATTAAATAATTTAATTTGTGGCCTAAATAATATATATTAAATTATATATTGTATTTATTTTAATTTCATAATTTATTGTGAAATTATTTTCGAGGTAAGGTAATGTGTATAAATAATATATATAGATTATATATATTATTCTTAGCAAACACACTCTAAAGTTTTAATATCAAAATAATTGACAAGTTGTCATTAATTAAATATTCAATTAAATTGAATATAATGAGTGAATTAAATTTTATAAATTAATTAATATGATAATTAATTAATGTAAATAATGTAAAATATTATTAATAATATTATTAGTCCATTTAGTAATTTAATACTTATGGGTTAGAATATTTAATTATTTATTCAATCTAATTATTTATTTAATCATGGATTGAATAATTAATGTGTAAATTATTAAATTAGCCCAACATGGGTCAATTAGTAGCCCAAGTGGAGAATAATATAATTTGACAATTTAGTAGCCCAAACAATTTAATAGAAGCCCAATTGGTATTTTAAATTAAAGCCCAATGATTGGTCCACTTGAAAAATACTTAATTAAACAATTATTTATTAAAAAGTGACATGTGACAAACATTTTGGGATATTAAAGGAGCATGTTGCCGGCAAGGAAGGAAAAAGATGGTGAAATGATATTGTTTTATTATTTTATTTTTCATTTAATTAAAGTAAGGTTGCTTGTATGGTTTTTATTTTATGGACCATACCTCTTTTCACCCACTTAGTCATTGGCTTAAATCTCTTGCACAAGTCTCCAACTACTCTCATGATGGTAAATTTTAATAGATATAGAATTTATATCTATCCAAATTGTAAGTATACTTACAATTTAGGAGTTTTGTTATTCATTTTCTATCTTTCATCTTCTAAGTCTTGAGAGCAAAATATTGAGAGGATAAATATTTGAGAGAGATTTTGGGTGGAGCTTCAAGGAAGAAGAAGAAATCATAAGTTAGTTCATGACATTCACAACCCATTTTGGAAGAAAAATGAAGATAGTCATTAAAATGAGGTAATGATTATTTTAAATGTAGTTTATTTTTAAATTAAATAAATTATCATGTTAGTATAAACATGTTAATATAGTTAATAATGTGTAGTGGTAATATTTATGCCATACTTGAGTTTAATATACTTGGTTTGTATTTTGGTATAATTTATATGCTAAAAACATGTGATTGGTGGTGTTAAATCAAGTCTCAAAGTAATGACAAGAAAAATATTTTTATAAAATTTAGATTTAATGTTATAATATTATAGAACATTAAATCATGAGAAAAACAAAGCTTGAATCACTCAAAATGGAGTTATACACAAAAAGTTATGATTTGTGGTAGTTTATGTGATGTAAAATTTTTTATAAAAAATTTTTAATATTAAATCATGAAAAATTAAATTTTCATGTTATAAATTGATATTAAGTGATTGGTAATTTTTTTGGATTTTTAAAGCTTACTTGAAGGTGTAATTTTTATTAAAGTGGTGTATTAAAACTACTATTCACAATCTGCTAAGGGGAAAAGAAAAAGACTGGCCGCGCAATGCGCGCCAGCCAAATAAATCTGACGGACAGCCGTACAAAACAACGCCGTTTGGCGCATAAAAAGTTAACCCGCGCGCAATGCGCGGAGGCCGGCTCCGGGGTCTCCAAAACGGCACCGTTTTGGCCCCGGGTTTTTGTAAGGCGCGTCATGCGCCGAACCAGTTTTCGGCGAAAATTACCATAATGCCCCTCCGTTCGGTTTTCTGATTAATTACAAAACTGCCATCGGTCCGATTTTTCAGTTTATTTACGATTTTGCCATTCTGGATAATTTAAATTAATTTAAATGTTTAAAAATTAATTTAAAATTATAACAAAAATATTAATAATACAAAAATGATATTTAGGTATTGAATATTATATTTTCCAAATATAATAAGTATTTAGGATTAATATTTAAATATTGTAAATATTAATCTAGTTAGTTTAATATTATATTTTTCAAATATAATAAGTATTTAGGATTTATATTTAAATGTTGTAAATATTAATCTAGTTAGTTTAATATTATATTTTTCAAATATAATAAGTGTTTAGGATTAATATTTAAATGTTGTAAATATTAATCTAGTTAGTTTAATATTATATTTTTCAAATATAATAAGTATTTAGGATTAATATTTAAATGTTGTAAATATTAATCTAGTTAGTTTAATATTATATCTTCTGAATTTATGATTAAATTAATTATTATTTAATTAATATTAAATAATAAACAAGGATGATAAATTAATTAATTATTATTTAATTACTATTAAATAATAATTAAAGATAACTAAGATTGATTATTTAATTATTTATTATTTGATTAACTTTATATAATAAATAAATTCAGTGAGTTATTATTTATTATTAAATAATAACTAATGATATTTGAGTATTTACTATATAATTTTATTATTTATTATTTAATTAACTTTAAATAATAAATGAATCTAGTTAATTAGTTATTATTTATCATTAAATAATAACTAAAGATATTTGATTATTTTTAATATAATATAATTATTTATTATTTGATTAATTTTAAATAATAAATAAATCTAGTAAGTTATTATTTATTATTAAATAATAACTAAATGTAGTTAATTACTTACTATTTAATTAATGATAAATAGTAATTAAATGAAATTAAATTTAATGAAATAAAGAAAATGTCTTTTAACTCTTTTGTTTAAACAATTATAATAAATTGTTTAATAGTTTAATAAGTGTCCAACACTTAAGAAAAATATTTTCTAATTTATTAAATTATTAACCTAATTTGATTGAGGGTCTATAAGGTTAATAATATTGTTTTGACTGATGTAAATTATGTGTTAGTACTTATTTGTGGTAGATAAGTTTCTTAATGAGCGTATAGTTGTACAAATACGCTGTACTAATTATTAGACCAACTTTACTAATGTTAGGTCTTTCAAAGCCAGTTAGTTAAAGCTAGACATTAATTGTAGCTGAGCAAACATGCAAGTTTCCTAAACCCTACTCAATTTATATTCGAGCAAGATATATTATTTTATTGTTCAAGTCCCTAACTCAAATTCAAGATTATTACGTTTCAAGCATGCTATGGTTTAATTTTGTATAATTATTCCACATCTTTAAATTGTTGATTCGCACATAGTGCTTGTTGCATGTGTTCATCAGGTATGAAAGGCTGATCACCTTCATTACCATAAGGTTCAGTTAAAATTGTTCATGGTCATTATTGACACTCAACATTACTTGATTCAGTCATTCAATTATTGAAATTATGATTCGTACTCTTTCACAATTATTATATTGTTGAAAATCCGAAAGCTTGTTCTTTCTTTCAATCATGATATATCGTTATTGTATTTAAACTTGCTGAGCAAAGTCGTTGCTCACTCTTGCTATATCATGATAACAAATTTTAGAATAATACGAATGTCCGAGAAGAGACGGAGACAGAAGCAAAAGACAAGATTATAGTGTTATTCATTATAACTAAATTGTTATATGATGTAAGTAATTTTGTAAACCTTTTTATGAATCTAAAGGTATATATGTAAGTTAAGGTTAGAAACCTTGGGAAATATTGTAGAATAAACAATTTATGTTTATATATTCCGCATTAGTTATAGAACATGTATGAAGATGGTGTATCGTGACGTACCAATTCTAGGGTTAAAGGAACCCGAATTTGGGGTCGTTACACTACGCACAAACAAAGTCAAGGCATAATATCAAAACTAAAAACAAACTCTCTTCACACTTGCCCTAGAACCCCCTACGTACCTGCCGGAAGAAATACACAATATGAGCAAAATGCTCAGTACAGATATAGAGCGTAGAAATAAAAAATGAAATGAATGACATCATCAACTGAAAGGAACTGATATGAATAATTGAATGGACTGAACTGAATAACACAATCAACTGAACTGATTAACTGAACTGAACTGTACTGAATAACACAATATGCCAAATTGTACTATACTGAATAACACAATATACCAAACTGAACTAAAGTGAATAATAAAATATACCATGTAAGATCCTGACTTTTACTGAATAAAATTTAATTTTCTTCATATATAATTCTAAAACAGTAAGGTGTTATATTGACAAAAGTAAAAGTTAATGATGTTATGCGTAAAATTTATTATGTAGGACAATATTCGAATTGTCGAAAAATATTCGTTCTGTCAAAAAATATTTGATTCGTACGACGACGCCTAAATACCCAATCATTAGTGGATCCCACAATGAAATATTATCGGATATTAAAAAACGACAGAAGTAACTTTTTTATATAAAAAATGGTCAACGATACTTTCACTTTTAACTGTTAAAATACGCGGTGATAAAAGAATAGTAACATACGGTATTTCATGGTATTTTTCTATAGTACGCGATATTACATAATAGCACACAATACTACACAATATTTATCAATAATTGTTGTTACATAATATTTTACATTATTGAATCAATAGTTGCTGTAACACTATATTTTAAATTATTGAACCAATAATTGTTATAATAGCCCATGCACTGTATTACATTAATAATTATCACAATAATGTGTTCTTACATTATTTTTGAATTATTATGATCATTTTTGTAATATTACTTTTGTAAGACCCCGAATTTTATGAAATATAAAATTTAATTTTTTCTTCATATATATTTTCATGAAACAGTAAGTGGTTAAATTGATAAAGTTAAAAGTTAAGGATGTTAGGTGTAAATTATATTATGTCGGACAATATTCGTTTGGTCGGGAAATATTAGTTCTGTCGGAAAATATTCGTACGACGGCGTCGTACGAACCAATCATTGGTGGACCCCACAACGAATAATTGTCGGATATAGAAAATAACATAAATAATTTTTAAATGGTCAATGGTACTATCACTTTTAATTGTTAAAATATCCGGTGGTGAAAGAATAGTAATATACGGTATTACAAGTAACATACGGTATTGCACAGTAGCACACATTATTGCACAATAGCACACGGTATTGCACAGTGTTTCGTATTATTAAACTGATAAAGTCGTTATCGTACAATATTTGACTTTATTGTCACATGCACAATAATTCATATTATTAAACTGATAATTGTCACATGCACAGTAATTCACATTATTGAATCAATAATTGTCATGACACAGTAACGTATTTTTTCTTTTACATACTTTCTCCATTATTATTATTATCTCTATTATGGTGTTATTTAAACAGTTGTATTTCATTAATTAATTGACTTGATATCTAACTCAGAGAGCCAACTACACTGTATTTATAACAATTAGTCATAATAATGAATAAGTGTGAATTATTCTTGAATAATTGAATTGATAAAGTTATTTGTTTATAATATAAAGTTAGGTGGTATAAAATGAATGGTATAGATTAAAGATAATATAGAATTTGAAATGGATGGTGTAGATTAAAAAATAATCTTTAAATGAATGGTTTATATTAAGGAAATCTTAAAAGATGAAATGAATGATATAGATTAAAGATAATATAAAATTTAAAATGGATGGTGTAGATTAAAAGATGATCTTTAAATGAATGGTTTAGATTAAAGAAATCTTAAAAGATGAAATGAATGGTATGGATTAAACATTATCTTGAAATGAACGATTTGGATTAAATTAAGAAATCTTGGTTATGATAACATTTTTGGCTATAAATAGAGGCATTAACTTAAGAATTTTTCATAAACTTCCTTACTTGTTCTTTCTTTCACTCTCTAAATACTTCTTGTGTAAGTTCTCTCTAAGTGTGCTTAAGTTATCTTGAGTATTTGTGAAGATCTATAAGTGTACGTGTACTGTTCAAGTTAATCAACCTCATTTAAATCAATATACAGTCACGTGTTAAGGTAAGGGATTATCATTCTTTGATTCTAGAAAATAATATCGTTTCTTTCTTACTCATACAATGTACCATTTATTTCCATGTATTAATTTGTGGGAATAACCTTACGGCGCGGATTACCGCCTGTTGGTGAATAACCTTTCATATTCGTTCCTTATTAATCTCTGAGAATAACCTTACTGCGCGGATTACCGCCTGTTTGGTGAATGACTCTTCGTATTCAATTTTTATTAAATTGTGGGAATAACCTTACGGCGCGGATTACCGCCTGTTGGTGAATAACTTTTCGTATTCATTCCTTATTAATCTCTAAGAATAACACGCGGATTACCGCATGTTTGGTGAATTACTCTTTGTATTCATTTCATATTTGTCTCTTGTGGAAATAATTTGTTTACACGAATTATCACATGACACTTTTATTCCATATTCGTTTGTAATTTTATTTTCTTTCATATTCGTAAGTGATATTATTTTCCTTTATACTCATAAGGGATACCATCTTTTTCATCTTTCATTATTCAAACTTACTATGGTAAGGGATATTAATTTCCTTCACCTTTTGTTAATCAAATCTACTACGGTAAGAGATATTATTTTCTTTCATACACCTAAATCGAAACTTATTATGGAACTATTGCTTCTATAATTCCTGAAAATATTATATGTTCCATAATAGTTGCACTTTATCATTTCAATTGAACCATCCTATTTACATAAACCTTTCTATTGAACTGTAACCGTTATTCTGAACTGTGGATCTTGAATATCATTTTTGAATTTCACTCCACATCATGTTGACAATTTGGACATTATTTGAATCTGCACAAAGTAAACTTCTGATACTTATTGTTTATCATGTTTCTTCTGTTCATCATTTATATCATTCTAATCATCCAAAATCAAGTTGTTGTGAATATCTATGGCCGGGGGCACATATGCGATATAATTGTTGAACAGATGATAGGTTAAAGGCGATATAATAGGTTAAAGGCGATACATCTGTTCGGTGTCTTTTATGGCACGCGGTGAATGTTCTCTTTGGCCCGTAGTGCAAAGATGAACTGTTGTTTGGTATGATTATGACCAAAGGTTGAATCTGGTATAATCATGATCGTTGGTGTTATATTGAATGTCTTTGGCCCGTAGTGCAAAGATGAACTGTTGATCTGCATGATTATGATCAGGAACTGTGAAATTGTATTATCTTGACTAATGGTATTTCAGATGATAAAAGTTGATGATGTTTTTCCTAAAAAGAGAACCGAGTGGACATTATAGTCTGCATTATTTTTCTAATAGATTGCTTATTCCGCTGTTATAAACCGCACCAATTAAAATCGCACCAACGGTTCCGTCGTATGTGATGATTTTAAGAAAGTTGAAAAATCAAATTTACGGCTTGGGTTTGATTTTTGAGCAAAACTGCATTTAAAAAATCGCACTGCACCATCACTAAAACGAGTTATAACGTTAATATATCATGATTCATGTCCATTCATATCGTCGTTAATTACAGGCACTTTATCACTCTAATAAGTCTATTTCTCTCCCAACATTATATATGATATACTAAATGATAATTTCAGTAAAATTACATTCATATCGTCGTTAATTGCAGGCACTTTATCACTCTAATAAGTCTATTTCTCTCCCAACATTATATATGATATACTAAATGATAATTTCAGTAAAATTACTGATTTAATCGTTCATATTATTTTGTATTTATGCATTTAGATTTGGAGTAATGTTGCTTATTTTCATCTTCATTTACTTAAAGCTTACTAAGTCTGG
The DNA here is from genome assembly GCA_947179155.2 of Hedera helix. NCBI lineage: Eukaryota > Viridiplantae > Streptophyta > Magnoliopsida > Apiales > Araliaceae > Hedera > Hedera helix. The sequence goes on from OX359281.1 coordinate 38,984,977, forward strand.
AGATAAGAATATTACAAATTAAGAAGGAGGTCGACGTAATTGGGTACCCCTTTATCTCTCTATATTTATCATATATATACTTATATATTTACTTATATGATTTTCATTTTGAAATTTGTTAATTCCCACACATATGCATGTTTGTTTGTTAAATTTTGTTTTATTTAATATGTGTATCAGCATGTTCGTATGTATATTTTCAAAAATTACAAATAATAAAGCTGATATGTCTCAATAGTTTAAAGTTAATGACAGTGAATTGAAAGCAAATGAAGGAAAACAAAATTGGAGTAGTGGCAGTTTGTAACTTTTTGTGAAATTTTTGAAGTGCTTGACTGACTGCACTTAATGTAGAAATATACGCCAATCATTGTTAGTTACTGCTAGGATTATTCACACACATTCTTTTGAACTCAAATTTCTCATTATAACCCTTAACCAAGTCTCCAAAATGACATTGAATTGCAGAATTGGACATTTGGACTTGCGATTATGTTCTTACATTGTGCTTTTAAAGTGATTTATGAATGTGAAAACTTGAGTATGTTTTTACGAACTTTCTTAGAGTGTAATTTATTGTCATCAAATTTTGTAATAGAAAATATATTTTTCAATATGTATATATTCAATTGTCAAACTGCACTGAAGCCGTTTCAAGTGCGTTTTAACTTCACATCGCACCATACTCTATTATACCGTACCTGGAGTAGTTAATGTAATACCCACAATTATAAATGTAATTTGTTAGACTCGCTTAATTTAATCTATTCACAAAATAATATATCTTTATTAAGTACTGCAATATTATTATTTAATTATTTTATATGCAGAACCCTCCATATTATTTTATTAGATTATTAAATTAAAGAAAAATTATTTTTTTCTTTATAATTGAACTACTTAAAATATGACCAAAATAATACCAAAAATATCTAATAACAAACTAAACTAAAATATAATAATTAAACCTACAAAAATAATAATGAAGAAAATTAAATAAATGCACAAGGAAAGAAAAAAGAAACATACCTGAAATTATGAGGGTTATAGTCCACCTACGTCCTCGACATTAAAAAAATTTAACTAAAGAGATCTTTACCAAAAATATCATCCCACAAAAATAGGAGGTACTTAAATGTTAATTCTTTAAACCAAAGGCTAGAGTCATATATACAGGCAAGGAGAAAGGAGGAAGTTTGGCTGCTGGACAATGTGAGATTTAAGACATGGGTATTACACAAGATGAGTTATTTCAATTATTTCATTAGTTTAATGCAATGTGTATATAATTGTGTTATTGTTCATTGTGGAATATTTGAGTTTGATTTTAGTTTTTTAATAATGGAATTTTGATTCAGAAATTGATTAGGGATGTACCTGAGGATTTGTCTTTGATAGTGATAAAACTCTCAAGGAAATTCAGATATGCTATGTATGTTCAATCAATGTTATGTATGTTGTATGATGCAAGTGTCATAAGGTAAATTTTGATAATTATACCCTAATCATACTAATACTAATAAATAATATATAAAAAGCAGTGAGTTAACTCGAGTAGCTGTTTGGATTCATACAAAACTCTTCATCGCTTTCTTCACCGTCATATATATAGATATATAAAGGAAGATTCAAATTAATTCATGTAGTGCACGAATTATCTAGTATTAACTAAAATTAAATAAATTAATATTAATTTAACGTTTAATATATCGTTATTTGATTTTAAAAATCAAATTTTATTTTTTATTTTAGAAAGGAGGTGGTAATAGTTATTGATCACTGATATTAGTTTCATAAACACGAGGCATACTCATAAGATCACATGATTCACACATTAATATTTTATGCATGGTAGGACTGCATAGATTTTTTGCCTTTCCTATTTTAATGGATTAGATAACATGATTGAATTATTCTAATGCAGATTTTTAATATCTTATAGGAGAAAGGTAATGGCATCCGATGTGAACTTTGTATTTCACGCCCCCTGGATAACATAACATTTCATCTCTCTCCACTAGCTACTTATAGCTATACACACACACTCACACTCCTATAATCTTAATATTACATCCAAAAAGTAACTAGCAGAAGAAATGAGAGTGTCCCTTTCTTCTTCTATATATATTTCTCTTTTAATTTCGGTTAGCTAGAGGGATGGGTTACCAGATTAGGTTGATGCTGTTGCTGTACAGATCTTATTTAATTTGTGGTGGATGGTAGGGAAATGGATGATCAATAGTGGATTGTCGTTATTTTTGTCTTGTGATGGGTTTGTCTTGTGAATTCAATTGATAAAAGAAGGGAGACATAAATGGGTAGTAGAAAAAATAAAGAGAAATGAATATAAGACCATGTTTATCTGTAAGAGTTATAATTTTAGAATTATATTTTCATAAATTATAATTTTAAGATTATTAGTTATAAAATTAAATAATTTTAATTACATATTTATTTAGAATGAGATTACCTTCGCCTTTGCTACTTGCATCAGACGAAAGTCACTATATCCTTTAAAGTTCAGTCGCTAATTTGAAATAACTGCGAAATTAGTTAGAACCAGACATTTTTTTTCGACAAAATAAAATTCCGTGGCATTTCATTTCATTACCGATAGATTTTCTTAAAGTTCTTGACGTGATATATCCTTACAACATGAAGAGCCTACCTGTATATATCCTTGTAAGTCTAGGGCCTGCTCGACAATGATCTATAAATTATGATTTTAAAAAAAATTATAAGTTATTTTAAATTATAATTTATAAAAAAAAGTATTTGTCATTATTTTTATTTATAAGTTAGAATCAAGTTAAAACAAGTTATTAAAATGTTTGACTAAAATTGATATGAACTTCACGATACGAAGTTGCCCAAAAACATTTCTAGAACAAGTAGAATTGTTGAAACCGCAATCCGTTGTCTATATGGAGACTAGAATATTAACATAAGAATGTTGGTGATGAATAAAATATCAACTCGTTGCTTATATGTAAGTAAGAATATTAGTATAGATAAAAGACGCCACAACTAATTATGAATGATTGGTTGATAAAGTCGATGATGAAAGTCATGGAACACTTCGCTACGCTCACAAACACTCAAAGAACCAAAGAGAAGAACTCTTTCAAGAAATTACATGATATTTTATTACTTGAATGAATTAATAACAACTCTAACCTAGGGGTATATTTATACTAGTTCAAGGACACTAATTATGGTAATAAAAATCCTAAAAGTGCTATCCTAATTTTACCTTAGTCAAGTCTCTAGAATTGCAATCAAAATAAATTATAACCTCTCCTAAAAATATGCTAAGGTGCCTTAAAAAAAAAGAAACTAAATCTTTAGCATTCAAGCTTTACAAAACTGGCATTATACTAAATAATAAGTTACTTCTAGAATTCCTAATTAAATAAGATTAGTAAAAAAAAATTCAATCTAATTTAAATAAGAAAATAAAATCAACCAAACAATCTTCCATTCAATACTTATTGTTGTCCTTTTTTTAGGAAACAAGATCATTCACACAATCTTCCATTCAATAGCTGATCTTAGAGCCTTATTAAGGAAACAAATTTTCACACAATCTTGATGATAAGAATCCAAATTAGGCTGCTCTTGTTGGAATTCGAATTAGACTGAATTAAACTACTGTCTTGGCAAAGTTTGGATTGCTCTGCACTCTAGTTTTAATACCCAACGTGGGATGCTACCTTGAGCTTTATTTTGGACCAAAACCTTTATTTTGGACCAAAACCTTGATGTTATTAAACCTAATATTGATCTATACTTGCTGCCTATTTTGGGCTACTGTGTCTTTCCCTTAACTTGGTTCAGCCTTGTCCTCCTTTGGATCATCCTTAGCTTGAGCACAATCCCTGGATTCCACCTCATTCAATGTCGAAACCCTCCTCGATAGAATCCTCATTAGTTTGAATAAGAAAATGAATGACTAAAATAATTTTTGCTTTTGGTTCTATCAATTTTATTATAAATTTTTTTTATCACAATTTTATCTAAGATAGTATATTTTAAATATTTTTATGTAGGATGAATCTATTATTACATCTTTATTAAAATATTAAAATATGAATAAAAAAATCTATTAACATATCATGCGTTTTATTATATTAATATCATTCATGAATTTTATTATTAAATTAATATCCTAACTAAATTAAATTCACTAAAACTTGAGTGTTTTCCAAATTGCAATATTAATATTATATGTCAATTCTTTAAAAACATAATGACTATCAAATTAGGTAAAAAAATTATAGTGAATTCATTACTAACTAATTCTCATAACTATATTAAAACATGAGTTTCATTCTTCTATTTTGGATTAGAATTTTGGAATTTTTTTTATCAATATAAGTACTAATATAGAATTCTATTACATACTTATATAACATTAGAATAATTATTTTCTCATAATTATAACTAAATAAATATATACTCCATTAAAATGTTTCTTAATAACTAATCTAAGGAATGAATAATATATAATTTAATATTTCTTATTTAAATAAATATTTAATAATTCAATAATTGCAATTATCTTCTCAAAATTTTAATAAAATTTTTATCTATTTAATATATAATAAATTATTATCCATACTATCCGACCTTCACACAGAATAGGTGGGCTGGGCTTGTATAATTAAAAAGAGGATATGCATATAATAAGCTCTTAGGCTTTCAATTGGATTGGGTAAGTCCGAATCCAGTTTGTTTGCAATTGGTTAACCAATAAATAACTCAGCCGACAATAAACCCGAGCCAGATTATTATACACAAAAATATATACATAACATTTTACTTGTGTATACATAACATTTGTCAACCGGATTCTTTAAGGTGTTTTCTTTACACCCGCTGTTTACCTGTGTGGCCTATCCCAAAAGTAGGCTTGAAGCCTGTGGGCTGGACTTGACTGCTTGAGCTTATCCTTCACAGGCCTTCATAGACTGATTTTGGGCTTGGAATTCCAGAGCGGGCTAACCTTGGACAGCCATAGACTAGCTCATAAAGCTCGATTTAACAGGCTAATATAATCTCTTCGTTCCCTCAAAAACGCAAATCGACCGTTTAATTAATTAATTAATTAATTTGCAAAATCCTAAATTTTTTCACTTCAAGTTCGAGTTGGCGGAAACAATGCTATCAAAAACAACACAATCCAACAAGCTTTGCCTCCAGCTACGCACCACCCCTATTTCATTTCACCATTTTTCAGCTCTACACGCAGAAACAGCTGCAACCCATGAAGAACCCCCATCGACCTCATCATTACCCATAACAAAACAAGCCTTCACTAGTCTCCTAAAATCTCACTCTTCACACCGAATTCAGCTCAAACAAATACATGCACTCATCCTCACTACAGGCCTCTCCATCAAGAACACCCTCATCACTCAATTACTTACGTCTCTAACAGTCCTAGCTGACATGCCATACGCTCGCCAACTGTTTGATGAAATGCACAAGCCAAGACCCTACTTGTGGAACACCATCATCAAAGGGTACGTTAAAAATGAAATTCCCATTCAGGCTGCATCAGTTTACAGGCAAATGCATATGCTTGATGTTCGTCCTGACCCGTTTACATTTCCGTTTGTCATTAAAGCATGTGCTGAAGTAGGCGATTCGTGGGTGGGTATGGCGGTTCATGTTCTTGTTTTGAAATATGGGATGGAGTTTATTTCTATGGTGAGGACTGAGTTAATGATAATGTATGTTAGGTTTAGTGATCTTGATTCTGCTGATTACTTGTTTCTTAGTATGGTTGAGAAAGATTTAGTGGCTTGGAATGCTCTTATTTCAGCATATGCACAAAATGGATATGCGATAAATGCTTTAAGGTTGTTTCACAGAATGCGTGCGGGTGGAAGTGGAATTAGGCCTGATGCTGTGACTATTGTGAGTGCCCTTTCGGCTTGTTCTCATTTGGGGTGCTTGGAAACTGCTGAGGAAATTTATGATTTTGCAAGGAAAGAAGGAATTGTTGATAGCAATGTAATTGTTAATAATGCGAGGTTAGATGTATATGTGAAATGTGGAAGTATTGACACGGCATTTAATCTTTTTAAAAACATGCCCCATAGGAATGTCATTTCGTGGAGTACTATGATTGGGGGCTATGCCATGAATGGGGAAAGTAGGAAAGCGTTGGAATTGTTCTCTAGGATGCAAAATGAGGGGGTGCAGCCAAACAGTGTCACCTTTCTCGGGGTTCTTTCTGCGTGTGTCCATGCCGGGCTAGTTAGGGAAGGATGGAATTACTTCAATTCCATGACTAACTCCAATGAAAAGAATATGAAACCTAGAAAAGAACACTATGCTTGTATGGTGGATCTTCTTGGCCGTTCTGGGCACCTTGAAGAGGCTCATAATGTAATTAGAAATATGCCAATTGAACCGGACCCAGGAGTGTGGGGAGCTCTTTTAGGTGCCTGTGCAATTTATCACGATATTGAATTGGGTCAGCATGCGGCAGATATGATCTTTGAATTATCACCTGATATTGCCGCATATCATGTTTTGTTGTCAAACATGTATGCAGCTGCTGGAAGGTGGCGTTGTGTTGAAAAGGTTAGACACAAGATGCAAAAGAAAGTTGTTAAAAAAGTAGTCGCTTATAGCTCAGTTGAATTTAATGGTGAAATTCATATTTTATATCAAGGAGATAGATGGCACCCACAAGCGGCACGAATATATGAGAAGTTGGAGGAACTTGTTAAACGGATGAAAAGTATGGGTTACAGTCCAAATGTTGGATCAGTTTTGCATGATGTTGACATGGAGGAAAAAAATGCAACACTTAGCAGTCATAGTGAAAAGCTCGCTATTGTGTTTGGTCTCATTAATATGGAACATCAGTCCCTTGTTAGAGTGATGAAGAATTTGAGGACTTGTAATGACTGTCATACTTTTTCTAAATTTGTCTCAAAAATCACCTTGAGGGAGATCATCATGAGAGATAAGAATCGTTTTCACCATTTCAAGAATGGTTTTTGTTCTTGCATGGACTTTTGGTGATTAAATGTTATGAAAACTACTTTGAATCTGTCTAAAGATGAAGCCATGTTTTTTCTTTTATAATTTGTCATTCAACTGCAAGAAGTGGTTTGAGAGAAACTGTTGATGAATTAATTGGAGATCGAAGACATAAATTCCTACTTGCATTGGTGATCAAAGTCACAAAAGTTACAGAATAGTCTGCCAAAGAAGTTATGCTCAGTGGAGCATGAATATTATTATGGTTGCAATCAGACAACTGTTGGGCTCTCTGCACGGGGAAATGATCATGAATGTTTAGTATCAAAAGCAAAAGATTAGTAGCTCTTGGATAACCTTTACAGAACAAAACTAAATAATCTCCAATCAGGTCTCAAGATGACGATGCTGTTTTATGTCACTAGAGTGGTACCACCTGATCTGCATTTTCAGGCACTTCATTTCGGTAATCTATTTTCTTACCAGTCCAAGAGATTTGTGTTTTACAACTTTTCATCTGTCCATTCCTTAAGATTTTCTTCTCGTCCATGGGATTGCAACATCATTTGGAGATGCAATTTACAACTGATTTGATTATCTAAGGCTTCATCAAAGAGCAGATTGATTATATTGCCTGTGTTAGATTATTGATAAATTTCAACAATTTTCATTTTTGTTAAAAGAGTATTTTCAGTTGAAAAAGGCCAACATTCATTTCATGGAATTCATTTCTATTGAGTAAGTGGTGGTTATATATATTTCTTTTAGACCCTGTCCTTTTGTTGGAATAGAACATCATTGAAGTAATTAATGTGTTATAAATTATAATTGTTAAAAAGAGCAGTAGTTTTGATAAATTAGAAATACATAAATGGTAACACGAATGCAATTTAAAAATCATCAACTTCAGTGACTCGTATATCAGAATATTTCTTAAGGTTGAATCTTGAAGTTAGGGCATTTAAAAACTTCAATTCATATTTGCTTATAGTAATCATGAGTATTGTTCTTCTTGAACAAATTATGTTGTATTATAAAAAGAAAACAGCAATTTATTCCCTCCATCATATCGCAGATTCCCTATCATTATACTTCGAATTGATGTAAAAGATTAATCATTATGTTAGCTTGGTTAGGATCAAGACTTGAGGTTTGGACATTTTCCTTTAATTGTTTACTTTCTTCTTTTATTGTACTTTCTATTCCAACTTCTCCCATGTTTCTCCTACCAATTGTGTCGTTCATTTTTCAATAGCCAGTATTCTGGGCTAGCAGCTTTCATATTGGCATTAGGCTTACCAATGTGGCAACTGGCAAGCTAATTAATGGTAGAAAAATTTCTTTCTGGAGCTTAATCAGATTTTCTGTTGCTATTCGACATGATTATATGGATTTGTAGTCGTTACTTTCTTCATAATAAAATTTATTTCATCCATTTGCAGGCACATATGGGAGATCACACATGGCTGTTGCATCAGGGGTATAGTTCAAACCCTCTCAATGCCTCGATTCTTGATCATCTTATAGGTTTGCCAGGTTACATGCTTAAAACACTAAAACATAAACTTTTTTCATGTCAATGAAGATTGCATCATAATTGTTTTTCTACTTTTTAGTTATTGTGAAGCAATCTCAGCTCTTATAATACTCTCTCTCTTACACACAGACGCTTGCTTTGACATGCATGTGCACGTGCACAAGTGCATAAAAACATATCGCATCAATCTCTTATGTATTAAACTTTTATATTTAAGATAAAACTGATTATATATCTCAATAGAATATCCCAAGAAGCTTTACTAAAGCTGCAATAACTAATTGGTGTAGTAGTAGAACTCTGTAGAAATAAGTTAGGGGGGGGGGGGGGGGTGGAGGGAGAGAGAGAGAGAGAGAGAGAGAGAGAACATTTTGAATTTTCTCTCCTCTCCGAAATGTGCAACTGAATTTGGCAATGGTCCTGCAATATGTTGAGGTCCTCTGTTTTGCCAAACTCTGTCTTGAACTCCAAATATTTACTGCTCAGCTAAAAATATTCTAAAGGACGATTAATTAATAGAATCTGTTTAGTAAAGGACTATTTAAATGATACCCCCTTTTAATTCAGCCATTATAAAAACCAACCACCCATCTGATAGAATAGAATCAAATAGGTAAGATGAGGAATCATGAATGTGACATACATTCATTAACATTAATTTGATATAATCATGAATGTGACATACATTCATTAACATTAATTTGATATAGTGTTTGGGTGGTTGATATTGTGATAAATTTTATCCTTCCAACCAGGCTGTGAACCAGCAGTGGGACCTTTTTCTTTTATTTTTCCATAATAGCTTCCCAGTTGGTGATTGTAATGTTGATAAAAACCCGATGCATATGATCCTCAAGGTACCTGTGAATATATAAAGCAATTCTGCTAGTATAATAATACTAGCAGCTAATACTTTAGACTTGTGTGGGTGGAAACAATAAACTAAAGTTCTACAAGAGAGAGAGAGAGAGAGAGAGAGAGATAGGAGAGGTAGTTGCACTCTTATCACACCCCTCTTAAACGCACATTTATATATGCACTATAATAGCTCCAGCTCCAGGCAGACATTCATTTCATGGGAAAAACAATCTTCATGCACAAAATAAAGAGGCCTCCTTCACTGTTTGATTAAACTCTCTCTCCCTCCATGAATCTTTTGAACAATTCAAAACTTGTTTTACCCAAGAAATAGCTCCAAATAGTCCAACCATTTTTAGGAATTTTTTAAGGCTTTAGTTGAAAAATACTCATTCCAAAGAAGGTGCTGTGAACTTTTCTTTCTAGATCTCACCTTGAGAACATGGATTTTGTTAAGCAAAAAGGTGTATATTATATGGATTTTCTTAATGTGTGCCCTAAGGGCACACATTAAGTGCGGAAAATAATGTATAATATTATTTGTTTATGTATGCGCACTGAATTCAATGTATAAAAAAATAATATACTAGTAGACCCCATGTATTGAATTCAGTGCAACTATATAAAGAAATAATTTTTAGCGGATCCCATCTCTTGTTTTCCGCGCCTAGTGTGTGCCCTTAGGGCACACATTAAGCGGACCCATATTATATATACTAGTTCCTCAAAAACTAGTTTGATTTGACTTTTTTTTAAGTCAAATTGATCATTTAAATATGGGTTCTCTTAACATGTATCTTAAGATCACATGCTAAACACGAAAAATAAGATATGTGATTCATTAAATATTATTTATTTATGTATTTACACTAAATTCAATACATAAAGTCCACTCGTATATTATTTTTTTATACATTAAATTCAATATAAATGCATAAATAAATAATATTTAATGAATTTTATCTCTTATTTTTCGTACTTAACATGTGCCCTTAAGAGCATCTCCAACAGTAGACTATCCGATGGACTATATTTAGTCCATATGACATCATCAAATGTCTTTTAGTCTTCAATCATTCCAGCAGATGGACTATCCCGTTGACTATAATATCAAAAAATTAAAATAATTAATAAATTTAAAAATACTCCAATCATCTTCCACCCTCCTATTTAAATATGATTAAAATAATTATAATATAGTCTAGGACACAAATTTGGTTTTTTGATTTAGTCTATTACCTTGTCAATATAGTCCATGGACTATGTTTAGTCACACTGCCGGAGAGAAATCATGATTCCTAGACTATATTTAGTCTAGGAATTAACTGCTGGAGATGCCCTAAGACACATATTTAGAAAACCCTTTAAATATAAGTGAAAAAATTATAAACATAAAAAATTATGTCAAATTTATTACCATCTCTAATTTTTATAAATTTAAAAATATAAATAAATATGTTTAATTTTTAATTTTAAAATTAATTAATTTAACTAAAAAAATCAAACTAAGACAATTTTTAAAAAACGGAAGGCAGTGGTGTAATAATTTAATATATATTCCTTGAACTTACCTTGTATTGTGTTATGTCATGTCATGTCAAAATACCTAAACCAAAAAACTACTGTACTTTAGCTGCATCTTTGATTCACCATATCGGCGCCACCCTCTTCAAACTTTACAGTCTACAAACTTTTCTTCCAGTTTACAAACTTTACTACTTTAGGACCATATTTATTTGTATTATTAAAAAATAAAATATAATATAAATTTTAATATTATATCTTATTTTTTAATTATATAAATAAATATAATATTTAATTATTATGTGTTTATGATTATTCTTTAGCAAATCTTTAGTTGTAAACTTTCAAGCTAGGCTATTGCGAAATTTGGTGGTTCTATTTTTCGTGTTGGAATATCCGAAATGAGTAATGATACTTTTACCAAAAAAATTATTCATACCTCTAAAATGTTGTACTAGTATAAAGAATTTCCGAACAATTTTGAACATAAAATTTTCAGACAAAGATTTTATCATCCAAAATTGTCCCTATTCGTTTTAACCATTCTAAAGATTATGACATTAGTATTTTGCTTTGAATAAGTTTAGGTGTATAAATATAAAACGTAAATTCAAACACTAATAACATTTATACTATTAAAAATTAGGATATGATATAAAAATTTGTGTCATGCTTTACTTTTTAATAGCGTAAATATTTATGTTTAATTTTTGTATTTGCACTTATTTTTTTGCAATAAAAGAACTCTAAATTCTAAAGTGGGTTCACTAAAATACACCCCCCCCCCCCCAAAAAAATCCAAACAAGGTAAAGTGAAAAATATATTCTTTCTTCTTCAACTCGGTGAAAATTCAAAAACCTCAGGGACAAACCCTAAAAGAAAATTGAAGAGATAAGAAAGATGGGCGCCCCCAATCCATTAAAAATTTGGGTAGTACAAATAACACTTGCCTTACTTTATAGTTGAAATAATTAATAAAAAATTATGTACATGTAATTAATGCTTGTTGGGGTTGACAGTGTTCTAAACCTTGAGAATGCGTGTTGGCTCGGAGAGACAGGCATACTCCTCGATAAAAATGGAAGCATTTAAGTCAAATAAAACAGGTGAGTAGAGGGCTTCTAGGAATAATCAATCAAAGAACCCACAAACCAGCAAATAATAATTAAAGCTGAGACAGTGTGACATGCCCCTAGCTAGCTCTATTGCACCAAACTTGTTTTTACCATCTCGTGCCATACTTAGTTGTTGCCAGTGGCCCAGTTTATGTAGATTGAGACACCCAAAAAAGGAAGAAATTATTTCATATTTTTGAAATATATTGAATAATTTATTTATTTTTTATATGTATGTGAAATCTTTTATAGTAAAATTTATAAAAAATTCACGTATATGTGAGAAGGGAAACAAATTATTCATTATATTCCAAAAACATAAAATAGTTTTTCTAAAAAAGGAGACCCATTTCCATTGCTAAGTGATAAATGTTTTTACAAGTATCAAATTATGGTTCTGATGCTTCAGTTATATATTCTGTTTAGCTTCTATTTTGTTTGTATGTTTTTCAATGACCTAAAACAGAAGAAGAGAAAAGTTTTCATATTCCACAAGAATATAGGGGTTGGTTTTGATCATTATCACTCCAAAGAAAGGGTTGGCATTTAGCATTTATCTAGGCGTTTATTGTGAAACCAACAACCGCTACATTATTGCCTACTAAAATTTTGAGTTAAATGTATTTTACGTCCGCTAAGTTTATCTCATTTTGCACATTATTTCTTTTACTTCAAGCATCCAGAGAAGAAACGTATCAGTCGTCAGCACAACTATTAATTTGGCTGAAGTTAACAAACAAACCGAAATCACAAGAACGTATTAGTCGTGACCAAGCTTCTTTCTATGGGTGAGATTTGATGCACTTTTGGTGTTTTTTTGGATCATTCTAGCCCTATTTCACTCCAAAGTTGTTAAGGAACAATGCCCAGTAATTTTTAAACCAAAATGGGTGGATTTGGGAGGGTTTAAGTTGATTTTTAATATGGTTTTGACAATTTTTGATTTTTTTGGGTTGATTTGGAGATGAATTAATGATGATATATCACTCCATGATGATAAAAAAAAAATATTAGACCCAATAATTTCAAATTCAATCAATGAAATTTAGGGCTATGAAAGGTGATTTTCCCATGTTCCTCCCACTATTGCGATATAGTGATGCAGTTAACTTTTTGCTGAGATTTGAACTTGCTTGATGTTATTAACGGTTGTTTGTGGTATGACATTCATGGTGGAGAAAAGCGCAAAAGTTTTGTTTCTGTATTGGAGTGATATAGATGATTATAAGTTGGGTTTTGAACAGGATATGAACATTTTGAAATTTTTTATCCTTTTTACTGTTCGTTGGGTATTTATTGCAAGCTCATTTGTTAGGTTTCTGGGTAGTGGTATGGGGTATGCTTGATGAAGGTGATGAATCTACTACATTCATCAACTGTAAAATGTGAAAGAACATACCAAGAAGTGTACTTCAGATTTAGAGAGAGAGAGAGAGAGAGAGAGAGAGAGAGAGAGGAGAAATGGATGAAGAAGATTAGAGGAATGGAGAGAGAAAGAAGAAAAAGAGTGATTATTTTTTATTTTATAAGGTGTGAGACACTTTTACCCCTAAAAAAAGGCCATATGCAACCGCTCAAGTCTAACGTCGTGACATTTTTTGATAAAATTTCACTCGGGATGTGCAAAGTGTAAAGTATTAAAATTTTTGGAGTGTTAAGTGTTGGTTTTGAAAAAAATAGAGTGCAAAGTGTAAAATGAGACAAAATAAGATGATTGAAAGTGTCGTTTTCTTTAAAATTTTAAAAATAATAACTTCTGCAAGGTTTTGTATAATTTTTTGTTTATATGAATAGGAAAGGGTCAGGGTCAGACCCCCCTAATACTCGTGTCAAAGAATGGCTAATTCTCTAAATTTATTTGGAAAATAATTTTTCTCATTGCTAATTTTGTTAATAAGAATATCGACTTGTACAAAACAACAAACTCGATACCAATATGCATATTTCAGTACCATCACTCTGGCAAAAAAGCTAAGCATCCTAACCTACACGATCTATCAACTAGTTTACCATATTTTGACTTCATTCTGTCTTGCCTTTTTGGGTATTGAAACCTGGTGAAACTTTTGACACTAGACAGTCAACAGAGTAGAAAGGATAGAGGAGATAGAAGACAAGAAACTTGGCTGCCCCATAGAATTGACCCACCCAAATAAGAAACAAATAGTGCAAAATCAGAATTGGCCCTCACTTTTGCTCGAGTCAGTGACTCCGTGTTCAGTACATAGATGTATTACTAGAAAAGTGATATTTTCACCTCTCTTTTTTTGTTGATATTTTTGCATAAAAAATATTATTATAAATTTATAATAACGATTTTTAATACTCTTATTGACCAATTGAGAGTCCCTCACTGCTATGGATCATACTATCTTTTAAATTAATAGCTAGGAGTGTTCAATTAGTCAATGTAAGAGTATATAGCGTATGTTTAGCCGCTCAATATTTGGAGTATGCGTATAAAAATTAAAACGAACTTAAAAATCTTATTCGTCTAATAACAATTTATTTTAAATGCAAGATGTGGTGCATTTGAAAGTCCAAATGTTACTTCCAAACGCTATTGTCGCAAAATTTAGTAGTCGAACAAATTTATAATACTTTTTTTTTTCATTTCTAAACTAGAGATGCATTATTAATTTAAATTTGTGATAATATTAAAGACACTTTTTTTTTATGTAAGAACTATTATATCACATGATATTTAGAATTTACCATTACATTTTCCCATCAATTATAGCATCACACACAACCGCTATTAAATTATTAACTAACATTAGAGAGGCATTTGAGAATTTAAGTTGTCGTTTAAAAATATATTTCAAATTTTAAAAGTAATTTAAAAAGAAGAAGAAGAATGAAGTTGTATGCTAGTAGTAGTATACTAGTAGAAGTAGATGAATAAGAATAGTAACTACATCAACTGAATCTTCAATACAAAGCCAATAAATTCTAACAGAAAGTACAGAAGAAGACTGCAAAAAGAAACAAGAGCATTAACATTACTAGCTAACTTTGCTGATACTATTACTGTTACTATCTTTCTTTCTTTTTTTCCTCACGCTCACCATTGCTAGCTAGCTGCCCATAACCCTCATTAAACCAGGACCGAAAAAGCTAAAGTTTTGCTACCATTAATTCTATCCATAACAGAAGAAGCTAGCTGCACAGTCTAATTAATCTCGTACTTGGAATTCTACTACTAAAACTAACTAGCTACTCCATTTTAGAAGGATTAATAGTAGCAAAACTAAGCTCACTTATATGACTGGAGATCATAACTAACTAGCTAGCTAATTGTGAAGAGGATTAGGACCTGTGTGAATGATTCTCTTATCATCAGAAAAAAAGGCACCTGACGGAGATGGACTTGAAGCAACTGCATGAACTGAAACTGTTGGAAAAAATCGGGCTTTCCGAGCCGGAGACCAACTGGAGGGACCGGAGTTGTGGTGCTTGGCTGAAGAAGACAAACATAGCTGACTGAAAATTAAGATAACCCATATGAAGAAAACTGCAAATCTTCTAGCTGTAGCTGCAGAATCATGCCTTGTACTCATTCTTGTTCTTGCTGATATTCTCTCTCCTTCAGTAGAACTCACTGCACACCAACTCATTATCTTATATATATTGTTCTAGCTAGGTAGCAGTACTTGTCTAATTTAGACCATTAAAAGCTTGACAGCTTACAAGATCTCCGACTATATATGGTCTTGGTTAATTGGGTAAGCATGCAAAATTTCTGTATGTATCACAAAATCCTCTAAAGGGAGAGAAGGAGATGACTGAGGAAGAAGAAATGAAAAGACACTGGGAAACAAACACAGAGAGAGGGGGAAAGAATTCTGTGCACTCCTTATGTTAAGGGTCTACCAGGCACATGTTGTTGATTCTTGACCCTTGATTCCTGGAACCTTCTTATGATATCTTATGAATCTTCGAACTCTGGACCTTTTTTTAATTACCGCTGCCTAAACACATACCAATCTTTTCATAAACATACTATATACATACTCATAGTGACTTTTTCTCTGTTTTATATGTACTAGCTAGCAGTATTTGGGAATCTATATATATGCTGTGTGTATATATAAATAGTGTTGGAGCAAGGTGGGGGAGTGTGGTATGGTTGAGTATTAATAGCCGTTGTCTATGGACTATGTATATGTATATTTTTAACTTTTAAATCTGAAATATTGTGATGGCGTTTGGTAAACTTGCTGTACTACTACTATTACCACCTTCTTTGGGCTTCTTACAGCAAGATGGCTAGCTAGCCAACTCTTTTTATAGGGCTTCACTTGAAAAAATTACATCAAGTTCCAAACACCCCCTTATATATATATATATATATACACACACACACACATTAATACATATACATATATATACATCTTCTCGTTTCCTTTCTCGCCCTTTGCTTCCATGTCTGAGACTTCTGTTGGGTCAGACGCCGCGAAACTAGGGTTTGACTTGTTCATGCCATGACCCACTTACACCTCACTGTTATGCAATAAATCATATCTATATTTATTTATTTTTTGCATATTTTATATTTGAAGATTTGGGTCGTATTCATTTTAGTAATATGTGTGGTTAGGGTAGGGCAGGGTAGGGTTGGGTTATAGGCTTTTCGTGCAGCTATTATATTTTAACCACGAGGGACTTGGTATTTTTGATACAGCTATTTTTGATAAACGACTCCGCCAAAAAAGTTGAATTCCATGCCCTTCTGAAGTGGGAGGCGGATGCTATGCAATGCAAATCAAGAAGGGCGCTACCATACTTGTATCACAATCAATGGAGACGAGGGAGAATTGAAAGAAAATAGACTAGATATTAATTGTTTAGTGTAGGTCTTATTATTTATTTTTTTGGGAAAAAAATTCTCTATTTACAGTTTAGATAAAGGAATAAATTAAATTAGCAATATAAAAAAATTACAAAAATAAGACTCATTTTAATTAATTTGTTATTCTATTAGTAACCTCGATCATATACGTATATTTCATAACCAAAATAAATGTCCAACTAGCACTAGTTAGAGCAGAATTTAACATAATCCGAACTAAAAAGACAGCAGCAACAAAGAACCTCTCTCACAAAATTGCAACTGAAATTTATGTTAGTTTATATTACACAAGGCTCATGACATGAGGTTAATTAGAGAAAAATCTTCTACCCCTAGGATATGTTTGTTTACAAAAAGTATATTTGAGATTAGACTATTTGTATTTATTTAACAATACTTTGGACTATTTTATCCCATGATAGGAGGATTAATAGTCCTTTAAATAGTCCAATGATTTTTTTTTTTATTATTCCTAAGATTATTTATGTGAAATTATCTAATCCTAAGAAAATTTTGAAATTAATAGTCCCTTTCATTTTGGGATTAATAATCTTTCATCAAATGATTAAATAGTGTAAAGTAATATTAAATTAAGACAAATAGTCCAATTCAAAATATATTTTTTATAAATAAACATAGCCTTGATACTTTGTTGAGGACCATATTAAAGTTCTTTTTTTTTCTTTTTTTTTAATAATTTGATCCTATTAAAAATTCTAAGGCTAATGACCCCTTCATATTCACAGTGGTTTGCAGTTGGACTTTACTGTTTGTCCTCCAACAACGTCAGGCACCTCTAAAACATAACCATATTATGTTTGCAAATTCACCCTCGTAACTGTTAAATCATCTGATACGGGGTATTAGTTAGTTTCAGAATTACTATATAGCATAAAAAAAAATGCAAAATTTTTTCTTTAATAAAATAAAGTCGATGAGCTCTAAATCCAAAACATTGGATCCTGATAGTCCAAAATCCATTTGTATCTTTTGGACTAGGTACAGAATATCCATCTACATGGCCCAAAGACATACACCACTCTTTATGAATCAATAAACAAAACAAGGGCTGGTCCAGTCCGAATAAAGAAAAATTATTAATTGGTCATGGGCAGAGTTAGTGGTGCACAAATGACTTGTAATTTGCGGTTCAACTTGGTCAAAATTTGGCCTGGTCAATACCTAGTTCGGCCCGACCAGGTCTGAAGGACACAAACATGCCACATTTTTTTGACTAAGATCCGGCCTGACCTGAGACCTGGCCTAGTTCATCCAAAGCCCAACCCGTCCTGTCAATTTTCTTTCTTTACTACTTTAATTCCCCCATTGCAGACGAAAACTTCCTCTTTGTGACGACTCATTCAATAAACTAAATAAAAT
Source organism: Hedera helix (assembly GCA_947179155.2). Taxonomy (NCBI): domain Eukaryota; kingdom Viridiplantae; phylum Streptophyta; class Magnoliopsida; order Apiales; family Araliaceae; genus Hedera; species Hedera helix. The sequence goes on from OX359281.1 coordinate 39,003,243, forward strand.
TGACGTCTTTCAATACGTTCATTCATGCATGTTTGTTTATATACAAATAAAAAAAATTCATAAAAACACATTGAGTAGTATAATATATAAGATTTTTTTTTGCCTAGCTAGCAACCTATACTTTTTGCAAACATTTTATTACATATTTATTTTAATAAATACTTAGCTTAAAAATTAGAAAGTCATTTGTAAAATAATAATAATAATAAAAAAAATAGTTTTCATAAAAATAATATATATATTTTTATTAATGATAGTATAAAATAATATAATTTTTTTAAAATTGTATAATATTTTAATTTATTATTGTAATTTGTAAGTTATAACTTGTAAGTTGTAATACATTACTTTTAATTAATAAATCAATTAAGTTTTAAATTTTAATTGATATTTTTATAATATTTAAAATTATTAAAAAAAAATTAAATAGACTGGCTGAGACTGATTTGGCTTGGCCTGATCCAATGACCGACTTGCAGGCCTCAACAAACCCTATTTTCAAAAGCTAAGTTCGGTCTGGCCTAGCCTACAGGCCAAAAGTCAAAGATTCAACTCAGCCTGATCAACGGTCAAGACTTGACAAACTTAAGCCAGGCTAAGTCAGAACGGACCGACCTATTATATATGACTAGACAAAATTAATTAATGCTCCATACCAATTATATATTACTATTTATATAAAATTTATACAAACTTTAATAAATCAGTACAAATCTCATATAAATAACGGGGACACACACCACTCCTGATTGCAATAATTACTCCCAAATAAAGGGATCCAAGTAAAACACATACAACACAAGTGTACGGAACTGACACGCAGACTCTCTCTCTCACACATAACTCAAGAGATTCGTCGTGTCTTATTTCTCCTCTCCTTCAAATTTCAATACTGTTTCTCGATATTTTTGTGCCTACTCTTTCCTACTTGAACTCGCCCAGAAACTCAACTCAATTCGCCACTTTTTCTGTTCCCCTTGTTCAAGCACATTCCCAGGTTCTTTCTCTCTCTAAATCTCATTTACTTTTTTTTGCAACAGTACCTATTTTTTAATGAACTGTGCTATCGATTATGTTGAATTTTCATTTTTAACGATGTTGTTTTTGCCTGTAACTGAAGATGAAACAACGAATCTGGTATTTAGTGTTTATTATCGAATTCAAAACCAAAAATGAAAACTGTAGATGAACCAACGAATCTGTTATTGAATGTTTATTATCGAATTCAAAACAAAAATGGGAAAAATGTAATTTTGGGAGGTTTCGATAGTTGGGTTAGTTGGTCCTAAAATCTGGTGGTACCGATGGAAATTTTTGATGCTGGTTAGTATGGTTTGGTCAAAGAATTGTGAGCTTCCCTTAGTGACTCAAAAGTCTTGTGGGATCAGTGATAATAAAGTGGGGTTGTTTAGAATTGTACCGATTGATGCCAGAAACATGTAGATCTTTTACTGTCTGCTTCTGGGTTTACAAAATTGACTAATGATTTAGGCTTAATGATTCCAACTTCCAAGTATATTTGAGAGTGAGGGTGTATGATCCGGTTCAAAATAATTAATTTTCCAGGGGTGTTTGGAAGGCATTTTCAAGACATTTTGAGTGCTATATGCCTTTTTAATTGTTAACATTTATATTTCACAAGTAAATGGAAAACTATAGTATTTAAGAATGGATGATTATTTAGAAGAAAACCAATAGGTGGGTTGGACGGATTCCAGAAAACCAGAATTCACATACCAAGATTCTATGTCAATTGCCAGGGTTACATGTGGAACTAAACAACCCATGCCCATGTGCTGCCCTAATGAGAATGGCCTAGTTTGAGAAACCATTGAAAGAAATTCTTGTTCATATTACAAGCCCAGTGTTCTTCAAGAGTAATGTGTAGTGCATACTATGTTTGTTGATTCAATTCCATTAATTCTTATGATATGCTACAGCTTAAGCAGTATTTCTTGCTGCATCCACCCTTCTCCATACTGAGATCCACATGGTCTTGCTGGCAATCAGTCTTATTCGACTGATTGCCGTATAGCTTATGAGTCACCAGAGTGCTCTGAATACGAGTAGAGCTCTAGAGGGTGTGCATGGAGTTCATCTGGTGCCTCATTCGCCATTTGCTTTGGAAGAGATAAAGCAGCATGGGGACTTCCATCAGTCAAGGTGTGAAAGTTCAGCTGTTGGAGCTAGTCAGCTATTAATAGTGCAGTGAGTAAAAAAAATCTTGCTTATTAACATATGCTTCATAACTAATATATACATGTGTATGTGCACGCGCACGCGCACATGTTTGTATAATGTTAACATTGTAATTTGTTTGTCTATTCAGACTGTAAGCTTCAAAGTTTTGATTTAAATTATTTAACTTGGTCTTTACTGAAATTCCAATTTTTAGTTCAGTTTTTTTTTTGCACCTACATTAATTGAATTGTGCTTGAGCCTCAGTAACATCTAGTTTACATGTTTCCTCAGGAGAGTATGGCAGCAAAGGCCTTCATGTCTTAGGCCAATCAGGTGTTCTTTGCACGGTAATATTTGTAATGCTGAGTAATTCTTTTGGCTGATGTGTTAAACGTGGGTGACACTTTTTTCTCTCTTATAAAAACTCTAAATGTGTGCTAACTATTGTTTCACCCATGCTTTTAGGTGATAGGAATCTTGCAGAAACCATTGCTAACGTGCTTACGTCACTTCCTTTTGTTGCTCTTGGAATCAAGACCCCTAGGCATGAATTGCATTGTATCAGTAATATTAATTGTATGTCATTTTTCCTTACTGCTGTGTTTACTATGATGCAGAAAGAATCTCAACTGTAAGCTTTATGCTAATTCATTAATTGGAGTAGGAGTTGCGTCAAGCTTATACCATGTTTCAAGAGGCAGATTGAGAAAATATCTGAGATGGGCTGACTATACTATGATAGCTACAGCTACGGTGGTGAGTTATAATCCAGTTGCAACTTAGAAATTAGAAGTTAAATTAGGGATGAAGTGCATTATTGCAGATGTCCATGGATATGAGTAAATTCGTCACCAACACATCATAATTGTGTTTGTGTGTTTATGCATATAGATATAGGCATATATGATAATTCACTAAGGAGCCATACCAATGTCATTCATAATTATACTTTATACATGCAAGTTGTATAAAACGTATAGTTGTGTCCCAATTTTGAATGTATATATAGATGTACGTATGTGTTGTGTGCATTTGTGTATTGTTATGACCGCTGCATTCACAAACGCACACAACACATACATACATCTATATATACATTCAAAATTGGGACACAACTATATGTTTTATACAAGTAATTTGCATGTATAATTGGTAATGGCATTGGTATGGCTCCTTAGTGAATTATCTAACAAGTCTTACTAACTCTATGGTTATATTTAGTTGCTTACCAGTTACCATTCAGCCCTATGTTGTTTGAAAATTTTACTTTCAACTCGTTGCTGATGATACTTTGATTGAAGTGGTAATGTTAAATGTTGTTGCCTTTATGCTGAATCTGACAAGAAATGGTTGGGTTGTCAAAATTAGACTATTGGTTATCATTTGCTCATCTGATTTGTGAGAAAAGGCTTTGTTGAGTTGAGTATTAGCTCATCTTGTGGGTCTTATTATAGCTTTGTTCATTTCTTAATTTAGAACCAATTAGAACTTGTTGTTAGATGTATTGTTGACCTGCTTAAAGACAGTGGACTAGGCTAATGTATATCCACTGGATTTTCAGAATAGCTATAAAAATCCTTATTTATGTATAATAGTATTGATTTTGCACAAGAAGAGTTCAAGAGGATTCCTGTGGGACTGTAGGACAGTCTTCTATTGAAATGGAGAGTAGCGTGTGTTTGTCTTGCAGTGTTGATTTTGCACAAGTAGAGTTCAACAGGATTCCTGTGGGAGATGGAGATTAATGTGTGTTTGTGTTGCAAACAAAATCTCCCTTTACTCTTTTTTTTCTTTTTTTTTTGTATTTGTTATTTTGGCTATTAATTCATATATAAAATCTAGTCTTGTATGGAGTGGTTTTTCATTTTCTGTATCAATTATGTTAGCAATATGGTTAAAACTTAAAACTAATCAAGTTTAGTTAGATTCTTTACTTTTAGCTCTACTATTTTAGCCCACAAGTTGCTGTGGTAGTCATGAGCTATTAGTCATTTTTTATAATGCATCATTAAAGTAAGGTGAACAGTTCATTCTATTGGCTATTTGTAGATATTGAAATAAACTGTGGCATTTACCTATCAAAAAAGAAAAGAAATAAATTTTAGCATTTGTTTACACTTCAGTCAAAGATTTTCTATTGGCTTATTCACGGATAAACTAACTAAAGATCCTTTTGCAGTGTCTGTCGAGGGCAATCCGTGATGAAAACTCAAAGTTATTGATGGCAGCATCTGCTTTGGTTCTACCAATCCAGCCTTTGATGGTTTCAGCTGTTCACACTGGGATGATGGAGGTGTACATTTGCATCTTTCTTTAACGTTTGTTGAGTGAATTGAAGTTAAATTCACCGCTTTATTTTTCTGCTTTTCATAGATCTTGCTATTATGTCTTTAAAAGTGATAGTATGTGAAAAGTTTCACTTAGAACTCCTATATTTGTTTATTAAATTCACTAAAGAGATTCCATAATACAATGTGCAATTATTTTATCCACATGGTTTGCTATCATCATTTTGAGAAAGCAAGTGAACTGGAGGTTCACGGTTCACCCACTAATAGCTCAGAAGTGAGGAAACACTTTCCAAAGTTGTCCAGTTAGAGTGTGTGCATTTACGAGTGCTTCTGGTGAGAAAAAATTAATATCTATTATTCTCTAGAAATTGTGCTCATCACAGTAGTTATCTATCGGTTGCTTTTGCCTTGGCCATTTCATGGTGGATTGCTGCAAAGAAGATTATTCTCCTAACTGGATTTAGTAATATTAAGTTCAAATTCTACGTGTTGCCAACCATAGAATGGGCTCAATTTATCTCCAACATTTATGCCTCAATCCAACCTGAATAATATGATTCATATGTTGCTGCTATGTAGCCACAATAATAACAATAATTTTGTTCTGCATGTCAATGCTAGTCCCAGTTTGTTTCATTATGCCATATACAGTTGCAGTTTGGCATGTGGTAAACTGTAAATATGTCGAGGCCCTTTTGTTTCAGATTTGGCTATGTAACCAGAATAATGACAATAATTGTGTTCTGCATGTCTATGCTAGTCCCAGTTTGTTTCATTATGCTATATAAAGTTGCAGTCTGGCATGTGTTAAATATGTCGAGGCTCTTTTGTTTCAGATTTTGTAGTGATGCGAGACAAATCTAGGAATTTGAGCGTCGCATTAGAAACTTGTAGTATGGCATTGCTCATCTGTCTTGGGGGAACTCTCTTCCTATAAATTTGGCTAGTTTGCTGGCAAAAAGAGTATGATAATTGAAAATTTGTACGCATTGGCTTTCGATTACGTTACACCAACAAAAAGCCTGAAAGTTGATATCAATGGTATGCTGTGCTGTCTTCATGTCACTAGGTGCACTTAAATCCTATCCATGTCATCCATCTGTTTCTGCGTCAGCAGTATTTTCTAGTTATTTAGCTTCCGGTCTTGATGATATATATTAGTCACTTGTAGCTTATATGGTTCATGGTTTTATCCATTAAAATCATTTGTTATTTTCTTTTCAGTTTGCATTTGCTAAAAGAGCCCTCAAAGATCCAGACCTCAAGATGGCACACAATGTGCATAAGATGTCATCACTGCTAGGTGGTGCGCTTTTCATTGCGGATGATGCTTTCCCACAAACTCCATTCCTTCATGCTGCGTGGCATCTTGCTGCAGCTATTAGTGTTTTTAGCTGTAATAAGCTTATAGAGTAATGTGAAATCCGTACTGACCAATTTGTCGAAAAGTCTGATCTCTCCCATGGAATCAACAATTCATTGCTCTTCCAGATTTGCTATGAGCTGTCACTGCTCAGTGGTTTAACGCGTCAGGTTTCCCATAAAGTTATTTAATTATTTATGTGATTGGAAGTGTTTAGCACCGTGTTATTTATGTGATTGAAAGTGTATAGCACATTATTTATTTCTTAATGAACAATAATCTTAGTTATAGGAGAGAGATTTCTAGCGGTAAGAACTGAAAATTTGTTTGCTCAACTCTCATGTAAACGTGATAAGATCTGAATAATTGAGCTATGCTTCATACTCAGTGTGGAAACGTACTGTCGCTTGCTTGGGAGACCTATTTTAAGGGATGTTTATATCCCTAAGACAGTAAATAGGTTTGATGAGATTTAACAGCGGATTGATTGATGGGGAAGGAAGAAGAGTGTTCCCAGTAAATTGGACAAGGACCAATAATGAACATAACAAATAATTCAACAATTATGACCTGAGAAATGAAATGGCTCTCTATGTACAAAAACAAACACAAGGACTGTCTATTTAAATCATTCCATTACTGTTTGTCCTGAGGAACTTGAACTTGAACTTGAACTTGAAGGCCTATGCATTAAAAGGGACACATGCTAATGGCCTATGGGATGAAATTAGTGAGGATCGTTGAGCTACCTAGAAAAAAAAAGTAAACACATTATAAATACATATATATATATATATATATATATATATATATATATATATATATATATACAGAGAGAGAGAGAGAGAGAGAGAGAGAGAGAGAGTTTGGAATGAGAAGAAATTGCGAAAGGCACGAGACGGGGCCCGAACATAACAATAAATGGAAAAGGGTGCACTTTGGTTTCAAATGGATTAATGTACACAGACGCACATTATATCTATATATATATATAATGTGTGCGACTTTGTTCTCATCATTGTCACGTCGCTTTTAGTCCCCGCCTTCCAATATCTCCCAGAATTTCACTCCTCCCTCTTCCTCGTCTTTTTGGCTTTGTCCTTGCTGCCTCTCTCTCTCTCTCCCTCTCCCTCTCTCATAGTCTAAGAATCTATCTAATGCATATATTATTATATGCGTGGTTTACCTGAATAGCAAATTGTTCATCCCTGCTTCTCTTTGAAACCAAAACCTTTACGTTCCTTTGCCTTCATTGCAATATCTAGCTAGTAATCTGTCTTTTCCTCTTTTTGTTGTTGTTGCTAAATTAGCTAGCTATCTCTTTGCTAGCTTGTTCAGTCTCCATCTCTGCAAACTTGGGGGCAGCTCAACCTTGGGATGTAGGAACCACTGCTCTGTCCTACCTAGATATATACAAGATATATACAGGAGATCTAGCTAGAGAGCATTAATTAAATTATTATATATATATATATATATATATATATATAATATTTACATACACACAACATATGTAGTGGGATCAGTATATAGGAGTAGTTCTCATCTTTGCTTTCTCACTATCTACTGGTAATTAAAAGCTTGCATGCACGCATCAATTTTGTAGCCTATATATTAGTACTAGCTAGCGACTCATTTACTTTCGTGCAAACATTACTTCAACTTAATTACTCTTACTGTTTCACCTACTTTAATTCCCTCCTCGGCTTTATTCTCTACACAAACAAACACAGACAAACAGAGAGAGAGAGTTTGGGTTAATTTTTTCAGTTGCCAACAATGTGGAGGGTGGGTTATGGTGATGGCAAAGAGTAATTTACCAAAAAATAGTAAACTTGAGCCTCTTATGCCAACATCTCAAGCATTTGCTAATCTCAATAGTAGAATATATTCTTCTCCAATACCAGCAACTCCTTATCGTGGTCACACGAATGTTTCTGCAGTGAGTCACCATTTGGGTACGTATAGTATGTATGTACGTATGTATGTGGTAGCATACATTTTTGTCTAAATAAACATAGACTTGCATTAATTTTTGTTTGTTTGACATTACATATAACTGCATGTACGTAGGTAGTGCAACTGATGAGCAGCAACAAAACAAGAGAGGAAGTGGTAACAAAATAGAAGAAGTGGGAATGGTAGCAAGTTCACGGTGGAATCCAACTCCAGAGCAGTTACATGATCTAGAGGAAATGTATCGAAGTGGAACAAGGACACCCTCAGCCAACCAAATCCAACAAATTGCTCTAAAGCTTCGTCGGTTTGGTAAGATTGAAGGCAAGAATGTGTTCTACTGGTTTCAGAACCACAAAGCCAGAGAAAGGCAGAAACGTCGTCGTCAACAACAACTACTAAATTCTTCATCTCTAACAGAACAACCACTCCGCGTTAATATTGAAAGCTTACAAAGAAAATCTTCAGGTTCATAAGTTCGAAGGATGTCACCATGAGAGAGAGAGAGAGAATTTTGGACTTGGTTAATTTAATTTAATTTGTTGCTTTGTGTTTTCTTGTTTTGAGCGTTAGAGTTGCCCTTATTTTGTTTTTCTATATGTCACAACAGGGTTAAGTAGGACAGGTTTTGAAGTTGGACAGACACAGAACAGGGACACTCCTTCAAACTGCAGTACAATTTCAGAGGTATCTTTTTCTTTTTTTCATGTAGGATTACCATATTTCAACTTAGTTAACTAAAGATTATTCTACAAGCCAAACCCATAAGAAATAATACTTTTTACTATACGATCAAAAAGATCGAAAAATGTAATAGAACATGCAAAGAACCAGAACAGCTTTTGGCATGATGGAAAAATGAAGAATTAGAGATTGAAAAGCTGCACTCTTTACTTTCTGTTGGGGCTGTTGTTATGAAAAGGTTAGAATTTCTTGGACTTCGTGCATTAATTACTTTGTCTTTTTTCAATATGTGTAATTTAGGAGTCGGTATCAATGCCTACAGCAGCAGTTGCAAAAAGTAAAACAGATGAAAGAATTCGATTTGAGGCGACGGAATTTCAACAGAAAATTATCACCGGCTGCACACAGCATGCAATGAAACAGATGGAGTTTCCTTCTCCGCCTGCAATAACTAAGGCTCCAAACAGAGATATTAATGCCAAGAACCCTGGGGATGAAAGAGAATATCGAACACTTGAGCTCTTCCCGCTTTCGATCAGTGATCGCGATCATGCTATTCCGATGATCGAATTAGCAAAGAATGATTCAGGAATGCCCGTGACAAGCGAAAGTAACAAGTTTACTCCAATTCAATTTTTTGAGTTTCTTCCTCTAAAGAAATGATGAAATTGAGTTGGTCAGCTGGTTGGTTATAGAGAAGTGGTGGTGGTGTTTGTTTTTGGAAATTGAGACTCTTGTTACTTTTGCAACATTTAGTTATGTTGGCTGGGGAAATGCACTGAACCATGTTTTTCTGAAATTGAAATTCATCATTTACCTATTATTATTATACCAGTAATGACACATAGTGTAGAAGAAAGAAAGGCAATGATTGTTAGCTGGATGGGGGAAATGGATGTGAAAGAGTTTGATGTTGATCTACATATAATATTGGAGGATACCCAACATGTGGTTTTCAGGTGTATGTATTAGGGTTGTTTATTAATATGTTAAGTCTATTAATTAATCAAGAATAAAGTTTTTAAAAAAAATGTGCATGCATGACTTCCATTGCATAACTCTCAGCTGCTGAAGGAATCGATAATTTTATTACTTTCCCGTTTTATAATGAACGAGGATTTTCCCAGTATATATTAGAAGAACCTTCAACATGATAGTCCTTCAATATGAACTCTTTTCAACAAAAGATAAAACAATAGCTGCAAGCTCTGTACTTGTATTAATGAATCTATTTATTGTAAACAACAAGAGTAGAGAAAAAGAGACGAGTTGACATCAGAAAGGAAGACAAAAGGTAAATAAAATAGCTACTTTACCGACCATGGCATTGAAAAGGGTAGTTATTGGCATTTAAATAAATAAATAATACGTGAATTTTTATAAATAAAAAAAAATATGTGGATTAATTATTAGTTCTGATAATCAATTGATAAAGTCTAATAGGTAGCTGCCAAGCCAAAAGGAGGAACTGAATTGGAGTTAGCTTGGTCCTTGACAGTCTCTACGGGCTTGGTTTGTCCCACAAATAGAAAATGGAACGGGATGCACCAGCACCACCTCGGTCCAAAGTCGGTACAACCAATGAGTAATCTGTCCGTCCCTATCCGTCTATCTGGTTCGATTTCCTCCTCATTTCTTAACTCTCCTTCTATGGCAATGTACTTGCAATGACGCTGTCCGAACATATACACCCATGCCTCAACAGTACCATCAATTATTTTTCAATGGCGGAATTCTGCGTTCAATTGGACAACTACTTGCATGCACGCTAAGCAAATTGTAATAAGCAAATTATGTACACCAAGTAAATTCAAAGTAAATTATCTCTCTGTGACCAATAATTCATCCTACATATCAACTTGTGAACATGTGGATAAGACTAAACTGTATGAAGCCTCGACCTTGCTACTAAAACCATCCACTAGTCATGAGTCGTGACCTTTTAAGATGATATATGGTGCACCAACATAACTCAATCGATACTCTCAAGACAACACATTAAACACGATCATCCCGGCCGTAGGGTTCCATTTAACACGAACAGTTCAATTATAATCAAATGTTCCAATGTGGGATGGAGGATCACTCATGACTCAACTACAACATGTTCAGGATGTGAGAGGTAGGGTCACTCCACTTAGTATCGCTGAACATTGCTAAGCAATGACATGTAAACCCTGATGTGCAAATGATCATTCAATCTTTACAAAAAATTTAAAGCTAATACAATAAAATAAAAATAAAAACAAACAAAAGGGCAGAGCAATTAGAAGCATGCGACGAAGGTAGGGGCATGGATGCCCTACACAGTCCACCCCTCTGGTTTAATCTCCGTGTGTTTGGAAGTATGTGACAGGCGGACAGGTATAGATGGCATTAACCCCAGCCGAATTAGAATTGGAATTGGAATTGAAACGTAAACATCTTAGGTTTGATAGTAGGAATTTGCTTATTTCGACAAAATCAGTAAGGCTCGAGCTTAGCAGGGCGCCAGGGTCTATGAAGCTACTCTATAAATTTGCAGCTTATACATACTACTAAATCCAATATATTTAATATTTTTTGTGCTCTACGTAGTAATTTAAAATTAGTCTACCTGCACGATTCATTTTGATATGCTAATTTCATCACTTTATATTCAAAAATTAATAATAATAATAATAATAAAATCCGCCCCCTGCCTCGCAGGAATATTTGCATGTATTTCCCTTTTTTTTTTTTTTTGCTAAATTAAAATTGCATAAAAAGAAAAGTGATACAAAAATAAATGGGCATATCCCAAATTCTAGAAAAACGACCATCAATAGGCATACCAAGGATGGTGCAACTAAATCAAATAGGCATACCATCAATATACATAGATTTGTGCATATTTTTCCTAAACATGTTATAACTATGAAGCCTGATAAAAGTAAAGGCAATTAAAGAAAAAATGGTAAAAGTTTTCATCGTTAGTCTCGTACAACATACACACCTTATCCACATTTAGCCCATAAGAAAGAAAAAAAGACATCCTTAGTACGAAATCTTTTGTGGAAAGCCAACCAAAAGTAGAAAGAAAAAAAATCTGGAAACTCTCAGCTTATTCCAAACTAACGTCCACCAAAGAACTTCTTTAGATCTTTGCCTAACTGAATTCCAAATAATTGCAGTATTTACCTCAGTAAATGAATCCCAAAGAAGTTGACCTTTACCATTATCAATTCTTAAACAAATATGGGAGACTGCAGAAGATCTCAGCTTTAGGACCTTACGCCAAATCCAGGAGCAGTCCAAAGGGATTTTGATATTCCAAAAACTTTTGTCTTTGATCACTGTATCACGAATCTATTTAGCCCAAAAGTATCACGAATCTATTTAGCCCAAAAGAATTGCTACAAGGATTAATAACAAACCAAAGATGCATAAGAATGGAGGATTTATTCCAGTCATCCAACTGCTTTATGTTCAAACCCCCTTCAGATCAGAGGAGAGAAGGATTATCTCCAAATTTCTGCAGTGAAGGAACCTTCCAGATAAATCTGGTGAGGATAGACTTCAGAGCTTTAAGGACAGAATCAGAAAGAATAAAAAAGGGCGACCAATAGGCTTGAATAGCAAACAACACAGACCTAACTAAGGTTAACCTACCAAAAAATGAGAGAAATCTATTAATCCAGGAAGAAACCCTAGCAGTAATTCAATCAAATAAAAGCTTGCAATCCAAAACAGAAAGTTTTGTGGAAATTAAAGGCAAACCCAAAAAAGGAGTATAACCCATCACAGACTGAAGAAGGGAAAGGATTCTAGCAGAAACATCAGGGCTAACATTGGCTAAGAAACACCAACTTTTATCATTATTAATTTGTAAACCAAAGAGAGAAGAAAACAGATTAAGACAAAAGGTAATAGTATTAACAGAGTCAAAATCAGCATTACAAAATATCATGATATCATCAGCGAAAGAAATATTAGTGATCCGATTTGCTTTGCTCTCCAATGAAATTTGAAAGGACAATGCTTTAGACTATCCGTAATGATTAAAGATAAAACTTCCATAACAATAACAAAAAGATAAAGAGAAAGAGGATCCCCTTGTCTTAGCCCTTAAAGAAACCACATAGAGCACCATTGATTTTAACGAAAAACTTAGGAGTAGAGATACAAGCTTTGACCCAAAAAATGAATTTTGGGGGAAAATTGAGAAAAAAGATGACCTTAAGGATGAAATCCCACTTTACAGAGTCAAAGGCCTTTCTACTTTCCATAAAAAAGTTTCTGATCTCTAAAAAAGATATCCAAAGAAGCTAAAACTGCAAAATTCAGTTTCATGCAGATTGTAATTACATAACAAAGTTTATAGCTAGTAGTACAAATTCATATCCAACCTATAACTAAAAAGGAATCTAAGAACTAAAACTATCAAGGATGATGCTACTATAAACAATAATGCTGAATCAAGAACCAGAACAAGTGCTTCTTGTTTGTTTATGAATGAGAAGAACAAACCCTCTATAAACACCCCAAACGTTGCAACTGAGTGTAACTAAAATCCAGAGGCTGTCGGACGGTAAGGTATAATCAAGAAACATTTAGTGGCTCTGGATTTACTTGTCTTCTAAATCCTAGAAGAAGATTTGTCTCAATATGTTGAAAGTCTTTTTAGAAGCGTCAATGTGCAAATGTTCGACTCTAGTCTATGGGAGTTTTAGTTTTTATTTCTTGTTAAACAAATAACTTTTTTAGAGATGCTCAAAGATGATCAATTTCAGTTTCTTGGGGAGAAGAAGTAGATTTCATGTTCAAACCAGCACACATTGGTGATAGTAGTTACATGTGGAAGATAGCATTTGAGGAACTTGATAAAGTGGTAATACAATTTCAAAAATTCTAGCCAAAATTATCATTTAAAGAGGACACTGGATAGTGGATACTTGGTTCTTGAAGAGGATCCATTCATAGGTCCTCCCATGACCTCTAAAGTTTTAAAGTGGACCTACGGAGCATGTTTTCTGTCCTGTGGAACGCATCGCAGCTTCCCTAGTGTGCTTCATAAACAAAACTGTTGATTATGTCATTTCTATAGGTATTTACAACTTCAAATAATTCATATTAGTATTACCCATTATCCCATTTGCTAAGCCTAATCAACAATCCCCAACCCAAACAAGGATGATCAAAAAAGGTGAAAATTAACTTGTCCAAATATCTTCGTATCAAAGGTGAAACCCATTACAGTATTGGCACCTCTTTCGGCACAATTTTCAAAATTTATGTACATTTTAGATATTGCAGAAGCCAACATCCATCATAAAGCAATCTAACCAGAAGTAAACGAGGCTGACCTAAAAACAAAACAAGGGAACTCAAGAGCACTAGCCTACCTCTTCATTAATAAAATAGATGTCATGGAACTCAAGATCACTAGCCTTCAAAAATCTTCAAAATAACATTCAGTATAGATCTTAAATTTTACACGGAAGGCACGATAAGAAACAGGTATAAGTGGCTCAAAAAACAGGGACAGGAAGGTAATAAAACAAGAAGTAGATAAGTATCATTCAACATCCTCCCCTATTTCGTTCCATACAAAATATACATATTCCCTCATTCCAAATCTTGACCCTGAATATAATTGGAATATTACTAAATTAGAATTTAGAATGATAGTGCTTACTTCTGCAACCACTTTTTAAAGGTAAGGTCGGTAGGTTCATCATGAAGTGCATCATCTACGAATTGGTTATACTATGAAACATTTTTAAGTAACAATTGAGAATGTTGTTTTTTCTGCCAGCCTGCTGTCAAGACACAAATATCAAATTGACAAAGCAGTCCTCTCCAGTGCATCTCCTAACATGTTTTTGCGTGCCGATAATGTTACATACCATTCTCCTTGCATGCTAAATCAACTTCATGATAACATCACCAGCTTGACAAAATCTATATGATAACTGATTACCAACAAAAGAAATGAAGGAAGAACATCACCATCTGAGGATTCCAGGAACCATGTTAAATGCATTGCTTATAGTAACCAATTAACTACCTAATAAATTTTCCCAGATAACCCATGAAAAAGCATAGGAGTTAAGACTAGGTTAGCTAACAATCTGTTGCGAGCATATGCTAAATGAATAACTTCACCAGCTCAATGGTCTCAAGTGATTATTTTGCCTCTACCAAATAAATTCAATGTTTTGGCAATACTTGGTTCAGAGATAGAAGTTCAACTTCATAAAGAAGGAATCAAAATAAAAGAACAAGCTGTTAAACACAAAAGATAAGTAAAGATATGTTCTTCATTACTCAATTTGACCAACATAATAGGCAACAATACCGTTACACTGAAAAAGTTAATCTTCACAACTCAACCAAACGTCAATTGATCAAGTTCGGTTAAAAGTAGAAACCTATCATTAACACTCGGTGCAACAAGCGAGGCCTCAATCAATCATTGTCACTCATGGAGAGTACCCAAAATATCATCATCCCTGAATAAATGATACCTGCAACACATCCACCATGCCCCAAAGAAAGGAATTAATAAAACCCTAATTGGCAAATGTACAAGTGCATAGGAGTAACTTAAAACTATCCACTTAAACGATGAAGTTGCTCACCAAAATTATACTGCCATGTTTTTCTTTAACTGTATTTTCTAATGTGTACAGGAAATATTTTATTCATAACAAAAAGGTAAAAATGTCCCTTGCTGGTTGATACCTATACTACAAAAACATACAGACAGAGAGAGATAAATTGGAGGGGAAAACACACTCTTTATCACCGAGCTTGACTTGAGTACCACCATATTCAGGCAAGAGAACGGTGTCTCCTTCCTTAACAACTACAGGTATCACATTTCCGGCTTTATCACGGCTCCCTGGTCCCACCGCCACCACTTTCCCAGAGTTCAACTACAATTTTATCACATCAATTAAACTCATTGTTTGAAAAAAGATAAAAAAGAAAAATCATAATAGAGCTAAAGAGTATTAATAATAAACAACCAGTACCTTGGAAGATTTCTCAGGGAGAAGAATTCCAGCGGTGGTTTTCGACGGAGGAACAATTTTCTCCACTAGAACCCTGTTGAGTAATGGGACCAAACGCTTCGCCATTTTCTTAAAAGAGAATTAGGGTTTGTTTCTACTCTTTCCGAAATGATATAACACTAATTGTTCCCTTATTTATTTATTTATGAATTGAACGACCATGAAGATGATGGCGGCAGAAGATTCTAGGCTTCAGGCCAGGGTATAGGGTTTATTGCCCAAGCAGTTCCAAGGGCCGGGTTAAGTTCAATACGGGCTTCTGTACGTGCTTCCAAGAGCAAATAGTAGTATTGGTTGGGCCTGACAAGAAAAGCTAATAATGAGAAAACTTTTAGACCTGCTTGTTTTTCTCTTCCGGCCTAGTGATGAGGTAAATCCTTGCAAATTATATATACGAACAATTGGATCCAACTTTGCTGTCCAAATGAAGCTACTGGGCTCATATTATAATTATAACGAGAATGCTCTCTATCTATAAGTCCCAATTATACGTATCAATCAATACCAAAATATAATAATACAAACCTCGAGTTATTTTTCTTGATTCTAGAGATATCAATGGTGGTGTGGTGTGATTCTAATTTTTCAGTGATCTTAAAAAATCTTGAATCGGAATTGTATCACAACACAGCAGTAGCTGTTCAAGATTTTTTTATACCAAAATCGCACCGACCAATTTATATTTTAAACAACAATGTACCAACTTGCACCAATCAAAATTACTAATATTTTTGATTTAATATTTATTAAATTAATTTAATATTTTTACAATACACATTATAATAATATTCATTAAAGTAACTCAAGAAATATTAACAAGTAATATAAGAATGTATGTTTAATTAAATTTTTGATAACATTGTTATAATTTTAACCATGTCGACTATATATATATATATATATATATATATAAATATTCATAAATTAACTTTTGATATGCAAAATTTAAAATAATTAAAATATATGTTTGAGTAACTCTCTAATTATATATAATACTATATAAAAATAATAATATTATAAAATATAGAGATATAATTAAAATAAATAAATATATATAGAGCAATTTAAGGATTGATGCACCACCAGTTCTAAAGTTGTGCATCAACGATTTAGAAATAAATACCAAAATTGCACCACAGTAGTCTGATTTAAAAAACAATTGCACCAAAATTGCACATGACGAGACTAACAATTCAGGTAAAAATCAGCCTATTTGTTGTGATCCGACCGATTTCGGATTGATTCCCGTTCAAATTGTCATCCCTAGTTGATCCTAAATAATCTCAGTGATTTTTTTTTAATGATTCAACAACCCAAAGAACTTTTTGTTTTGTGTGATATATATATTCAAAAAGTTTAAAGATATTTTTGGTTCTCCTCTTTTTGCGAGTATCTGATTTATCAGTTCTCAAATTCATTAATTAAATGCATTATTTTTTATTTTTCTTATTTCAATGAATGTGATTTCAATTCTCATAGCATATTTATATACACCAAACAATTCTTTCACTTATTCCTTCTCATAAAATGCTCATGTATACCTAGACATGCACAGTAGGTCGGACTGATCCAGCCTGGCCTGGGCTTGGTAGGCTTTGGCCGTTGACCAGGCCATGTCAAACTTTGACTTTTGGGTCTATAGGCCGGGCTTTTCGATCAAAGTCTGGCCTTTTGAGGCCTGGCTAGGCTTTGGGACATGCCAGTCCTTAAGCCGGGCCAGGCCAGTCCAGTCCTTGGACAGGGCCAGGCCTAAAAATGTAATCAACTAATTTTTAATGTGAAATATAAATATTAATTAAATGTATTGACAAAAAATTAAAAATGAGTAATTAATCAATAATAAATAATGAGTCGGTTACAAATATTTTGCTTCAAAATATTTTTAAAATGTCTTCAAAATTTAAATCTTTAAAAAATGTATCTTCCTATCTTCAAAAAATATCTCTTCGTTATATCTTCAAAAAACATATCTTCAATCTTAAAAAAAAACATATATCTTCAATATTCATGGATGTGCAAATTTGTCAGTCTCTACTCCAACTTCGAGATCTTCTGAGTTATCTTGATTGTCTATTACATCTTGTACTCTTCTTTGTGCGACAAGATAATCTCTATAACAAATGCATATCTCCAACGATTCTGGGCTAAGTCTACTTCTCTCTGCCAAATAAAGAAAAATATTGATGAATTTATTTATGTAACTTTTTAAAAAAATTAATCTTGAAAATTTGAGTAGTATATTTTTAGATAATTTATAATTATATTGAATCAATTTTAAATTTAAATATATTTTAAAATTAATTTTAGAATACCCAAATTAATTAATTCTATTTTAAAACTGAAAAAGTTTTACAACATTAACCGGATTTGTCAACTAATTGTGATTAGTACAATGAACATAAAAGTCAAACAAAGTTTTTCAAAGTTTATTATCTCCCTACAATGAACCATTTCTTCCCTTCATCCGTCTTTTTGTTGCTTATATATATATCAACTTATAGTCTATAGTTAAAACGAATTAGCTAGGCTGGACAGGCTGGGCTGGACCGGTCCTCTGCGTAGGTTGGGCCGGTCTTTTTCGTAGGCCGAGTCAGGCTGAACTTTTTTGTAGGCCGGGCCAGGCCGGACTTTTTCGTAGGTCAGGCCAGGCTGGGCTTTTACGTCAAAATTACAGCCTATTCAAAGACTGTAGGCTAGACCGGCCCGGTCAGGGCTTTGACCAGGCCGGGCTCAGGCCAGACCAGACCGACCTGTGGGTCGTAGGCTTTTTGTGCATCCCTATGTATACCTAGGTAATATTTAAACTTTTTTTAGTACTATCATTTATCAACTACATCCTATATAATTTAAAGTAGTATAGAAAATTTTATATTATTATTATTGCTTAGATATGTCATTTTAAAATTTCTCCTATTTTGCCCGGGTTATCAAGTTTTATATATATAGTCGAATAATTAAAGACTTTCGTTCGGCCTAGAAAAATTAAAAAAAAAAGGTAAATTAAAAAAATTAAAAATAAAATTATGACGAATAATATTTAATTAGCAAAAAAAAAAATTTATGCGAATAATGCATTATTGGTAGGCCTTCATGTTTTAGAATTCTTCAAAACATTTAAGTTTTCGTTGGGTAAGAAGATATCCTACACAACTATATTTGATTAGGAGCAATAAATTATTAAACTAACCTACCTTTTAATTTCTATGACCAAGCCACTAAGTATGTTTCTCCAACCAGGGTGACAATAAAAATCTGGCCAACTTAATCGATCATCTTCACTTCGTAAAATAATATATAAATTAAGTAGTGCGTTATCAATAGTTTATTTAAGAAAATTGGAGTTCACAATAGAATGAGAGAATGACCGGGGTGACAAGAAAAAAGGTTGATAAGGTTGCCTTTTTTTTTTTAATTTTCTTATAGTGTTTGTGAAAGTTGCATGTAAAAAGGTCTCGAATCCGAGGCTTAATTTTCAGCTTTATTGTATTGTGCTTCATCTTCTCTTTTCAGTCAGCTTTTAAGATTAGGACAAGAATAGAAGTTCCTTCCGTCTCTTATGACTTCTTTTCGATACATAAATACACTCTCTGTTTGAATATGAGACTCTTATTGTTTTTGTAAATATTAGTAATATTTTTGATACATTTGACACATTTTACATAGATTTTTAATAATATTATTTAAAAAAAAATAATACTCCATCCGTTTTAAAATATAAGACCAAATCGTGAAGTAACTTACATATCACATTATTCACATATCATAACTTACAAAGTAGTTTTTATATCCCGCATTATATATCACTGACGATATTTGTGTATGATTTGGAGTGACAGAGAGGAACAGCCCCGCCTAACAATTTATTCTTATAGTCTACAAATATTTTCGTTTATATGAATGATTATTGATCCCTACCATGTTTTAAGTCAAGCTAGCTTACAAAAAGTATCGAGCACTTGGTCTTTATATATGTAGATATATAGATATAGTATCATTAATTAGGTAGAGATTACTGGTAATTCAAACTTTAAAAGTTGTAAGAGATTACGATGATCATAACAAAAAATCATAATTATAAATCTTATAATTAAAGAAGGTAAGATATATTCACACGCCCATGCAACCTGCAAAGGCAATCTTGCATTCGAAGAACAAATCAGCGTGCAACCAAAGGCAATCTTGCATTTCCGTACCCAAAAAGTATATTTTTTTATTTTTTTTTAAAAGAAAGAAGTCATAATTTGGTATCCGATTATCATGAAATTAACTTAATGATAAGTTGGACAATGGATCAATACAGTGCTGACACGCAGGCTAGGGGTGTTCTCTCTCTGCGTGTTAGCACTGTATTGGTCAATTATCCAACTTATCATGAAATTAACTTCATGCTAACCGGATTCCATAATTTGTGTTCGGCAAATCAGAAAGGACAGGGAAAAAAAATGATCTGAAGTCCTTTCCTTTCTCTTCTTCCAAACACAAACCAAAGTTGAGTTGCTAACCAGAGAAATAACCTAAACTTGACAGGTGTGTGAAGTGTTCATTAATATTTAAAAGGTAATTTCAAAGAAGTGTACCATTAAAAAATTTTCTGGTAAGGAGTCACTAGCAGCTAGAGATCAAAGCAAGATCCACAAGTATATGTGTTAGGGGCATATTCCTGTTCCCCAAACAGCTGTTGAGCTTACATCCATGCATCTACCTACAATTGAAGGAGAAAAGGGGGGAGCTCTTTGATTCCTATATATCCATTATCTGCTTTTGGAAGTATGGTCTGTTGACGTAGTTATTTTGGACCACCTTTTCCATTTCCATTCCCTTATCACTTTTGTGCCATGCTAAGAGCATATGGCTTGTGCTTTGATAATCAACAAGTACTCCCCATTAAAAGAAGTTAAAATCTACTTTAGGACCATCCACAACAATTGTATGCAAAAGGAATGGTTCTCAAAAACTTGGCATCTTCAAAAGATAAAAACACTTATTCATTTTGTGACCCTTGCGTCTTTTAGACTTAATTGATATGATTCTCCTTCAAGAATCCTTCGTTGATAAATAGTGTTCTTCCATTTTAACAACCCCATCTCTTTACTTTTTGCATATAGATCCTTTTTGAGTAGGAATTTCCTGTGTTCTTCACGGAAACACGTGCATGTACGTATTGTTATGTAATCTATCAGTTTTAATTTTACTCAGCTGCAAGCCTTTTATATGTAGTGAGTCTCTTCACGATACATACATCCTATAAGTTGGAACGATACATAAGCCTCACTTGTGTTGGGATTGGACCCCAAAATCATTATGTGCGCTTGCGGAGTAATCGTCTGGAGAGTAACTTTTCGACCCGTTGGCACTAGGTGCAGCCACTCATGTTTGTCTGCCGCTTAGCGTGAGGCTCCACGCTACCTTGAACTAAGGAAATAAAGTTGAGCCCTTACTAACAATTAAGCTCCTCATGTCCGTCTGCCGCTTAGCGTGAGACTCTGCGCAACTATGTGATAAGGAAATAAAGTTGTGCCCTTACTAACAGTTATGACTTTTAGTGCAGTGGTAAACGTTTGATCCTTCATTTAGTATCAGAACGAGGTGGTAAGGGATTGTTGGGGTTGAACCTCAAAACCCTTCTGTGTGCTCGCGGAGTAACCGCCCGGGAAGTAACTTCCCGACCCATTGGCACAAGTGCAACCCTTCATGTCTGTCTGCCACTTAGCGTCGGGCTCTGTACTACCATGTGCTAAGGAAATAAAGTTGCGCCTTTACTAACAGTTCTAGCTTTTGGTACAATAATAAACGCTTGATCCTTCAACTTGTACATACATGATGTCATAATTATCAAAAAACAAACCAATTATTGCTCTTTATGGAGATGATAAATGCACTCTACTTTTCACAGTAATTATACTTCACAATTCCGTAAAGTTAAACTTGAGTAAATTTTGTTTTCTCTATATTCCAATCATAAGGGTGGCTTTAACTCTTAGTCAATTTATGATATTTTTAAATTCAAAATTGATATGAATTAATTTATGTTCAATCAATAAAATTATAAAATATTTAAAATGTAGTATTGATCACAAGATTTATTGTTTTCAGAATTAAAACAAATCACATTAATTTTGAATTTAAAAATATTTTAAATGGACTTGTAAAAATCAAAACTATTCTTATATTTTGGAATGAACTAAGTACGTACATTGCTTTTAAAATTATGTTTTCTTTCAAAATTATTACAAAGATGAGTCAATTAAAATGTGGTATAATATCTTTCCACCAAGAGTTCACTAATGCTGACTGACCTACTTTGTTAGGATGTGGTTCGTATGGCATTCTAAAAATCACACTGAATGATGTAAAGGTAGTACTGGTTTCACTAGACCTTTTTCCCATGGCATGCAGTGACATTATCATACCAATTTTTCAAATGAAATGACAACTAAAGTAATCTATGCAAAGCCGAAGTGTTATTATTATCTCATTTGTAGTCAAAATAATGCAGTTACCTTTCTTTCTTTTCTGTTTTTTTTGTGGTACTTTCCAGATAATATATAGAATTAAACCCAGAGATTAGGTTGCTAGCAAGTCTCAAATTGGGAAGTCACTATAGTGCGCCATAAGATTTGTAGCTTTTCTTCCTTTTTGTGAGAAAGAAGATGCAGATCAAGATTCCACAAATATAACTTGGGCCCTCTTCTGGATTCATCAGATTTGCATAAGCTCTTGAAACAGTGCCTCAATTAAAGTAAGTGCGGCCGAGTGCTGGTCATTACTTGAAATCGTTTCCCTTCTTTCATTGGTCAAAACTTTCAATACTAGGTGAGGAATTATTCTTAATGACAAGATGTTAGTGATAAATTATAAAGTAAAGTTGTTGCAATGATTATGTCGTACTCTCTGTTTGGATCTTTGTAAGTTTGAAGTTAATTATCTGGTCACAACTCACAAATGGCTAATTGAAATAATAAAAAATATGGAGGTTTCAGTCTGCAAACATACTACTGTAATGGGGCACCGAAAGCACATCATGAACAGATGCACTATAGCAGTGCATGCTGCTCCTCCGCGGGAGTGGGCCATCAAATTGATTGGGTTATAACCAGCCAGTTGAAGTTGAAGATAACAGCCATGTCAATATTTCTTTCTTCTTCATCTTATTACCAAGTTGCGAAGTCACACCTAACTGTACAAAAGTTGTCGGATTTATCTGGACAATATTTTAGTCAGTTATACCGTACGAACCACCATGCACGACTGGTCATCCAAATTTTAATAATGAGTTTTTTTTGTGTGACATATATAGCTTTTAAGATTTACTACTAAAAAGATCATCCGTATGTATTCTTGGCAGAAATTTGTGACAAATTGCACCCAGAAAAAAAGCAATAGAAAATCCAATGATGTAAATTGGGACGGAGATGGAGAAGATCAAATAGCTAGAGAGCCAATTTAACCCTAACCATGGAAGGTAAATGTTCAGAAAAATATATAGACAGTTACATGTCAAATACAATGGCGTGGTCTAGCCTGTCATACATATCTGATCAGACAGGCTAGCAGAATTAAAGCTAACGAGTGGATTTCACGACTCTCGCATAGATTTAAAATTTTAAAATAAAATCATATTTACAATAAAAAAAATTAAACTTAATTTTATATTTTGAAATTGGCAGAATAGTTAATACCCTTCGTACTGATTGCAAACATCTCTAACAGACTCTTCAACCACTTTGGAATATTAAAATAGGTGAGTCACATAAGAAAAAATATCTCCAATAGTCTCTCCAACCACTTTGGAATACTCAAATAGGTGAGTCACATTAGAAAAAATATCTCCAATAGTCTTTCTAACCTTAGTTATCAAATTTACAACCTCATTCTCTCTTCAGAATTGGTAAGTTGACTTTACCTCTTCAAAATATTTATTTTATTTTGAGAGAATCAAAATTATATGAAAAAAAATAAAAATATTTATTTTGCTTAATGAGTTTGATGTACAACTCATTTTAAAATTTAATATCATTCTTTTTTATTTATTTTGTCTTAATTAAATTGAAAAAATTTATAAAACACAAAATATTAAAATAATAAATAATATTCTTCAAATTATCAAGTAAATTAACAAATTTAAATTTAATTTTTTTTTTATTATTACTCTTGAGTATGTTGTTTTGTTATTTACAAAATTCATTATATAGTGAAGTACATGATAGAGGATTCAGCTACAGAGAGAATAAAGAGTGGGCAGATGCAGTTAATTGGTAAAAGTATGTTGAAAGTTGGCGATGTACTCTAATAGTACTGATCATTGCCTAATTGGTGATGTTTATACGGACCTCATTCTTCAAAGACGTAACCGACTCTCTCTCTCTCTCTCTCTTCGCTGAGCAGCATTTAACATTTCCCTCGTCATCTTGCATAAAATTCATTACCAGCTTAGGGAAGTGTACCGTCCATAAATGAATTGATTGAACAAGTAGCACAGAAATGTTCTTTCATATATTTTTTTCGTTATAGAATATAAAATTGTTTTTAATTTTTAAAATTAACTTAAAATATTTTAATATTTTTTTTATAATTTTAATTAATATAATAATAAAAATTATAAATTATTTAAAAAACATGACTCCTTATAAAAAATAATTTTTTCAAATTTTTTAATATATAATATTAATTTTAAATTTAAAAATATTTTAAATTAACTTTCATATTAATTATATAATTTAAAACAAGAGAGTATTCGATTCTACTAGTATTAATTTCTAATCTTCATTAATTTCCCGTTCATTCTCATTTATGTAAATCAATTTGCATACTTTTCTTAACAAATGGCTTTAAGATTTTTTTATTAATTGTAAATATATCCCGAACAAATGTAAATTGTGCGTACTATATCATGCAATGATAGTATTCAATATAGTTACTATAATATAAGTATTGATGTGTATAAAATCTCATATCACATTATAATCTCTAATTAAAAATATGTCCTATTTAATTATAAAACGGAATAAAAGCAAAATTATATTTTTAATATTAGAACGAAAAGAGTGCATATTACTAATACAACCTTCTCTGCGGTCGCGGGTTACCCATGCAACCTTCTCAACCGGATCACCATCTACACTCTATAATCGTTGGATAATTATTTTACTTTAGAGAAACTTTGTTTATCTATCTTTGTGTGGAACAATTAGCAAAGGGAGTACATACGGTCCTGTTGGGTGGGTCCTTTACCCGTGAGATAGAATCCAAAATTAGAATTGGATTAGGAATAATTTCATTAAGTCATTAAAGGCAACACAGTCACTAAGACACATGGAAAAGGAATCCGTGTGGGGCTAAGGTTATATGGATTCAATGGCATACGAAATCAAATTGGATATGTATGGAAACTTTGGTTTTCTAAAGCCAATTCGGAACAGGGGGTATATTAACTTATACATACTTGTGGCGTGAAGCATAGAAGGAAGATCAGAGGTCTGCATTCGGGTTTTATGCAGCCAAAGGAAATAGATATCTCGGTAGTATCTTTTACCAAAGGACAAATCGAGAGATATAATTGATTGTGAATATTCATTCTTGTTCCAATTAATTGAAATTTAAAGACTTTATTATTTGGGGTATTTTGAGTGGTGAAGTTAATTAAATTTCTCAATTTAATTAAAGGTAAATTTGTACTCTCAATTTATTGTGTAACCTCAAGTTTTAGTGAGTACAACTTGAGATGATTATTTTGAAGCCCATTATTTTGATATTGTGAAAATTTGGGGTTTGACCAGTGATTTTTTCTATTTAAGGATTTTTTGTGTTAAATATTGTGTCTTGCTTGTAAATGTTTATTTGTTATTTTTATTCTCATTATTGGGATTGTTGATTTTCTATTTAATTCCACAAAGACAGAAAAGTAATTCATAGGGTTGAGATTGTTTTAGGTTCACTTTTCCTAACAGTGGTATCAGAACACTTGAATGATTTTCAGAGTTTGATAAATCAGTTGAGTACGATGAAGATGATCATTGACGATGAGATGCAAGCTTTGTTGTTGTTGAGCTCTTTGCCTGATAGCTGGGAGACACTGGTTGTATCGTTGAGTTAATCCGCTCCTAATGGTACACTGACTACGGATACAGTCAAGAATAGTTTGTTCAACGATGAACAAAGACCAAGAGATACGATAGTGACTGGTGCTAAGACACAAGTTTTTGTCACACAAAGTAAGGGCAAAAATAGAAAAAAAAAGTTCTCCTGAAGATGACAAATCCAGGGGAAGGTTTAGAGATAGAAAAGAGATAATTTATTTTCACTGCTAGAAGCCGAGTCACATAAAGCGAGAGTGCAGATTTTTTAAGAAAGAGCAGTCTAAGAAAAAAGATGAGGATAAAGATTCGATTGTATATCTATCTGACATTGATGTGGCCATTGTTTGTGATGGTAAACCCAAGTGTCATGTTAATGATTGGGTGATTGATTCTGGTACTTCATTACATGCTACCTCGTATGGTGAGATCTTCACATCCTATACTAATAGTGATTTTGGCTATGTACGGATGAAAAACAAAAGTGAATAAAAGGTTATCGACATTGGAGATATTTGTTTGGAGACTAACAGTGATTGTAGGTTGATGCTTAGAGATATCAGACATGTTCCAGATATCCGTCTTAGTGTAATCTCTACTGGTAAGCTTAAGGAGAATGGTTGTAACTGTTTCTTTGGTCAATGTCAGTGATAGCTCACCAAAGGGTCTCTAGTGGTAACTAGAAGTAAGAAGGTCAACATTTTTTACACGATGCGGGCGCATGTAAGAGGTGTTGAAGATGGGGGAGTTAAGAATAAAAGAATGTGGTATAAAGCCATGCAAGATGTGAGAAAAACCTTACATGAGAACCACGAGAGGAAAACTTTTCGCTTTAAATGGGTATCAAAAGTGAAGAAGGAAAGTGACAGCTCGCAACCAAGGTACAAAGCGATTGTGAAAGAATTTGGCAGAAAAAAATCTGTCAAGTTTGAGTTGGATCCTCCTATCGAGAAGAATTATGTAGATGAGACAAAGTCAAACATGAAGACAATTGAAGATTCCAATAAGCTTGAGTTGATTTAAGACTTCGTTAAGATTAACTCTAAGTGACAAGGTCACGGTGGAAGTCTCTTTCTCATTGATTCAGAGGGAGAGATTGTTGGTTGAGTCCTTCACCCATGAGATAGAATTCAAAATTGAAATTGGATTAGGAATAATTTCATTAAGTCATTAAAGGCAATAGTTAATAAGAAACATGGAAAAGGAATCTGTGTAAGGCTAAGGTGATATGGATTCAATGGCATCCGAAATCAAATTGGATATGTATGAAAACTTTGGTTTTCTAAAGCCAATTCGGAATAGGGAGTATTAACTTATACATACTTGTGGCATGAAGAACAAAAGGAAGATCAGAGGTCTGCATTCGAGTTTTATGCAGCCAAAGGGAATAGATATCTCGGTACATCTTTTATCGAATGTCAAATTGAGAGATACAACTGATTGTGAATATCTATCCCCGAACCAATTAATTGAAGCTTGAAGACTTTATTATTTGAAGTATTTTAGGTGGTGAAATTTATTAGATTTATAAATCTAATTAAAGATAAATTTATACTCTTAGTTTATTATGTAACATTAAGTTTTACGGCGTAAAATTTGGGAAGATTATTTATAAGCCCATTATTTTGATATAGTTGAGATTTGGAATTTGATCCGTAATTTTTTTTCTTTAAGGTTTTTTTACGTTAAATATTGTATCTTGTTCATGAATATTTATTTGTTATTTTTATTCTCATTATTGAATTTATTAATTTCTTATTTAATTATAAAAAGACGAAAAAATAATTATTAGAGTTAAAGATTATTTTAGATTTACTTTTTCTCAGGTACTTTATCCTTAGAATATACTCATTGGTACAGATAAGGCTAGCTACTTCTCCTGTATAGAATTAAAATGTCTACACCCCTCTGTGCTTTTGCCCTAGTGGACAAGAACCGGTTGTTTAGTAGCGGTTTTTTTGAAACATCGGCTTGATGTGGTGGTGGATGAATACGGCCCTGGAACTGGAAAATTCATATTAGTAATAAAGGACATGTATCTATATATATATTACTAGCCGCCGTTTTGAAAGAAAAAGTATCATTTACAAACTTTATAAAAAATAAAGATATATGTTTAATATATAGTTTAAGAATAATGTCATGATAATAAAAATATGATGATAAAATTGTAAATTTTGAGTTATTATATATAATTACTATCAACTAAAAGAAAACTCTTTTTGTACAATAATTATTTTTATGTGTATGCAAATAGACCTCTTTTTTATGAAAAGGAAGTAGGTAGTATTTTACTACATTTCTTCCGCAAAAAAGGTCCAACTGGCCAAAATTATAAAGTTTATATTTTTGTTTTATATATATATTTATTCATAAATTTATTTGGTGTTTATTTTAATGTGATAATATGATAATAAAATTATAAAAATTAAAATTAAAATATTATATTATTTAATACTATCATTAAAAGTAGTGGCACTTTTTTCAAAAAGAAAATTAAAAATTAAATTCACAATGGGACTTTTCTTTTTTGGAACACATGACTATATACATATAATATATATATGATTCATATATAAATTGTAGCTAGCTAGCTTCAATTCATAGAATGGAGGCACCAAATATGAATCGTTATAGTAACAACAACGACATGATGAGTGTGGAAATAGGGATGGAGGTGCACAAAGTAGAGGCACCACCCCATAGGAGCACCATCCAGAAGCTGAAGACTAGGCTGAAAGAGACCTTCTTTCCTGATGACCCTCTTCGCCAATTCAAAGGCCAGACCCTCGGAAAGAAATGGATACTTGGCGCCCAGTATGTTTTTCCTATTCTCAAATGGGCTCCTGAGTATAATCTCGAGCTCTTCAAATCTGACATTGTTTCTGGCCTCACCATTGCCAGCTTAGCCATTCCTCAGGTACGGTTCAACTTCAACTTCAATTATATTAATTATTACTAATATAACTAATGGATTGGAATTCCTCATTTATTAATGTATAATTTATATATATTGTGTTTTGTTTTAATTTTCAGGGAATAAGTTATGCCAAGCTTGCTAATTTACCTCCCATTGTTGGTCTCTGTAAGTCATGTCTGCTTTACGTTATTAAAATATGGGCTAATTAATTGATTTTGAATTTGATATGGAATTGATTTGTTAAATTGTAGATTCAAGCTTTGTTCCTCCACTTTTTTATGCTGTTCTTGGGAGCTCAAGAGATCTAGCAGTGGGTCCAGTTTCAATTGCTTCCCTTGTAATGGGGTCAATGCTTAGGCAACAAATTTCTCCTACTGCTGACCCTCTGTTGTTTCTTCACCTCGCATTCTCTTCGACCTTCTTTGCTGGTCTCTTCCAAGCTTCTTTAGGCTTCTTGAGGTAGCTAGGTGCCAATTAATTACGAAGTTAGTTTTTAACTAGCAGTCTTAAACTTACTTTTTATTATTATTTTGAGTTAGTTGGTGATTAATTATTACGAGGAAAAATGACAAAAAGTAAAATAAAATAAATAAAGGGTGTTGAATTCGATCTTAGGAGTATTAACTAACATGGGTGGGTTATGTTGGTATTAATTAATTAGAGTAATGAATTAAATTTTCAGGCTTGGATTTATTATTGACTTTCTTTCAAAGGCTACACTTCTTGGGTTCATGGCGGGAGCTGCGATCATAGTTTCTCTTCAGCAGCTTAAAAGTCTTCTTGGAATTACCCATTTCACCAAAAAAATGGGTTTGGTTCCAGTTATCAACTCTGTTTACCATAATACAAATGAGGTTAGGGTTTACTTTATCAGATGAGATTCTCTGTTGTCACTTTTTATGATAATTATATGTTATAAGAGAGTGACAACAAATACATACATATCTGTATATATAAAAATACATATAAATATATATATTTGTTATTATTCTCTTATAATAAAGAATTATCATAAAAAATGATAACAGATAATCTAAAACCTTAATTTATCTAGTGCAATATAGTTAATAGTAATTACTACTCTAAAAGTTTAAATCTTAGTGATTATATATACATATATATTTGAACTGCTAGTTAATTAAACTTTGATGTGATGTTCGAGTATCATTTGGATCCACTAATAATATCGGAATATTTGTTTGTATTTGAATTATGTGCAGTGGTCGTGGCAAACAATACTCATGGGCTTCTGCTTCCTAGTGTTCCTCCTCGTAACCCGACACGTTGTATGTCATAAATTCTTTCATATATATATATATATATATATATATATATATATATATATATATATTAAATTTCTTTTTTAGCTGGAGTAATTTATTTTTAAGAAAAAATATTACTGGAAAAGGTTATATAAAGTTAACACGGAAATGCATTTGTTCTATACGAATATTAATTATTCTTAATTTGTCTCCTACAAATTAATTAACCTAATTAAGTTAATATCTACATATATACCCACCTCCATATATTTTTTTCCTAGTTTCATCGGGGAATATTTATTACGGATCTGTATTTTTTTTTTTTTTGAGAATCTGTTCAGATTATGTGCTATATTACTCTCGTTGTCGCATGCGTGAACGTCTATCCAAGAGATTATCCATAGCCCGTACTGTTTCTGATAAAGACTGCCAGTTCTGTTTCCCATAAAGACATACGTACTAAAAAGTCAAAGATTATGTAGTATTCTTTGTTTCTTTCTTTCACCTCATCCTTCCCGTCAAGAATATTTATTACTGTATGGAGACGTCTCTAGACTCTCTACCCAAGTTGGCTATATTTGTTACTCGTGTGTTTTATTTTTTGTTAAATAAAATTCAACTGTACAATATAAAAGAGATAAAAAAAAATACTTCCTCAGTTTTTAATTATAAAATTAATATTAATTTTTTAAATTTTAATTTAAAATATTTTTAAAATATAAAATTAACGTAATTTATTAAATTTTTTTAATTAATAATATTTTTTAGATAATTTATGATGCTCATAATTGTATTGATATAAACTAAATAAATTTATGTCAATTTTAAATTTAAAAAATCATAAATTTGACTTATAAAAATTTAATATTAATCTTATAATTCAAAAAAATAGATTATATATATGAAAGTGCATAAATTTTTTTTAATTTAAAATTATGAAACGCTACTTTTTTAAAGTAAAGAAAGCAAAGAAAAATTGTTATGAATACCCTTCACTTTATCCGTCCTAAATTGAAAGAAGGTTAAGGATTTTATTTCTCTTTAATCATGATCACGCTTCATAAAAAAAAATAATAAATATAACTAATTTAAAATATTATGTAATAGTAAGATCACTATTGATTTTTATGTCAACTTATAACTATTGATTTTTAAAAATTAATTTAATTTATTTTTATATTTAAAATTGAGATCATTTATGTAAAATTATAAAATACTCTCTTCTTTCTATTATATATGACATTTTAGAAGAATATTTTTCATAATATAATACGTTTTGCATATATATAAGAGATAATTTAATCTTTTCTTACTTTGTCTCTAAAAAATCTCACTAAAATAAAAAATTGAGAAAGAGAGAGAAAGAGGAGGAGAAATAATTAACTAGTGCATCAGTAATGGAATTTTAAATTAATATTAATTACTTAACATTAGTATTAATGAACTTTTTTAATATTTGTGATTATGTCTTAAATGTTATATATAATGGAAATGAGGGACTAATAAATTACACAAAGATTACTACTTTTTAGATACTTTATAATATTCATCACTTAATTAACTTAAATTTTAAAAAAATAAAAAATTATGTCAATTTTGAGTTTAAAAATATCTTAAATTTTTAAAAGTCAATATTAATTTTGAATATGTGGAATGTAAATAAAAATGTTCTTCATATTTTGAAACTGATTGAATATTTTTTTTGATATTCCTAGAAGGCGCAATCTAATGATATTATTCTTTTCATTTTTTCGTTTTTCGTTTTTCGGTTGACCCAAAACAAATGGACATAGAAATGGTCACGAGTTATAAACAAACAAATCTAATACTTACATGATTAGAGTTTAACGTGTGTGATGTAATGCAGAGTATCAAGAAGCCAAAGTTATTTTGGGTGTCTGCCGGAGCCCCTCTTCTATCAGTCATCCTCTCTACCCTCTTTGTTTTCGCATTCAAAGCTCAAAAGCATGGCATTAGTGTGGTAAGTTTTGGGAGCCTCTACATTTTCATCGTGGCATTCTCTCTCTCTCTCCTCAATCTATTTCTCTCTCAATATTGTCACTCAATTGTAATGCTCTTTTCTTTATGTAATGTAACAAAATAAAATTTCCTTTTAGATTGGAAAATTAGATGAAGGATTAAACCCTCCTTCATGGAACCAGCTGAATTTTCATGGAAGCTATCTTGGGCTAGTCATGAAAACTGGTCTTATCACCGGCATTCTTTCCCTCACTGTAAGTTTTCACTCTTTTGCAATATTCTTCGCTATATGTGTTTAAGACTTCACTCCCACCAATCCAACATTAGAGATACATTTTCCTTTCTAATATGCCATACTTGTAATGTGTTCGATTGAATCATTATTTGAAACAGGAAGGTATTGCTGTAGGAAGAACTTTTGCGGCTCTAAAAAACTATCAGGTAGATGGTAACAAGGAGATGATTGCAATTGGGTTGATGAATGTGGTTGGCTCCTCCACTTCCTGCTATGTTACAACAGGTATTACAATCTACAAATTTCCTAAATTTCCAAATGCAGGCATGCATTGACATAACAAAGTTCTCTGAATGAAACTTTGAAATATTATTACAGGTTCTTTCTCTCGATCAGCTGTGAATCACAACGCGGGCGCAAAAACTGCAGTCTCTAACATAATTATGTCGTTCACGGTTATGGTGACACTTCTTTTCCTCATGCCACTATTCCAGTACACACCAAACGTCGTATTAGGGGCGATCATAGTCACAGCCGTCGTTGGCCTTATTGATATCCCTGCAGCATATGAAATTTGGAAAATCGATAAATTTGATTTCCTTGTGATGTTATGTGCATTCTTGGGTGTTATCTTTATCTCAGTTCAAGAAGGACTGGCTATTGCCGTAAGTTCTCTTCATTATTTACTTTTCCCCTAACTTGAGCAGTATGCTTTCACAAGCCTGAATTTGTGGGATTTAATTTCAGGATCCCGCTTCAAAATGTAGCTTTATAGAATTTATTTTAATTTTTTCTAATGTGTTTAAGTCAAACTTATAGGATGTGGTATGTTGTTGTTGATGATCATTAGGTAGGAATATCCGTATTCAAGGTCCTCTTGCAAATTACTAGACCAAAAATAGTGATGTTGGGAAACATACCCGGTTCAGATATTTTCCGAAACCTTCACCAGTACAAAGAAGCCATCGGAGTCCCTGGATTTCTTATTTTAAGCATTGAAGCTCCAATTAACTTTGCAAACATCACTTATCTCAATGATAGGTTAGTAATTTGCTCATTAGTTAATCATGGTTCAGGCTCTGCGTGATTTTCAAAATCATGTCTTTTGACCTGACAATTCTTTTATGAAGGATTTCGCGATGGATAGAGGATTATGAAGCAGAAGAAAGCCAAAAACATTGTGGACTTCGATTTGTGGTGTTAGATTTGTCCGGTAAGTTCATTTTACCATATTGATTGAAACACTACTAGAAATTCTCATATATTACTTAAATAAGTATGCTTTCAAGTTCCTCCAGAGTAATTAATTACTTGTGAATCCCTAATACTAGGGCGAAAAGGCCTGCATGCCCTTTCATTGGGCTGTGATGAGTAAGGATAAAGCCACACAACAAGAAGAAAAACATAAAATGGTGCCACCATTATTTAGGTTACGATTGAGAAATCGGGCTCACAAATAATACTAAGATAACACACGTAGACACACAACTGTATGAAATAAAAATAATGATATACAAGAATTTTACGTGAAAATCCAACTAGAAAAAAACCACGGGAGAAATATTAGAAACTTACTAAAAATAATATGAAGAATTACAAATTTTGTCAACTGAGAAATAAATTAACAGTTTATTTTCTCTTAGTTCCCTCTCTCTCTCTCTCTCTCTCATACACTCTCTGCCTTTTATTTTCTCTCTACTGGCTTGTGCTCTCCGATCGGTGTATTTTTCTTGCAAACTGAGTGCTCTATCTATACTTGAACTAGAGAGCATTATTCCTTGAATCTTAGGACAAAGTCAAGAAGCAAAATCTGCAGAACACAAATTTGATTTTGCGCATGCATACCGCATACAATTTCATTTCCTTGTCTGCTGACTATTATACTCATTTTGACAAATGTGACCACAAGCATTTAATGAGGAGGTCACCATCTGACAAATATAAGACAATTTTCAACAGTTACCACACGCATTCGTTTAGATATGCAATTAATTACCCTATTAAGAATTAGCATGACAGTTTGATTCCATGGCATTGTGATGCTAAAATGGATGATTTTGCAGCCCAAAAGCTACAATGTAACATCTTTACCTCTGAAATTTATTTCAGTTAGTTCTTGATCATAGTTTTCATAATTAATACTACAACAATTTTTAGCACTTAGCAATCTCTTTGTTCTAACAAATTTCTTTACAGCTGTAAGTGCCATTGATACTAGTGGAGTCTCCTTCTTTAAGGATATGAGGAGAATATTAGACAAGAAAAGTCTGGAGGCAAGTCACTTGACATTTTCATGCATTACAGAAGTAAATTTTAGAGTATTACTAATGCTTCCAATTGGTTCTTTGCTTTCACAGCTTGTATTAGTGAATCCAATCGGTGAGGTGATGGAAAAATTGCAGCGATCAGGCGAGACCCGTGATTTTATGAGACCGGATTATCTTTTCTTGACTGTTGGAGAAGCCGTAGTATCGCTCGTGTCAACAGTTAAATCCCACGTATAGTGAAAGGTTTTTGACCTATGTTTTCTGCAGTAATTTTCTGTTGGTGAATTTATCAATTTAAAGGCATTTAATTGTAACTTCAAGCTTTGTAATCCTTGTCCCTTGATAATTAAATTTCTATATATATAACATTCACATATCACATAAGCAGCAGTGGATAAAAGATTTTGTTCTAGGGCGAACTATATAATATCCCCTCCTTTCCACAAAAAGTATTTCATTTTCACTTTTAAAAGTCATCTTTAAAATTGATGTGATGCATGAAATTTTAGAAGACAAATTTTTTTATGATTAATAGTACTTTTAACAAACTATACAATTATGATATTTTTATAAACTAAAATTAATGAAATTAAAATTAATTTTAAAATTTTAAATATTGTCGTTTGATTTTAAAAATTCAAAACGAGAGTCTTTTTATGAAACGAAGAGATTAATAATTATTTTTGAGGTGGGACTTATTATTAATTATATATATTTTTATGCTATTATTTTTAAATTAGAGATATATTTTTTAAGTGACGACTTTTCAAATAGATTTTTAATATTAACTTAAATGTAATAGCGATAATATGATATTATTCAATCTACTTAGAATAAATAATAGCAAAATATCAATTTCATACTACTTTATAGTTTATAATTAAAAAATATATTAGTATTAGTTTTAGAACAGATAAATATATATATATATATATATATATATATATATATATATTTTATCTGTTCTAAAACTAATATAATTTCAAAACAAAAGGAATAATATATAATATCAATTCTTCAAATATGAGTAATAATAAATTCATGTACTAAAGTAATTTTAGCCCCTTAAATAACTATACATTATTCCTAAAATTTAGCAAATAGTTTATATAAAAGCAACATCACCGAAATTCCAGCTGGGTCTAAAGCCCCCCACTGTCCCTTCCTACATTCGCCCATGCACATAAACTTGGTAAGCTTAGTAGCCATATATATATATATATATATATATATATATATATATGCATTTTATACAAGGATAGAATCCATGAATACACTATTTGAATAGGAATAAGTTTAGAAATATAAAATTAAATATTATATTTATTTTAATTATTAAAAAATAAAATATGATATCATATTTTAATATCATATTTTATTTTTTAATAATTAAAATAAATGTAGAGTTCGCAAAAATACTTTTATCTTTCTGGGGGACTCTTTCTATATGTTTGGAATTTGATAAACACAATAAAACATAAAAAATAAAATAAAATCGCAGACGAAATAGTGTAAAGGACAATGCTAGCTAGGGTCCTAGCATATTCTGTTAATTTTTTATAGAAAAAAAAGGAAGACAAAATAATGTTACTGACAAATAAAAATATGATACTAAATAGACCAGTTATAAACTTTCTATCAGCACCAATCACTTCTATTATTTGGACATTTATACTCCTATAAAATTTTCATTTTACAACTAAATTTTAATTTTTTTTCTTTTAAAACATACATTTCACTTATGATGATTATCCATGTATGTCGACAATATCAATCTCTCCCACGTATTGATTTGTATTATATAGGAAAATTTTATTTTACAAGTATATTTATTTATTGATATTTTTACAAAGTTAGATACTAATTAATATTTATATAAAAAAATTGTAAAAATATTTAAAATACTCGTAAAAATATAATTTCCTAAAATATTTAACCAACATCGGCATACAGCGAAGATTTTATATATATATATATTTTTTAAAGCCGGGGAGAATCGTAGTCGTAGCCTAGAGGAGTGTAGGAGAGACTAATGTCATCTCCATATCAAGGGGGAGAATTGATACTCTCCATTTTAAAATTAGAGATATTATCTAATTTTTAAGATCAAACAATTATATATTAAATAATAATTTTTTATATATTATATAATTATAATAATTATATTAATTAAAATTAAATAAATATTCACATCAATTTATAATTTAATATGTTGTTATTTTACTTCAAAAATTAAATTACATCTCTAATTTTAGAATAGAGAGAGTATAATATAGCAAAATAAATTCTTAGAACCATTTAATATAAATTTTAATAAAGTTAATAAATAAGTTCTATTAATTATTAAGTGAGAGTGTTACATCATTTAATACTCCTTCTGTTCTTTTTAATTGACATTTTAGGAATAATCACATAAGTTAAAGGGTATAAATAATTTTTGTTTAATTAATTAATTAAAAAATAAAGTCTCAATATTGTTTTCAAATGATGAAGGATAAATAAATTAATAATTAATATTTAAATAAAATTAAGTTATTAATTATTTCTTAAAATTGAAGGATAAAAAGGATTTCTTTTATAAAAAAAAAAAGACGGAGAGAGCCTATAATGTTTTCATACATTTAATCACCAATTAAATAATAGAGGTAGTATTATTGAAAGGTTATCGCTAGTCACAGGGACTACGGATCGAACAGTGTAAACGGACCGGCCCGATCCGTTTGTATGTGCAAAGAGTATAAAACCAGAAGTAGAATTGTCACTGTCAATCTGTCGACGCTTGAGAGTACTATCGTATAGAGCTCTAGTCACGTTGATCTGTTTGTGTTTGTGAAAGAGAGATGGCAACTCCCAACTCCAAGAAGTATGGGGCCTCTTTACGGAGCTTCTTGGCTCCCACTTAATTTAACCCGATCTCAGACCAACCCATCTCAAGACGACTCCGACGCATCGCCGATCGACGCCGGAACTCACGTTGTTCTCTCTGGAGGCGACGATGAAGGCCACAGCGGCATCCCCAACGCTCTCCTCATCTCCCAGTTTGATTTCACCTCTAATTTCCTCTCCGATCAGCCTGTAAATCCCAATCTCTTATTTTCTTCATAATTCTGATGTACTATGAATTTGTTAAATGCAGTTGTTACTCTGCTAATATTAGATTTCTATTCTATTCTCTACCCTCTTCCTTACTAAATTAGAGATACATTTTTCATTTTAACAAGTGGCATGATACTTTTAATTTACTTTTTCACTTTTATTTCTAGCATCACATAACCATGACTAAATTCTTTGCTAGTATTTCTTCAGTTCCACTAAAAGAGTCCTGCTTTAGTTTCATCCTAATTATTTTAAGAGATCTTAAAATTCAAATTTTGATCGACTGTATTTATATTTTCATTGTGACATTTTTGTATACTTCTTAAGTACGCGGGTGGCTCAAGACAATTTATAGCCTAAAGAAATATTTTTAAATAAGACCTTCCATATGTAGTATGTCCTTCGTTGACTTTTATGATTAAATTGACTATTTTTTAAATTAATATATCTTATTATTATTTAATATATATGTAAAAAATCTATAAACTACATAAAATTTAATATTAATATCAATGTTTACTTTTTTTAAAATCTAAATATATATGTTTAATTGTTAATTTTAAAAATGGTCAATTTAATTACAAAAGTCAACGAAGGACTTTTATTTTGAGATGGATGGAGTATTAATATTTTTTATTTAAATGAGATTATTTTATTTATATTGTTAACATTTTTTAGGTATTTAATATTTGGATTAGACTATGGGCCCTAAAGAATTGATTGAATTTATATTTTTATAAGGTTTTTTTTACAAGGGTTATTTATGGTGTTTAAAAATTTGAGGTTTTCCTTTTTAATGGGGCCTAGAGCCCAAGCTTTTTGCTGGCCCTGCTTAAGTAGTTTCCAATGTTGACTATTGCATTAATCCTAATCGGATAAAGTAAAATCAATTTTGAATTTTAGGATTTCGTAAATTGACTAGGAAAAAAAAGTAAATGAGACTCTTTCTATGGAATGGAGGGAGTATTAAGCATACATTTGGTATCATAAAACAATCCTTAAAATCGTTTTTTTAGAAATGTATCTCTAATTTTGTAATGGAGGGAATATATCATAACTTTATAAAATGTAATATGTTGGCCTTTAATAGTTCTACACTAAGCCTTTAGGGGTCTTCTGTTTAAAGGTTGCAAATCTTGGAACTGAGGTTGATCTGCCTTACAGAATGGCTGTCCACCCTGGGGGTGAAGGACTTATATGTTCGATGCCAAAAAGCTGAAGGTAATTCTCCATACTCCATTTCATTTTTCAACTGAGATTTTGGAACTGCCTTTTCTTTTTTCATAGTCGAGGCAGGGAATTTCAAAGAAGAATGATACACTTGTTTTACTTTGATTTATCTTCCTTTTCTGACAGAGACTAACAATATTGTATTTTAAGCCAATGCGACAAGGTTTCAAAATACTGATATTCACTTAACCATTAGCTGGGCCTTTTATTAATCTCGTATGTATTGCTATTCAGTTTTTATTTTGAAGCAGGCATAAACTATTATGGTTTGCCTCCAAGTTTATTTTAGGCCTCCAGATTTTTTATCATTAACACCATTGCATTTGTATTATTGGCAATGTTTGTTTGCAAGGATAACACTTAATATTAGACTATTAATCCTAATTCACTTGTTTGTTTTAAAAATTAGACTTGAGACTATTAGTTAAGGAATAACAAAATAACTTGAAATGGGAGACTATTTAATACCATGTCCAACCAGATATTATAAATTATAATCCCTTAGCATTAAAATTTTGTGAACAAAATTAACCTTTACCCTTTTTTTAAAATGACCGGTATATCCTATTCTATTCATTTATACTCACACTACTTAAAATACGATCTTTTTATTATTATTGATAAGAGTATAATAGTCTAAACGATAAGTTTTTATCTAATTCTTTCAATAATCCTGGACAAAATAAACATAAGATGAGATTATTTTAAATTAGCTCATGAATAATCTCATTCTAAACAAACATGTGACTAGAACTATTTAATCCTAGGATTAGGAATCTTGGGATTATAATACATGAGAATATAGTTCCGAGATTATAATCATTGCATACAAACATGCCCATTGTGTCATAATTTTTATATTTGAGTCAAACTTATTATTGTCATCTAGCTTACATTTCTCAGCAAGCCTTTTGAATATGAAACTTATATTTTTTGATGTAATTAATGAGAAATATATTATTCTCTCCGTTCTTAAAAGGATGTCCAAAGTACAAGTTTCATACATATTAAGAAAATTAAAAGAGATGAGAGAGTATAAAATAAGTATCAATTTTACTCATAGTGGTCCTCATGCAAGTACACTAATAAATTTTTGTCTCTTTTTAACTTAGCGTATCCCACTTTAGCATACTTTTGAGGGTAAACTAGTCTTTAGGCTTATTTATCCTTATGTAGACTAAATATTTTATACTTTAGGACATCCTTTAGAGAATGGAGAGAGTACAATGTAATTTTTTTTTTTTTGTAAACTTTTTTTAATTTCAATCCTTCAATATTACTTTACAAATTCGTTCAGAAATTACATTGATTATAGTGGTTTTCTTGTGTAGATGATTTGAATGGGATGCAACAGAAAGCAATGGGGTTCATGGATGGGGTCTAAAATCATCCGAGAAAGTTCTCAACCAATTGGAAGATGTTGGACAACAGCTTGCACTAACTTTTGACAATAAGGAATCTGTACTTGCTGTTGGTGGTGAGGTAGGGTTCATTGTTCATGTTATTTCTGATAAAGCTATTTGCTTTCATTGCATGAAATAAAGAAAAAGTGTAGAAATGATAAATAGATGACTTTGTGTGTTCACTTTTGTAATGTTTGAAGGATGTTTCATCGTGTATTCTCACTACTATATAATACATTTTTCTTATTTTATCCAAACTATATAAAAAGTTGGTGTTGATCAGTGTTACCTAGATCATTGTGCGATGCGGTACATGAAACTAGAATGGAAAACGTCACTTTTCGTGGTACAGAGTATGGTAGGGACAAGTTTTTTCGAATCACTTAGGCCCTATTTGTTTAGCATTTAATAGCTCCGAATGACTGAATCGGTCAGTCATTTAGTGCGTTTGTTTTAAATAAAAATTTACTGAATGGTTGAATTGGTCAGATTTTTGAACTGAATGATTAAGTCTAAATTTTTTGGCTGAATAAAGTAAAAAAATATTAAAACTAAATAAATAAATAAATATTATCTATTATATTAAGTAATATTAAATAAATTTACAACAACTTTGAATTTTTTAGAGGGGTAAAATAGTAAAAAATTGTTATTCAGATGTTTCAGACATGTCAATTATTAAATAATTTTTTTCATTCAGTATTCAGAATTCTGCTTCATTCAGCGCATTCAGATTACTTAAACATTTAGAAGTATTTTATTCAATTTTTATCAAATACTCCCATAGTTGGTACAAAATACGTTTATCTGAAACATGGTACATTAGTCATATCTTTCAATAACGATATAGTCAAAACTAAGATCTAGTTAAAACTGGCTAAGATATAGTTAAAACTAGTTTAGTTGTTTCTAAGCGTAGTGTCACACTAATCGTATTTTCAA
The DNA here is from genome assembly GCA_947179155.2 of Hedera helix. Lineage (NCBI taxonomy): Eukaryota > Viridiplantae > Streptophyta > Magnoliopsida > Apiales > Araliaceae > Hedera > Hedera helix. Next base: position 39,044,163 of record OX359281.1, read on the forward strand.
TGAAATTACGTTATGTCATCGCTTATTTGACACCCACAAGTGCTCATTTGGCTACAATAGGTATTCTCCAACCACTCAATAGAAAGTGATTTTAAAATATTTGTGGTGTTTTTTTTTCTGTTTTTCCTTTAGTCGTATGCTATATCAACCGTTTTTAACACAATAAAGTTGATTTGCTAAAGTTACAGATCCTCTTTATGCAGAAGAATATGTTTGGTGATGATTTGATTATGGTGCAGTACAGGATGGCAAGTTGAGGGTTTTCAAGTGGCCTAGCATGGAGACTATTCTGGATGAATCTAATGCTCATACCTCTGAAGGATTTGGCTTTCAGGTTCGCAACAACAGCTACGTCAGATTGACTTGAACTCCTCAATTCTGCAAGTGCAGACTTAATAAAAAGTCATGCTTCATTTGTAAATTTTAATTATATTTGATATTACTGCTTTTGTTGTTTTGCAGCCCCGATGGGAAATTTCTTGCTTCTGTGGGAAGTGATTACCCTAGTAGAGTTTGGAATATTGCATTAGCAATGCCTATAGCTGCTTTGCAGAAGGAAAAGGTAAGGTTATATTTTTGTATGTAGCACATATGGGAAACAATTCTTGTATAAAGTATTCATTTTTTATATGAGCAGGATCCTTGTAATTGCATGTAAATGAGACTGATGAGAGTGCTTCCTATCTACATATATCTGGTTTGTATATAACTTGGTCAGATGGTAATAATTTAAAATGCATGGTAGTTCCAAGAATATTTGTCCTTGAGCATGCTCTAATTGAGTGCATCAATTTTGTGTTTATTGGTACATCTTACTGCTCAATAAATTGACCTCTTCACTCTTTATATGTTGATCATCTACTGGATTCTTTGTACTAATTCTTACCCAGTGTTTTTTCACATAACTTAATATGTTCATTGTGTCCAGTATGAGCGGTTTGGCTTCTGCAGATTCTCACTCGAAGGATTACTACACTCGAAGCTCCAGCCTTTTGTCAATAAAATGTGAGGAATCTGTGTCTGGAACAAGATTTTTTGGGCTTTACCCTAAGTATAATTCAGAACAATGGGAAGTATATGAATATACGGATCTGTGAGGAGTCTACAGATCTGGAACGAAAATTTGAAAGAAATTTGGTGGTCCAGTTTGTGACATCTGCAAGTTTGGAAGAGGAAGAGATGAAAGGAACATTGGCTTATTTATATTTATAACAGATCCAGTTGGTCGAATTCTGGTATTTGGCACGTAATGCTCATGGAATTTATTTGAATTCTTTTTTCCATTTTCTAGCAACAAGAAATAGTTTAAACTGGCAAATCAGGCCAGTGTTCTCAAGAGCTTGAACTGGGGTTCCTACTGGATGTCGGTCAATTAGTTAAGCTATTTAACGCATGTTTATATTGTTTCAATGAATAGAGGATGTGTCAAATTATAGTCAGTGCCCCTATTTATTTAACATATGTTTATATTGTTTCAATGTACGTAACTGAATTATGTGTCAAATTATAATCGGTTGATGTTCAGCATATACGTATATGAATGGATTCAATGGTTATAATCTCATTTTTGTAAACGAAATTATTATTTAATCACCAAAACATTATTGCGGAGGACAACTGAAAATCAGTTTGTGTTTATTACTTAGTATTATAGAAGCCACATTATTTAATATTTACAATACTCAGATCGAGAGCGTTAATCGGATTTGGTAATTTGCCAAAAAAAGAACTCATTATTTAATATTTACAGTGCACTATGTCAGAATTATTAGCATACAAAGGCTTTTCTAAAAAGTTAACTTTAAAAAAAATAAATTAATAGTCAACAGTATTTACACAATTACAAGTAACTTAAAATGAAATTAAAAAAATAAAAAGACTTTTTTTTTTTTTTGTATTTTCTAATCGGAAAAATCAAACGACATATGTCTCCCGGCGGCTTAAATTTTTGAAAATGAATAGTCAATAATATTTATTTATAAGGGGTAGTGTGTGTATATATATATATGTGTGTGTTCGAGGTAATATATTTACAGTAAACGATTATTGAGAATAAATATATTTGACTCTGTCGCTAGAACTAATAGTAAAGCCAAAAATGGACTTATACCTGTCGTTACAAGTGACTCAAGCCAATTTATATTGCTATAACAGTACTACTCCCGTCATATATATATATATATATATATATATATATATATAAATATATAATATGGATGCACGAAAATCAGAGGTGTTAATGAATTCATTCTACTTTATCCTTCTCCAAAACACGAAAAAATAAAAATAGGAAATATTTTACAGTCCGATATCCGAACCTCACTCGAGCTAATAGCAGTAGCCCAACTTCAGCATTGCAGCTGATCGCCATCTGTACAATTATATACATATATATATAGACAGAGGCGATCATTTAGAGAGAGAAAGAGAAGGGAGAGATCTAGAGAGTGGTAGGTGGAAATGCAGGGAGAGATCGGCGGTGAAAATGGGAAGCGGAACTCTCTCCGATGTCGTCCGTCGTCTGTTTCAGTGCCGATCTTCCGTCTCCACCGGTAGCCCAAGTAGAAGAAACGACACCGTCAAACAGGATAGAAAAGAAGGATCAGAATTTGACATATCTGGTCTGAAGCTCATCCAAGTTCCTAAAAGAACATTTTTCAGACTCGTCTCCGCCGACACTCATAAATTGGTCAGTAAGTCAATTCTCTCTCCCTCTTTCGTATTAAGTGTTCGGTGGAGATAAGAAGATAAGGCTCGCGTTTTTAGACGACTTGACCTCATCGTTTTTTCTGTTTTTTTTTTTTTTTTTTTAACTTCAACTATATACATATATTTATATAGGATAGCGATATTTCCGCTACTTGACTAAACCAAGGTTGCTGAGAAAGTTAAAAAATTGTTGTTCCAAATTTACCCCACGATTTACAGCTTGAGCTTGAAGTTGTCCATCATTATCGTTCCCATTCTCCTACATATATCAAATCCCAAAACTTTCCATTCCCGATCTCTCTCTGTTTAGATATACATACATACAACACAAGATATGTGTATACTAACAGATAATTTATTTTTAGTACCAATAGAAAAAATCAAAACAAGAGAACAAATCACCTTTAAAAGACTATCAACATGCTCAAGTACTGAAGTACTCAATGCACGGGAAGAAAAATAAAAACCATCTCCACTCGGGACTAATATGAACTACGAATAATCGACGAGTCCAATCAAAATCGCTTTTATTTTGATTAAAAATTACCAGAAATTTTGCAATTAGAATTGAAAGGAAGCTTCAATTCGGGGGCTTAATCTCACCTTTAATCTTGAATATATTCTCTTTGTAGAACAAGTAGATAGGTGAAGCCCGTGAAGGAGAGATCGAATTAGGTGAGAAAGTTGGTGTTGATGGAGGAAATATCGAATTGGTGGATGAAGGTCCGGGCGTGCAACTTCGAGAGAGAATTTTGTTTGGGGTAAAATTGGAACACTAATCATTTTACTTTATCAGAAATGTGACTTTTTTTTTTTTTTTTTGACTTAAAGTTAAAATTTTAGGAGATTTATAAGTAAAAGTGTTCGGGAGTATTTTTACTTATAAGTCGGGAATTATAAGTAATAGTTGTGGATGTGTTCGGCTAATAATGACTTATAAGTTAAGTAAAATGTAAAGATTACTAAAATGTCCTTTAGTAAGAAGAAGGAAAAAAAACAAGGAGGGACAGTTTTGTCATTTCATTAGAGTTGACCAACTTAAAAAAAATGACTTATAAGTCATTTTTTTTAAGTTCCAAAAATTTACTTATTTTTTTTGATTTTTTTTTCGACTTATAAGTTAAAAAAAAAAACTATTCCCAAACACCACTTTTGACTTAACAACTTATAAGTTCGGTTGACCACTTGCAGAAATATAAGAAAAGCCTGCGGAAATATCATTTCCCATTTATATATTATGACTTAATTCCTGTATCATTCAATTTTCTCTGATAATGTCAACTCTCATTACTATCGAGCTGTAATCTCTTAATTAGACTGAGTCTGCCCTCCCTTAGATAGATATTTGACTTGATATGATATGTTACAATATATAGAGAATATAGGAGATAGAACATAAACCAGAACATTGAATATAGAATATAGAATATATACATGTGTATGTGCATATGTATTCAAACTTGGAGTTTGATCGGGTGGTTGCTGTTCTTCTTGCTTTGATCTCTGAAAGCGTTTGGGGAGGACTAACCTCGAACGGTTTCGTTTTCGCTGCAAACTGCTTTCAAAGAGCAAGAAGGTATCTTTCCACTCATTTGCTATTAATAACTTCTGTTTTGATTGATCCTTCAAGTTTTTAAATTAGTTCTTCTCCAGCAAATTTATTTGAATCGGAAGGACTTATTAAATATTAGATCTTCCATCCATTTCTTCAAATATCATTAAGGCCTATGTTTATTCAAGGAAATTGTTTTACGGAACATGTATTGCTCCATTTTTATGACCATTTTTTTTTATTGTCATACCAGACATTTATAAATCTCATTGGTTGTCTAGATGTTTGTTGTTGAACTTACTAAATCATAATTTTTGGTTGAACTTATAGACTATAAACTTGGTAGAAACTCATTAAATTTTATATGGTATTGTTTATTTGTCTTGTTCAGCTCTTTAATTCTGTTTATTTCTTATTTTTATTATGGTTTTTATGCGTCTGTGTGTTACTTCAGTATATGGTTTCATGTTTTCCTTCAAAATATTATGGTCTTGAGTAGAAGTCTATTAAGAATATAATAGAGAAACAAATCAGCTGAGTGGGGTAGAGTTAAATTTTGGAAGAAATTTCAGTATGCTGGTCCATCTTTTTATTTTTATTATTCACTTTTAAACTTTTTAGACCGTTGAAGTGTGATAATTCATTGTGCTATTTCATGTATGTTAAAGAAACCAAGCAACTATATTATTATAATAATTTATTCACCCGTCTTTGTTTATACCATATACCTGAGAACTGCTTGGAGTTGAAGGGATTGCATGCAAATTGTATATATTTCCTGTTTTGAACTGTCCTCCTACCCAGGTTCATTGGAACAAGGAACTTCTAACCCTAATATGTTATTTTCAGACATCTATGCTCTTCACGGACTTATAAATTACCATTCCTTAAAAGTATAAAATAGCCTCGGGCATGCCAGCAGCTGCCTTTAATAACAACGTCCTGAATAAATCAACATAGGTAAAAACAAGTGTTAAACTGAATAATGAGATTTAGCTGTGTGATTTCAAGTCCTTAAGTTAGGGTGATTCGCTTTGTATGGTCTTTTGAACAGTATGGTCTTTTGTACTGTCTTGTCACTGATCCTTTGAAATTCATGTGCATGAAGTCACTAAAGACATTATATGCAGTTGATTTCTAACACACCTGTCATGTTAGTTTGCCTAAGTGTGTAAATGTTATGTGTTAATAAAACAAAGGAATGTGAAGGTGTTTCTTATGTAGAGCTATTATAAAAATTCAAATTTGAGATTTTTTGGCTGGCCTTTTCCTTGATAACAAGTTCGGTGTCATATATAGGGTCAGTTGGAACATGAAATTTCCTTGTCTGCGTATGCAGCTTGGGAGGATTGCTTTTATCACATTGTGCTACTTAGGATAACGTCCTTTTCTAAATAATTAAGTTACCTGCTTTTATTTTATACATATTGTCTTACATCTGTAATTGGCTTATAGTTGTTGTCAAGGTTTTGAAAACCGGACCGGACCGGCGGTCGGACCGCGGTTCGACCGGAACCGGTCCACTTTCCGGTCCGGTCCAAGCCCAAAAATCGTTTTTGGTCAAAAACCGGTGAACCGGCGGTCGGACCGGTCGAACCGGTGACCCGGTGACCGGTTCACCGGTTTTACCGGTTCCCTACCTCTTTTTTTTTTTTTTTTTTTTTTTTTTTTTTTTTTTAAAATTTAAACATTTAAACTTAATTAAATATATCATTGATTGAATTTTGAGTTATGATCATGATTTAATATATTTCTTTTCATATAGATTTAGTATTTATTTGAATTATATAAAATAAATATTGTACAAATAGATTTATTTTTTTACCGAATTTGATTGAATATATCCTAGAGATGTTTTGTTCATTTATATTTGATTTTATCACTCTTGAGTCTTGAATTTTGTGTTATGATCGTGATTTAATATCTTTTTTTATATAAATTTAGTATTTATTTGAATTGCATGAAGTAAACATTATATAAATAGGTTTAAATTTTTTTTTGTGTGTTAATAAATTGATTAATTTTACATATTTACTAAATATTATATATAATATATAATAATAATTAATATATTTAATTATTTATTATTTATTACATATTAATGACGTCACCGGTTCAATAATGGTCCGACCACTGGTTGGACCAGTGACCCGTCCGCCCGGTAACTTTTCCGGTTCGATCACCGGTCCGAGTCTGAAAACATTGGTTGTTGTTACTGCTAATGCTTTTGACATACTACTAACTATGCATAATAAATTGATTTTTGGGGTAGAAAAGTCAATTAAACCACTTTCAGGTCCTTCTAAATTTAGTTAGTAAATATGCTGAGAACTTGAACGTGTAAATACTAATAAGTTCTCATATTGCTGTAGAATAAAAATTCATGCTTATAATTCTCATGCTAAATTTATGTTTCTGGTTCTTCATATCTTCTTTTACTTGCATTTTACTCTTTCTTTTGGATGAATTACTGATAATAGTTTGTTTGAATTCAGAACATGCTTGACAAAGAATTTTTCACAGAATATGGCGAGGCAAGTCTTTATGAAATTCAAGAGGTTGTTGGCAAAGGAAGTTATGGTGTTGTTGCTGCTGCAGTTGATACTCACACTGGAGAAAGGGTGGCAATCAAAAAGATCAATGATGTTTTTGAGCATGTTTCGGATGCCACTCGTATCCTCAGAGAAATTAAGCTTCTGCGGCTGCTTCAGCATCCTGATGTTGTTGAAATAAAACATATAATGCTTCCTCCATGTCGAAGAGAATTTAAAGATATATATGTTGTTTTTGAGTTGATGGAATCTGACCTTCACCAAGTAATCAAGGCAAATGATGATCTCACTCCTGAACATTATCAGTTTTTCCTGTACCAGCTTCTTCGAGCTTTGAAGTATATACATACAGGTTCTGCTTTCTGCATTGTTACTTGACATGAATTCCTTAGGCTTCTACATTTTACATACTTGGAGACAATATTTACTTTTCTTGAACACAGGTCATGTTTTCCATCGAGATTTAAAGCCAAAAAATATCCTTGCTAATGCTGACTGCAAATTAAAGATATGTGATTTTGGGCTTGCTAGGGCGTCATTTGATGATGCGCCATCAGCTATTTTTTGGACTGTATGTATCTGTTTAGTACAATAAATTTGTTTAACTTTCTTGTGCCATTTGAATGTAAATATGGTTCAATAATCGGTCAGTGGCTTACAAAAATAATTTATAAATTTGTCAAAACCTACTGATATTTCTAATCTTCTTTTAAAGGATTATGTTGCAACAAGATGGTATCGTGCTCCAGAACTCTGTGGTTCCTTTTTCTCCAAAGTAAGTGTAATATCATGTAGGCCAGAAGCAACAATTAAGTAGCTTATGATGATCCTTAAACTGCATTACCTGTTCTTTGTGATTTTTTAACGTCCCTTCAAATATATGTCAGTATTGCCTCATTATTAGTTGCTGGCTGGATATATTTGTTTGTTAGTAGGGCTGATTTTTTATGCACAACAAAAAGATATTCCTTGCCAATCTCTCTTATTGTTGCCCTACCTTTTATGCAGATAGTAGTTTAAATTTCGAGTCCTAGGTTTAGGTGATTTAAATTTTATCAGACAGTGATCCATTCAAAATTTTGTTACATATTTATTACTTTGAAACTTTTGCAGTACACTCCTGCTGTTGATATCTGGAGCATAGGGTGCATATTTGCTGAAATGCTTACTGGTAAACCATTGTTTCCTGGGAAGAATGTGGTGCACCAACTGGATCTCGTAACTGATTTGCTTGGCACTCCACCTGCTGAAACTATTGCAAGGGTTTGTGTTCATTTTCATTAAACATTTTCATAGCTTTGGTACTGACGACCTTTCTGATAATGCATGAACATGCTTTGAATGTATTAGTTCTATTTTAGCTCGGTTTTTTCATATATTTCCATAATTTGAGTGTTGCATGATACCAACAGATCCGAAATGAAAAGGCTAAAAGATATTTAACTAGCATGAGAAAGAAAGCACCTATTCCTTTCTCACAAAAGTTTCCCAATGCTGATCCATTGGCTCTTCGTTTACTTGAGCGTTTGCTAGCGTTTGATCACCAAGATCGTCCATCTGCTGAAGAGATAAGATTTAGTAAAAGCTTATATATTTTATTGGAACTCTTTTATACTTGAAATTCTTTAGTTTGTTAAATATTTCTATTCTTGAAACTGGTGATTCTCTAATCTTTACAGGCCTTGGCGGATCCATACTTTTACGGTTTGGCAAATTTGGACCATGAACCATCTAGACAGCCTATTTCTAAACTTGAATTTGAGTTTGAAAGAAGGAAATTGGTAAAAGATGATATGAGAGAGCTAATTTACAGGGAGGTATGACCATAATTAGTGATTTTTATTGTTTTAAGAGTCTATGTTTTTTCCCCTCCACCAAACTACTACCTCAAGCCTTCTTTCAAAGCAAACAGATTTTAGAGTATCATCCGCAGATGCTGCAGGAATACCTCTATGGCGTAGAGCAGACTAGCTTCATGTATCCAAGGTCAGCAGTTTAAAAATTCTATTTTAGAAATATGATGTTCAATTGAAATTTGGTATTCATTTGGGGTTATTTATTAATGATACTTAATTTATGTATTTAATTTGTTTATTAACTAAACATGCATGGTATTTCTCCACTGCAGATGTTTTTGTCCACTCAAAATATGAGTCTATATCTCCTTACTTTTTTTTCTAGAACTTGCAACTAATGTGTGCTACTGCGCACTCACACTCTCTCTCTCTCTCTCTCTCTCTCTCTCTCTCTCTCTCTCACACACACACACTCACACACACACACACACACACACACACATATATATATATATATATGCGCACACACACACACACACACACACATATATATATATGAAAAAAATGGTTTAAGATTCTATTTATTTGGATAAAAGCTTTAGTTGCTAATATTTATGAGCATGTTATGCTTTGAATCTCTGTATCTGATAAGGAGGAGAAATTTATAATCCTGATAATTATGAAAGTGATTCCTATCTCATACGATAGTTTACCTCCTTTATTCATTGGTAGATCTTATATTTAGTGTCATCAATGTGTTGATCATTCTTTAAAAAGATTTAAGGTAACAGGAAGAAATGACTATGCTTCCCATTTGACATGAGCAAAAATTGTAATGCTTCAGTAGAATATGACACTCTTTCAGTTGTATTGGAATTTGTAAATAAATATTAGAAAAGATGGTATATATGTCATGAATAGGTTACACCACATTTCCTTGTATATCCATGAATTTCATAGTATTTCTTATCTCGTATGGAGAGCAAAGTATAGCTTGCACTTCATATTTGTGACCTGCAACTGTTCCTAACATTTAAAACTGAGTGGTTAACTGGTTATTCTGCAAGACATTCAGTCATTTCTTGTCTTGTTATGACTATAGAAAAGATAGTAAAGCTAATATATAGATAGAGAGGAACATAAGTATCTTCTCTTTTGATCAGCAATTATTGATATCATTCAGTTTCAAATACATTAACTTTCCATGTAAAATATAGTTGTTTAGTGAGCTTTGCAGTTTTCACTCTCAATTTTGGCTAAGCCTAATTTGTACTTTTCAGTGGGGAGATATGTGTTTTAGTGCGTCTACTTTTCATCATTTTTATGCTAGAAACTATATTAGACATCAACTTATGTTGCAACCTTTGTCATTTTAGTGGAGTTGATCGATTTAAGCAACAATTTGCACATCTTGAGGAGCACCGTGGTAACGGAGAAAGAAGCAAGCCACTCCGACGGCGATATGCCTCTTTGCCTAGGTGAAGTGTCCCATGAGATATATCAACATTCTTCTGGTGGTGATTAAATTAGTCTCACGCAGTTAAAAGAATTTTTTGCTGTATTTTCCAGAGAGCGGATGCGGATCTCCCCAGTCCAAGATGAGGAGACTGACGAAAACAATGATTTAGAAATGTGTAGTACAGCTGCTGTTGCACGTACAACCCTTCTAAGCCCACCAAGGTCACAGAGAATTTTGGAAGCAGAAACTGCAAGCTCAGATGATGTAGCTATGCAAAAAAGTCATTGCAAACCAAACTGTAGTACCCATGGCCTATTGAGAAGTTCTAGCATTAGTGCTTCCAGGTGTATAGAAGTAAAAGAAAGGAGCTGTAAGGTAAGCTGTCTTCTCATTTTATAGCGATAGAACTGGTGACTTAGAACTGGTGACTCGATAACTGTAACAAAATGTGATTGACGTTTTGCTTTAATTTTTGACTTTCTTTCTATTTATCTCCTTTTATTGTAATATATTTTTGATCTCCTTTTATTTATTTATTTGGTGGGGGTGGGGGTTGGTATTCATGTAATATATAAACTCACAAACTGCACTTGGGAAAACAATCATGAATAAATTTAGTGATTGTGATCTGTTGTCTTATTTAGATTCATTATTTTTGCCAGGATACAATCCCTCAGCAAAATGAAGATCAGATGAATGGACTGTCACAGAAGTTAGCTGCTTTCTATAATTGATTAACAGTAATGGGAAGTTTGGCTGGGAAGGCTACAATGTTTCACTAGGCCTATAAGTTTACCAGTAGGCTGTTGGTATTTGAAAGTTGATGCTAATGGTATAGGGTCACAATCAGTGTAATCAGTTACATTTTGTTTCAACTGTGAACTATGAACATTCAACAGCTATCACAGCTGTACTAGCTGACAGTCTATCAGTGAGTTGGTTTGGAATAGCTTTTCAAATATTGATCTATTTATGTTTGTTTTTTTAAATAATCTTTTTTCCTATCAGCTCATGTTGCAGAGGCATTAGGTTTTTTGAGTTTCTTACTTGTCCTGAACATTGTAAATTCCAGGTGACAAAATGATTTAAAAGTTCCTCACATGTCGTTCTTCAGATATTTACCTTAAGCTGTACATCGCCACCTAAACATTGTTAGAGAATCTGTGGGAGATTTCTCTGACATGCTGATAATATATTAACCTTAGTCTCAACTCCTTAATTATGCCTGAAGTTTGTTGCATAGAGTCATGTTAGTTTTCAGTCGAATTGTAATTATGTGTATATATGGGATAGATAAGAATTAATAGTCTTATCTTATTTTATTTTGTCTTATCGCATAGACTCTCATGTTATTCGTCACATGTATATCATTTCCTCGTTGCATATAATATTCAGCTCGTGTATTTAGTTTATGTCATCAGTCAGAAAGCGATTTTGGAAGAAGATTTCATAGAGGTGAATATGAATGACAAACTTAGGACCATTGTGTAATTTTATACCAGGAAAAAAAGGACACTTTTTGTAGCAAAAAATTTTTTGCGGCAAATTGTACTCTTGTGGAAGTTGGTGTTTCTTTGGGTTACAAGAACAGATTTCTCTACCACTATAAATATGAAACTGTTGAATTAGCTTTACAGTTAGTAACTAAGCTAAATCTACCCAACCAAAGATCTAAAGTAGGGGATAATAATTAAACATTCCACATCCAGCCACCAAGTAGCTTAACAACCTTAAACTAACCCGTGCATTTTCAGATAGCAAAGATGAAAACATAACTACAGTTACAAATTCTGAATGAATTAGCTGGTTTTGTGAAGGTTAAGAAAACAATATTATCTATAGATAGAACAGATATATGTTAATATTTTAGTTACACAAGGTACAAGTACAATTTACTAACTGATTCCATATAAAGCAAACTTCCCATGTATAAAAAATAAAAGCATGATATCAATCTTCACTACTCCAGGAATATAATGAATTATCAGATGCACCATATTGCCAATATAAGGATACAATTCTTGAAACATTCATGGAGTTCTAGTTGTGAGTCTGTGATGAGATGACAAGTGAGCACTCCACCACCAGAAATAACTGTTTTGAATATATAAAGAAAGAAAAATACTCCTGTATCTTGATAGGGCACCGGAGAACAATAAATTATAGTATCTAAGTACAAATATTGTTGCTGAAATAACTTTATTTAGAAGAGGTAAACTTGGCAATAGGGTAGGTGTTACTGTGACCTAGAGGTCATTCCTCCAACACCTCGACCTATCTTCTGCCATAAATGGTTCAGAAAACACAGGATAGAGTCTCATAAACTGAGTTGAGCAATTATGCAGCTCTTAAATCAATCAAGGGAAGTTATTTAACTCGTACCATTAAAAGGATATCTACTACAATTTCTCCTTAATAAGCACAAAATGACTTTAGATATAGCCTGAGCTAGATATAATAGCTGTACAAGTGAAGGCTTGTCCACTAATCTGTCCAGAGGATCAATATTCTCGAACCTTTAGCCACTTCCATCAAGTTGCCCAGAGGAGACAAGGTGTGCCATGTATTGCTACAGCATGGAAGAAAGTGTTAGAACTTAGAAAGCTGAAATTTTGATTTAATAATGATGATATAGATCGCACAACTTTTAATTCTAGGCTCTAGTGTCTAGTCCTTTTCATATCATTTAATTTTAAAAATATTAGCCCCTAGTTGGCCTGGTTGAATGACAAACTAAAAATCACACGGCTAAATTGTCTTAAGATGACATTTACACATATATTTTCACCCTCCTTTATGAGTATATGATTGCCATTGGTAATGGGATCATCCCACCATTAGCCTAAGGATAGTTTAAAGTTTAAAGGGTTCTTCATAGTATTTAAATGTAACACTCCAGCTCCAAATTTTAACAAACATTAAGTTAAATAATGTATCATGAGTTATGAAACAAAATGCACCATTCGTTTCAATAAAGCATTTAAAAGATACAAAAGCATCGCAAACAAATCTCGTAGCGTCTTAAATTCACAGAGATGTTTTTTTCATTTGACAAAAATATGAAGATCAGGGGACATCACTAATTAGTGCCTGTCAACAACTTACCGCATGATATGCATATGGTGACTTTCCTTGACGCTCGAAATGTTTAGCCAATATGCACCATTCAATAGGTCCCCAATCTTCTGCTTCAAAGCAATTCCCAAGAGCAGCTTTATATAACTACCAATAAATCAAGAGCACAATGTAAACATTATATAAACCAATAGTGTAACTGGCATAAAAAAATTATAATCACGAAAATTAACTGACCTTAGCCGTATCAGTCAAAAGCTCAGTTCCAGCTGGGTAAGATGCATAGAATTGGTCAGCTCTAGAGTACCCGGCCCTAGTCCTGCAAAACCCAAATCAATAAAACAATTAAAACCAAATTTCGTTTCAGCATTCAACATGTCAATTTGATTAGAATCAGACTACTGACGTATTGCTTGTGTATGCGTAGCTTATGAGCGCTGTAAAGCAATAAAACCCAGTATATGATACAATTCTCCTAAACTTCTGGATCTTTAGAATTTCTTTACACCCATCATACAACCTCATATTTGAACACAAGGTGCCCGTAAATTCCTGAAATCCAAAAGCATATTTTACAAGACATTTTATCAAACAGGTTATGTGCATGAATGTTTTAAAGAAATGAAAACATAAGCCTGGGAATTATATATCCATCTTTTCATTCTTTCGTATCCGTAAAAAATTGAAAACATGTCCCAGTTCTAGGCTATACATGTGGATGTTGTATATCTGTCGTTAATACATTTACATACTGCGTGTCAGAGTGAGTATTGGAGATATAGAGAAGTGAAAGAGCTTACGGGGGCAGAAGACCAATGCGCGATTATAAATGCGTTGCCCTGGATGGTCTATTGTGGGCGCTTTAGGTGGTTATGTAATGTAACCAAACTAATATCATTAGTTTAAGATGATATCAGCCCAACCCAAATAAAATAAAATAAAAATTAAGACCCTACCGTTACCTATAAAATAACGGGTTGCTGTAAAAGTGTATCACTAATTCGTTGAAAAATTCAAATGGTACCATTGGTCATCGGTTTAATTTAGCTTGAATTTTTGTGATCAAGTTTTTAGTCGTTTATTACTCTCTTCTTTTAGTTCTTTTGAAACTAGAGATACATTTTTGTTTACAAATTACAATATCATATTAAGTTCTTAAAATGTCATAATATATATATATATATATATATATATATATATATATATATATATATATATATATATATATACATGCGCGCATTGACACACACTAAATAGATTGAGTATTTTAATGCTACCACTATTAAATTTTTAATTATATAAGAGATATATTTGTAAAAATAATATTTTTAAAAGTCATTTTTTTTAAAATATATATTTAATTTTAGAATGGATTGAAAATTAATAATAGGCGGTACTTAACTTTTGTTAAAATAATAGCTGTTGTTGCTCTGCCTGTCAATATGTTGCATTTGTTTCAAAGTTTACTAGTCTAAGAAAAATGAAGAACAAAAAGAGGAGACTTTAACATGTTGCATTTGATTTTAAGTTAGAGTCATTTGATTTATTTTAATTGTTCAATAGAATATATTACTAGTATGCATATAACATTTCAAAATCAAATAAGTTAGGCAGTCATAATTCTATTGTAATCTTAATTCATCCGTCCCTAAAACACGACTTCTCATTTAGCTCCAAGGTCGCCCTTGGTTGACCCTTCATGCCTGTTGGTTCGCCGCCAAAAGAACTCAACTGGAATTTTGAAAAGGAATGAGAAATACTGAAAGAAGCCCCGTTCGGAACGAGCCCCGGAAGAGAAGTGGAGTCATTTCCTAGACCCAAAATCTTAGGCAACTTATACGAGGTTGGCCTATGGTGCGTCTTTTCTCACAAGCAAAACGGTTGCTTTTGACCAATTGCTTAAATATTCCTGTTAGTGATTGGCCAATTTATATGACTTGAGGAGGTTAGTTCGATAAGTAATGTGGAGGTTAAGTAATGTGGAGGTTAAGACTTAAGAGGGCATTGGGAGTGAACTTATCAGTTGTTTACCGAGGGGATGCAGCAAGGCGGTGGCGGAGAGTGTAAAATAGTGAGTTCTTGTAACTTGTAAGACTACGGTACTCCGTAGAAACTGTCAGTTGATAACACAATCGGAATTCTTGTAAGCCTATGGTATCTTGTAGAAATGTCACTCATGCCTGTTTCATTTAAGTTTTTGGTCCAATAAAAGTTGTGCTTTTACTTGTAAATAACATCTAGGACTAGAAGAGAGGGAAATTCTCAGTCCTGTTACATTTTGAACATTGCTCATTAATCCAATTAGTATGTACAGTACCAAAACTTGATTATTGGCTTTTATTGGTTAACAATTTTCTAATAAATGTCCATTCTTCAATTAGTTCCAATCTGCTGCTGCATACCAATGGCCATATGCTTCTCTCAATGTGCATTCTGTACCAACAAACCAGTTTATTAACATCTGCGAACATAAGGGAAAAAACTCTACTTTCTTTTTACTTAAATTACACAGGATAACCAAAATATATATATATATATATACATACATATATTAAAAACTTTTAAATAATAAGCAGGACCAGAATATTTTATTCTCCTACTTGAGGAGTACATGAAAATCAAAGTTAAAAGCGAACAAGGAAATAAAGAATCAAAATATAAGCCAAAGAAACAAATGTGATGGCGTTTGGAGGCGGATTTGTGAGGAATTGAAAGCGGATGGTAGGCGAAAGGAAATTTGGCAAAGAGCCAAACTTTACAATCGAATACAAACCCACCTTCAAGCACGAAATCCGTACTATGATATACCATCTTAAAATTTTATGTACAGGGGCTAAGGAATGACAGGGCACCCTGCAGAGTACCTGCAGGTTTTTCAGAGCCACAGTATATAGAGAGCTCTCCCCTATTTGCATCCAGCCCAGATCTTACACGATAGAAAAGAACAAGGTTAAGGAGAGAAAAGATCCTAATCAGTAATGGATTCTGTACGTTTTCCGCCGCGCTTCCCAAACCCTAGATACATAGCCCAGGTGAGATGCGGGTGGAGTTGTTATTTATAGGCGACCAAAACAAGGGTTTTGACCAATTTTTTATAAGACTCATTTGAGCATTTTAAGATCAGTTTTTACAAATTTTATAATTTATAATTAATATAAATTTCAATTAAATTTTGAGAACAATATTCGCATCAAATATTAATTTTTATTCAATCGTATTGATTAAAAAGAAATAGATTTATATTAAATATAAAGTAAAAAATATCTCAAATAAATAATTTTTGAATTTTTACATGTTAGAAAGTATGAAGTAATTTTTCTTTATAAATGATAAGAGCCTCATTCATTCAAGTATTATAATTCTGAAATTATTTCTCATAAATTATAATCTTGAGAATGTTAATTTTATTGTTAAGTAGTTCTAATCACATGTTTATTTAAAATGTGATTATTTATAGGATAAATTTAAATAATTTCATGTTATATTTAATTTGTTCGTAATTAATTAAAGAATTGAATAAAAAAATATAGTTTGGACTATTGTACCTTACCAGTAATAACAAAAAAAAAAAAAACGTATTCTCAGTACATAATGTGAGTATAGATAAATATAATATGATACATCGATCATTTTTTTAAAAATATTAATTTTGTTCACAAATTTTTAATCTTAAATAGTTATGATTATAATGTCTGACAGTCAATAAATAGTCTCTCATTCCAAATTATATTATTATTTCAAATTTAATTTAAAAAATAAATATGTGATTTAAAATTAATAGTCTAATCTCATGTGTTATTCTTAAAAATAAATATAATATAATAAACAAGAAACCAACTAAAATAGAATTGGGACACTTGGCCAAATAAAATCATTAATGTCATAAAAAAAAATCTAAGAACTTGAAACCTAATGATTTCCATCTATCTTCAGAAAAAGGAGAAAAAAGACATGAATAAATATTACTCGTTAAAAAATGAATCGTTTCAACTAGGTCCATTTAAATTCAGCCGATAGCAAATTAACCCGCTGGTGATCCAGTCCTTTAGAAAATATTTAATATTATTTTTATTTAATTTTTTTATTAATATTTACTAATAATTTAAGAATAAAATATACTGATACTATTTATAGATAATCATATTAACACTCATCATTCTTTAAGTTTTTTAAATAATAAATAGTACCCTTCTAGTCTATAATATGTAATTTTCACTACCCTAGTATGGTTGACCAATTAATATCTAAAAATATTTTTAATATAATGTCTAATACACCCTTTTTAAGTTATAATGTTTAATATATCCACTAAATATAAGTTTGTATATTATAATTTTTACTGAACTTGATCTAATTAATTAAATTATGAACTTGTGCAATAAATAACATAAATGTCAAAAAATAATAAATATTCATTTTATCAGGAAAATAAAGTCATACATTTTTTGCTAATTAAATTTCTCACAAATAAAATTTTTGCAATATACATTCAAATATTATTTTTTTGTAATTAAAAAAATAATATTTTAGTACACATAAAAAGTACAAATTAACACAAAAAATTATAATTATTTTTCTTAAATATTAACATTTACGTAAAATAAACTTATTATTATAGAACGAATCTTATTATTCATATAAAAAAATATTAAATATTATATTAATTATTTTTCTCAAATATTAAACTAAACATAAGTCACACTTGAGCATAATTATTTACAATATAAATGACAAATGTTGTTAGTCAAAAAAAGAAAAAATATATTAAAAGAAAATTCTTTTTACAAGATAGAGGTAATACTAATATTGTTATACTTTCTTTTATTCAACATTGCGCAAAAACAACACCAACTATATATTAAAAAATACAATCAAAATCATAAGTGTTCCAAATTTTGACATATACTCAAGAAATTTAACATATAAAAATCATAATATAAAACTAAGAATTCAAATAATAATATTTTTTGTTAAACGCTAAAAACTAAACTATCAACATACTCAGTTATTCTAATTATAACAGCTCCATTAATGATTTAATTTAAAATTCTTAATATTTGTATCACTTTTCAAAAATTAATTAAACTAAATTAATTTATTTTTTTTATAAGTTACTGACAATTTGAATGAGACAGTCTAATTACAAATAAAACTATAATTAATATGTATAACATGCATTTACGAGGGTAATAACTTTATATAACTTTATCTATTTAGTCAACTTTAAAAACTTATATGGGTACTAATTGTTACTTAAAAAATTAGTGGGGAGGTAAGTTTTAATATGATTATTACAAGAGTGTGATTTTATTTTACTCATAATTTAATTATAACTATTTCATCTTCTCTTTATAATTAGTTGTCATTTATCCCTAATCCTTTTGTAAGTGCTAATACTACCTATTCTCCATACATAGAATATGAAAATGGTGAAAATATAACTCTAGTGGACGGAAGATGTGATAATATCTTATTTGGTAAATAATTTTACGTTTTTATAATTTTTTCATTACTTTGAAATAAGTTAAGTTTTATTATTTAGAATACTTAAAACAATTTATGTCTTATTGTTCAAAGGAACTTATAAAACCTTATAAAAACACCTGCCTAAAAAATGAATAAACCAGCCCACAACGCAAACCAAATAAGATACACAACCTAAAAACCATATAGACAAGGCCCAAAAGCAAGACTTTCTATACTCCCTTTCTATACTCCATATCTATCCACTAGCATAAAGTCCAACCCTGTAGAAATAAGCTCCAAAAATACACCTTGAAATCTCATCAAAGTCCTCAAGCCCACTGGCTGATCCAACTAACGCCGGCTAAATACCACTTTTGGCTGATTTATTTCTTTGTAGCCTTTTCCGGGTAGAGAGACACAGAGAAAATTAAAGAGAAAAAACATATATATATATATATATATATATATATATATATATATATATATATATATATATTTATATATACAACCACTTTTATAATCTACTACGGAGTATATAATTAACAGAACCAAACTATTGCCGGGCCGCCCACGTAAACAAGAGAAAATAATAGATGGATACTATCTATAATTAATAAAGTTTGTAAGAAGATATCAAAAAGAAATCTATGAAGAAAGCCATTACAAATAAGGGTGTAAATGAGTCGAGTCAAATATTAAGTTATTTAGATTTAATTTATAAAACGTATCGAGTATGAAATAAGATTTGATTGAGGTTCATTTAGTTATGGAGTTGGGTACGATCTCAAATCGAGCTCGAACAATTTAAATTTTTCTAGCGAATATAATCTGAGTATCCATAAAAAATTATAATTTGAAGAGATTCGAGTAATTTATTGAATTTTAAACTTTACTTATATTTGAATCGTTTATATTTCGAGTCGAGTTCGAATCGAATGTTTTGTCGAGCGAGTACGAATCAAGCCCGAACCGTTTGGTTTATTTTACAACCTTAATTATAAGATATTCGATTTTACCATACATCTATAAAGTTTATCATATTGGACGCAGTAAAACAACCACCAAGGATATATGGTAATATTTTTATTTATTTATTTATTTTTGTTGCTAAATATGGTAATATTAATCCACGCCCACTTGAGAAAAATACCATATATGTACGTACACTACCAAGAAAAAATACATTATACACACTAATTCTAAATTACTTTTTCTCCACCTTAATTCTCTTGGCAGCTAGCATGTAGTAAAACAAATTATACTAGCAATTAACTAGTAGCTACTAGCTACGATTATGATGTTAATGATAAGAAAATAAAAAGGTAGGGTAGTGGAGCCGACATTGTTATCCACTACGTCAAAAAAATGTTGAACAGAGGGGACGACAAGCAGACAAGTGGGCTCCAAATTGTCTATTATCCATCCAGTCATCTCTTCATTCCATGTTTTGCTCCCAACCAAATCATAAAAAATAGCAAGCTTGCCTCCACCATGTTATATGTCCAGTCCGGCCGTGTGCGTGCGCAACTATTTTCCACAGTAGCTGCTGCTTTGATTGTCTTAAATTTTGCTATTACGGCCTCGGCACGGCGCATTGGTGGATCATAATGTCGCCTAACATATATTCCATGCACTTTGCCTCTGCTTTATTCATCATCTTCTTCTTCATTTCATTTCATGGAGTATTTACTATATATAGTTTAATTAAATTAAATACATGTGGCTTTCAATTTCAAGTTATAATTATCTGATTATCATCAAAACGTACGTACCAATGATCTTCTTGACAACTGTATTAATTCTAGTACGACTATTTATTTATTCTCAGTACCCAAGAAATTTAGAAAGAATTAAGTAGGAGTATTACATAGTAATTAAACATCTTGATTTGAGATTTCATTATCTATGTTAAAAATTAAACTAACTCTTAATTTGTAGAATCAGGCAATAAGCTAATTAAGGTAAAAAGTTGTACATACATCATAGTATCATACAACACACACACACACACACACACACACATATATATATAAAGTAACTTGGTTTTAATTTATTAATGTCATTTTCGTGGTTTTTGTCAACTTATACATGAAAAATTAATTGATGCTAGTAAAAACTCAAAAATAATGAGCTGACCCAAGATTTTATTACTCTCTTCATGTAGTCAAAATATATATGCCATTCATTCTATTAAAACAAAGGGTTGAACATTTCACAACCCTCCGGAAACGAGGGGTAAGATTCCTCCCTCATTCCTAATTCTCTCGACTACCTGACTTGATTAATGTGAACGCAAATATACTAGTTCTAAAGGATGTGACCTAATTTAGGGACTTCAATTTTTTCAAGCTTGTTAAGTGGGTAACATAGAAGCTGACCACCAATCTTAATTCTTTTGTATGTGAACAAGAAGTTGAGAACCTTATGTTTTGAATCAGTAAAATCCCATTTATTAGTCCTACTTGCTGTACACGTAGTTTTTCAAATACAACGGCATGTGTTGTAATTAGCTACATTTTCAGAGGTGGTGTGTTAGTCATTTTATTGGGCAAGTTGGTCTACCTGATGGAGGATCGGACACTCCAATTATTATAGACAAGTTGAAGAAGTTGTTGATTCAGTATTAATTCTGTAGTCAAGGAAAACAAAACTAGCAACTATCTAAAAACATATCACAAAAACTTTTACACACGAGATTGATTTTTTCACAAGTTTATTTTCACACGTGTTTCTACTCGCCTTAATAACGAGTGAATTTTATATTTATATGAGAGAAATTTTATAAAAATATTAATATTTATTGGTAAGAATAATAATGTTTTTTAACTTTTATTTCTTCCCCGTTTGTAAAAGAAAATTTATTCCACGAATAGAGTTTACCTTTTATTGATCTCGATATATAATAGTATGAAATAAGAAAATATCTTCAATTTTAATAAAACAATTTTACTATTATACCAACACTACTAAACTATATAAATATTCATTATATTTAGGTATAATTATGGAAGAAAAATATTTTTGAAAAGTTTATAAAATTTTCAAATAGAACTCATTGTTTAGAATAAAGAGAATATCATTTAATAGTTAGCATTACCGTGTCTCTGCGCTTTTCAAAACTACTAATTCCTTAATTGATAAATGCACTAATTAAGATCACCTGTTGTGCATAATGGCAAACAGGGTGAGAAAACTAATGGTGATAAACAATTTTTTTTTTTTTTGACAAATTAATGATAAACAAGGGTTGTATTCAAGATATACTAAAAATTATAATTTAAATACGTTTTTTCTATTTATAAAATAATTTGTGTTTTTAATTGTTTTAAATTATTTTTAGTTGATTTAAGTATTAAAAAATATAAATAAATAATTATATTTTGATTTAATATGTCAAGTTTTATTTTATCTTATGTATTTTATCATTTATTCTTGTATTTTTTTTTTGTATTCTAATATTTTTTCTTTTTTGTATTTTATCATTGGTTCTTATATTTTTTTTGTATTTTTATACGGATAAAATTTATAAACAATAATAAATTTTTATTATTTTATTACAAATATACTATCAAACCGTATTTTAATATAATAAATGTGTATTTTGGCATCACAGTGATTGGTAGGGGTGTTTAACCGGTAAAAATCGCGCTAGATCAAATCGAATCGGTATCAAAAATGTACAAAATTCGGTATCGAAATCGGAACCTGTTGAATCGGTTCGGTACAGATTTTTACCGGTTATACCGAATTTATTATTTTATATTATTTTTATTATTATTATTATCATTATTATTATTTATAATAAATATATATATATATATATATATATATATATATATATATATATATATATATATATATATATATATATAGGAAATCGGTATTTACTGAACCAAAATTTATCGAACCGGTAATTTTTGTACAGAACCGACCGGTTTGAACCAGTTCGATATACCAAAAAAATCAGTTGAACCGAAAATTTTGAACAGCCCTAGTGATTGGCATACATGCACAATCCTGATCGATTTCAGCTAGAATTTGAATTTAGAGGAATATTGTATACAATTAGATAGTTGATATAATAGACGTGTCTAGTTAGTTTAAAAGAAAATTATGAGAAAGGTGAAATTTGGTGTAACATAAATATATTTAACCCTTATATTTATGTATGTTATATTTATATGATTTTATTTTTATATTAAAATACTATTTTATTATACTAAATATATTTACTTAGCTTCGTTCCAAAAATAGTATTCTAAAATATTATTTTCTTTTCACATTAAATTATTTATGCATATTATTTTTACTTTACTCTGTTCCAAAAATAATACTCTCGACATACTATTTTTCTTTCATTCAATAAATATAATAGTTATTCAACATATATTCAGTACATTTATTAAATTAATTTTTACTAGATATTTATAACTATATATATGTGTCTGTATATATAGAGAGATGATTTATAGTAAACATTTGTTATGTGTACTGTTCCAATAAACACATCTGTGATCGTTGCTTTGTTAATCCAAAGGTCCTAATTAAAGTAAATAAATATTAAGTCGTCACCTAAATTTGCGAGTAACTAATATTTTTAATTTTAAAATGCCCAACTGCTATCTTATGTAACGGTTAGGCAAAAATGCCCAATCGATAGGATAGGTAACGACCCTTAATTACACGTGGCAAAGGTTGCATGCATGGTTTTATTTTCAGTGCAATTACATGCATAGTTTATTTCAAGTAATAGAGTATTGAAATTATCTTGAAAAAGATATATACAGTCCATTTTCAGGCAACTTTTGCACTTAGTTGGAACTTTTGTTGGATATATTTATTATAATAATTAATATTTTATTTGATCGGTTAAATTAGATATAAAATTTTATATTACCCTTTTAAAAATTATTTAAAAATAAAAATATATATTTAATATGAAAAACTAAACCCCAACTATTTTCTAGAAATCTACACTATACATGAAAAATATTAAAAAATAAATTTTACTTTTAAAAAAGGAAAAAATAAAATAAATTAAAAGGAGAGGGTTGTATTTTAAAAAAAAAAAATTAAAAAAAAATAAAAGGGGAGGGTTATTTTTTTAAATACAACCCTCTCTTTTTAATTTTTTCCTTTTAAAAAGTAAAATTTATTTTTTAATATTTTGTCATGTATAGTGTAGATTTTTAGAAAATACTTGTGGCTTAGTTTTTCATATTATCTTTATATTAAATATAAAAAAATCAATAATTTTTGAAAGGGTAATATAAAATTTTATATCTAATTTAACCGATCAAATAAAATATTAATTATTATAATAATATATATCCAACAAAGGTTCCAATTAAATGCAAAAGTTGCTTGAAAAATCAATTGTATATATATCCTTTTAGATAATTTCAATATTCTATTACTGAAATAAACTATGCATGCAATTGCTCTAAAAATAAACTATGCATACAAGCTTTGTCACATGTAATTTGGGCCCGTTAACTATCCTAATGGCTGAACATTTTTGTCTAACCGTTTACATAAAGATTTTTTAATTAAAAAAATTAATTATCCGTTACCTTAATTAACGAGTTGATACTTATTTAGTTTAATTAGAACTTTTGAATTAACATTATCACGGTTACAAATACGTTTATCAAAACAATACACATAATAAATATTTATTAAGAATCATCTATATATATATATATATATATATATATATATATATATATATATATATATATATATAATCATTATATGGTTACATTAAGTATAGATATATTTAATATTCGCTCTCTCCTGACACACACATATATGTTATGTATATATTATACCTCCCTCCTAATGTATATAAAACTGCATTCGTCTTTATTCATAACAATCATTTTAGATCTCATCTCATTTTCATAATAGCGATATAGGTACTTTTAATTATGGCTACTAAATTCTCTATTTCTTCTAGGTAGATAACACGAATCTGCAACAAGGATACACAACATAAATAGAAATTTAATAGCCTTAATTATAAAACTGCATTTGTCATTATTCATAACAATTATTTTAGTTCTTATTTCATTTTCACAAAAGCGATTTGGATAGTTATAATTATGGTTGTCAAATTTTTTATTTCTTATTGCAGATAACATGAATTTGCAAAGAGGATACATAGGAGAAATAGAAAATTGATAGCCTTAATTAATTATAAAACTGCGATCGTCCTTGTTCATAGCAATCAATTATTTTGAATCTTATCTCATTTTCACAGTATTGATTTGGGTAGTTATAATTAACACTATTAAATCTTTTATTTATTCTCACGTATAACATAAATTTGCAACGTTGTAATGCAAAAAAATAGAAGATTTATAGCCTTAATTATACAATTGCATTCGTCATTGTTCATAACAATTATTTTGGATCTCATATCATTTTCACAGTAGTGATTGTTTGACTTAAGGTTATTACATTTCCTTTTTCTTTTTGTGTATTCTTATTGATTTATGTGATTTAGACAGATAACATGAATCTATAACGAGAATACACATGAGAGAATGATTTTTTTAGTCTTTTAATCATTTATCCACAGTATTATAATGCGGACAGGGACAAATCAAACGATATCGTCCAAAACGACGTCTGCCCCTTAGTCCGCATTATAATACTGCAGACGGGGAACTCAAACGACATCGTCCAAAATGATGTTATTTAGGGACTACCCTATGAATTTATCTTATTGCGGTTTAATACTGTGGACTCTGAGTTTGAATTTTTTTTAATTTTTTTTGCAATCAATTTTTAGAAATTTTAAGCGATTACGTTGGGGTATCAATTGTTTTCCTATTAATGGCGAGAAAATTATCCAGACTCTTTGAATCTGAGTAATATAGTCCACTGTAAATAAGATGAGGTATTGTTTACTACTATCTAATTCTCAAAACTCTAAAAAAAAAAAGAAATATATATTCTTTACGAGTATGAATATTGTCCATGTCCATGTCATTCCAGTCATTGATCATTGTTTATTGTTCATTGTTTTGACAGTACTGATCTGGATAATTAAAAAAAATTATTGTCCGTAGTATTAAACTACGGACAAGGTCCACCTTCGAGGAGGATATAAGAGATCTGGGTGAAGAATTGTTGAACAATCACTAACAAAACACAGCAACATCGTTATGAAAACGACGTTGCTGTTTTTTTTACAGAGATTCTTCACCTAGATTTGTTGCACTTCTTCAAATAGATTTCATCTGCAGTATTAAACTACGAACGGTAAATTTTGTTAGTTACCCCACCTGCAATATAATACTACGGATGGTGAAATTTTAAAACTTTGTCGTTTCTCGAGTAAGGCCTAGTCTTCTTCGTCCGCAGTATTATACTGCGGACGATAAGTGTATTAAATGCTTTTTGGAGGTATTTTGGACATTTAATACTATCCAAAGTATAATACTGTGGATACTTAGATATTATACTGCGGATGAAAGCTATTCCAACCGTCAAATCTCAACCTAGACGGTTGAAATCTGTTATAAGGATAATTATATTTTTACGACGTTGTCAATGGATCGGTCCTTATATATATATAAAGCTTAATTGGCAAAGAAAATTTGACTTGAAGGACAAAACAAATCTTTCCATCGTTCTTCAATATCCGGCCATACATGAGTTTGAGAAGTGAATGGATATGAGTGGTCAAAGAAAATCTAGTATAACTTTAAAAATGAGCAAGCGGATAAATTGAAGAAAAATTAAAAGGAATTATTTTTTCTTCCTTTTATATGGCAATAAGTAAAAAAGAATTGAAATGAACTTTTGATGTGGCAAAAATAAAAAGAGAAAAGTTCAAAAATCAAATCCTCATTTCTTTCTTTACATCCGAATTTTATGAAGTAAAAAGTACAAAATGGAATCAATTTTTCTCTCTATAATACTGCAATGTAAGCTCAATTTATGGGACAAAAATTTTAAATTTAAAAAGATAAACGGTGGTCATCCGATCAAACTTTACAAAAATTAATTCAAGCCAACCATTTCATTTTCAATTCCTTTGCCTATAAATAGCCTAACTATCCATTCCTTCATTTTTCAATCTAGCCCAAAGTAAAATTACTCTTAGTGGGGTTAAGGAAATGAGTGAGCAAAAATGCAAGAAAGTTCATTGATTTATATACACATATATGCATGAATCATACACATATCTTTGCTCATAAACACAAAGTTTTACACACACTTAATCTTATTTTTGAGTTTGTGATGTATTTTCTAGTTAGTGTTTAATATTAATTATACTTGTTTATGCGTTCATAGTAAACTCTTATAACACAAAACATTAGTACTTTCATTCATTTATATTTGTGCTTATTTAAGTTACTTATTATATTGAATATCTATAATAACTTAATATTAATATTTTCTTATATATATTAATCAAGATTTTATATATAGTCCTTTCAAAGAAGGTGAAAAACAAATGATTAATTTTCAAATTTTGATACATACCCGTTTATACTTAGAAATATGAGTTTTGTCAACTTGATAAATTGTGAACTGTTGTACTTTTAAGGAAAGTAGTATAAGACAATTTATTTCTTGAGATTGTATAACTCATCTATCCTTAGTGCAGACGACTTTTATCCTTATAACTCTTATAAAAAAAATTGACCTTTGTGTATAAAACGAAGATTCGTATATAGTCCTCTCTTTAAGAATGATAAGCATGCACTAAACCAAATTGATCCTAACCTATAAACTGCTATATTTATTGTGATCATTAGTTTCACTGTCATTTATCATACTTGCAGTTTCTAACTTTTAACTATTATTATCATATATCTTGTAAAATGATATAAATGATACATATATGTGTGCCTAAATTGTGTTAATCTGCTTATTTGAGAAGTAAAAACTAAAACACATAAAACAATCATTTTTAATAAAAGGTAGAGTTTGATATTCTTCTTGTGTTTGAGAAATTGAGTGATTCTTGTTCCAAAACCAAGATATTAGGAATGCCATAGGTTTGAATTTTTAAGTGAATGGGGAAGATAAAATATATCAAGTTCTAAGACCAGTTGAAAAAGGAGTACAAACGCTCTAAAAAAGGAATTTATATTTTTTGAAGTATACTAACGTAGAGTAGTCATAAGATAGAAACAGATTGTAGTAAGAGTTTCTCCATCTACGTAAGGAGTCTAGTTTTTACTTGTGAAAAAATCTCAAATTCTAGAGAGGAGTTTAGAGACTGAAGTAGGTGTATATACCTAGTAGATGTATATATAGCGAACTAGGAGATATCATTGTGTTCATTGTTTGTTTTCGTTATCACTGTCTCTTTACTTTATTTGCAACAAGGCCAAAAATTTTTAAAAAGTCAATTAATCTATTCAACCTTCTCATCTAGATTAATTATTACGAATTCAGACCTTATAATCAATTATCATCTACAAATCCCAACCTCAAACTTAAGTTAAATTGAGCCTATTATCAAACGATCCAATTATTGTCAGAATTAATATATATGCAATTGTTGATTTTTAAGGAATAAGAAGTCTTTATTGTTCCCGAATTCTCAATTTTCCTTAATCTCTCTCTAAAGTCTATGCAAGTGTAGAAGTGAATATGTATTTGAACTGTACGTATATTTAGGACAAAAATGAATATTCAAAATTGGGGTAAGGAAAACAATTCCTATTGGGTTGATGATAAACAATAACAACTATTGTTGAAAACCCTAGGCTAAGCTATTGTCTCATTTGTCATCCAATGTATAAAATTAGAGTGATATTTCGAACACCCATAACTTCCACTGTCGAAAAAAAATGGAAGCAAGATTGGGTGTTGAAGAGGTGGACATCGGAGAAACAGGGCCGGCCCTATGTTATACCAAAAAAAGCATGGGCTTTAGGTCCCATTTGAAAAAAGGCCTCAAATTTTTAAATGCCATAAATAATTTATATAAAAAATATTTTATAGAAATATAAGCTCAATCAATTCTTTAGGACCTATAGTCCAATTCAAATATTAAATACGTAAAAAAAATTAACTGTATAAAAAAAATCTCATTTAAATAAAAAATATCAATACTCCATCCGTCTCAAAAATAAAAGTTCTCAATTGATTTTTGTAGTCAAATTTGACAAATTTTAAAATTAAAAATTAAACATATATAATTAGATTTTAAAAAAAATAAATATTAAGATTAGTACTAAATTTTATGTAATTTATAATGTTTATAGGCTTTATATATATATATATATATATATATATATATATATATATATATATATATATATATATATATATATATATATATATATTAAATAATAATAAGATATAGTAATTTGAAAAATGGTCAATTTGACCATAAAAATCAATAAAAGATGTACCAAAAATAGAATGACTCATTTAAAAATATCGCTTTAGGCCTCAAAACCTCAAAATGTCTTGAGCCACCCCTGCGGAGAAAGAGCGAGAAAATTATAAATGGGTTGAAATTTATGGTGGCAAAGGTAGTGATGGGGAGGTGGGGGATGGTGTCGTTGTCAGGATGAAAATGGTGGCGGTGATGGGTTGGCAACAGAGAGTATGTGCCCAGCCAACGAAGTTATCGACGCTCGTTAAGGCTTTTTTCGATTAAGGTTTTATTTAATTTTAATATTAGAAAAAGATGGTTTGACATATTTACCCTCCAATGTACAATGAATGTGAGATATATATATATATATAAACCTTTTTTGATTACACTAGAGATGGGCCAGCTTAGGTATCCACGTCATTAATTTCTGACCTGACCATTCGAATTAAATGAAAGTGAAAAAAATGACCAGATCTTCCATTCAAGAGATGCGCGTTTTTAATTTGACTCCTGTTGGTTTGTTTAGGTAACCTGGCTATAAGATCTTAATTTATTTATGCGCCTAATCGTTTTGGTAACTTAAAATAAGTCTCACACGTACGTAATTAGGGAAACCTCATTAATTTATTACGCGTATGTTGTGTCCAACATATATGATGTTCACAGCTAGGGATTGATTACCTTTCTCGGCACTGACATGATTTTTGCAAGGGAATAATGATGCTACAATGTTTTTAAAGTTATTTTACTAGCAAGATAGGTGAAATTATCTGTATTATAGTAACAAGTGGGCGTTTCACTAATAAAGGATATTGTGAAACTGAAAAAAATTAATTTGTGATAATACTATCGATATAACGATTTCATCCATGGGTGAAAACAGATTTTTCAAAGAGCCCTCCAAAAGTACGAATTAACAAAGTAATTTATAAGTCTATATACATAATATTTAACCATAAAATTAATCATAACATTTATTTTAATTATTAAAAAATAAAATATAATACAAATTTTAATGTAAAACTCCTTTTTTTAATGGTCAAAATCAATATTTAATCGGTACAAATTAAATTAGTTTAAAGAAGGTAGGTTAAGCTAAAGAGTAAAGTTTACATTAAATGAATTAATATTTAATCGGTGCAAATTAACATAAAGTTAAGGAAATTGCTATTCTTTTATCATTGATTTCATATCACTTGAATTGATTAAAACTGTGTGAAGACAAGAAAAATGTACAAAATAAAAATTAAGACTGTTAGACAGACCAATGCTAGCCGGTAGGTAACGACTTGTGTTGATTTGACTTGAACAATGGTAACCAGTTAAATTCAAGACTACCGATAATTGTCAAGTCAAATTAATTGATTTACGTACTAAAACTCGAGACAAGCCATTTATTCAAGAAAATAAAGTGAAATTTGACTCGCTTGAATGACCATATACAATACACCCCCCCAATTTTAGCATAGTGATATTGGCAACACAAAAAATAATATTTCAGTAAAAATATAGTATAATTTTTTACATACACAATACAAGTTAATAATACAAACATGCTCTCAAAAAAGATATTTTATGCTGTAAATTAGTATCATTTGTCTATTTTAAAGTTAGAAGAGGAGAAGATTCAATTAAGTGAAGAAAAAAAAAAATAGCACATTAATAAAATGAATTTGAATGAAGCTTTAATAAATTGTGTATAAGTTGAACCTTTCGTTGAAAGACTACGTTCCTAGTTCTGCGAAATTTTCAATAATTTTGTATAGGTGTAGATAGCTCATACAATCCATAATCATGGCTTCATGGACCGAGACTTTAATCACTAATAGATAGACAAAATTTCACTAGTAATCTAGTTTTATTTGACAATAAATGTGGAAATTAATAGCTTATTTAGCACCAAAAAAAAAAAAAGGAGAAGTGGAAATTGAATTAAGTCGAGTCTTAGTAGCAATAATGCATAGTTGGTTAATAATATACTTCATCCATTTTGAATTATAAAATTATTATTAATTTTATAAAAATTAATTTAAAATCAACATAATTCACTTAAAATTTTAAAATAATAAATGTAATAATGAGTAATACTTTTTAAATAATTTATAATATTTATAATTATATTGATATAAATTAAATAAATTTACTTTAAATTTAAATTTAAAATATTTAAAAATGTTTTTTTAAAATTAATATTAACATTATAATTTAAAATAAAAGAAGTATTTTCTTAACAAACTATGCCATAACATTTGTCACCAGTCGTAGAATAGGTTGGAACTTATTGGAACCACTAGGCAGCAGGCCTTAGTTCACATCATATACTTATTTGAATCACTAGAAGGTAAACATATTATTAATGATTTTATGGTAAATTATTAATTATTGTCACTACTACAGTCTACATAAAAAGTCACGCTAGGGGTTCTAATGGTAGTCATCAATTAATACAGTAGTACTAATTATGATTATATCCCAACTGAAACATTTATTGACCGATAAATGTATTATCAATATATATATATACGGAGTGTATCCCTAGCTTTAATTGAATAACAAGTTACAAACTATTAATGATAAACCCCAATGGTAATAAGTTGGAACCACCTTGAAACGTATATTAAATGAAATCAAACCAAACATGCAACAACTGTTAATTAATATAGGTGACCACTACTAAACATAAAGCTAATGACGAAGGTGTCCAATAAGGAATTTAAAAAACACAATATTTAAATATAAAATTAAAAAATAAATTTATCTTAATTATTAAAAAGTAGTACATGACACGAATTTTAATGTCATATTTTATTTTTTAATAGTTAAAATTAATATAATATTTGTATATTATGTTTGAATACTGTACATTTATACTTACTCAAAAATTAATTCAATGCTAACAGAAATAATTTTACTACGATTAGTTTGCTGAAGGGATAATCAAGCAGTCTACTTAAGAAACATCCTTTTCATTAATGAAACCAAAACATGTTAATAATAAGTTTGTTTGCTTTGTACTTTTGGAATTATAGGTAATTATTCATTCAGTAAAACATGAATTTAAAATTATGAACAAAGAGTCATATTTTTTATCTTCAAAAACTAGCCGGGAGGTAAATTGTTTTTTCAGATATTTCGAATCAATATTTATTGGACAAGTATCCCTATCCTAAATGTGCAAATTAAACTAGTTTTTGACTTTCTTTTGACTATTAACATTATCAGAATAAAAATAACATTATTAAAATAACAAACGTTAATTAAAATATCAAGTGTCGTTGAACTAATTTTATAAAAATAACGATAAATGCCTATTTCTTCTAACAACCTTTTTAATCTTCATGTAGCAATTTTGAACCACCGACTTAAATTATTTCCAAATTACTTTGGAGTGTGAAGTAAAAAAGATTATTTCCAAATGCAATAAAGGATTAAAAAACCCATCCCAATGGAGGAGAGGGGAGAGGCTTAATACCAACCTGCTTCTCTATTACTACATTTACTAGCAACTTTTGTCTTTCCCCATCAAAACCTCTCAATTAATGTACTTTCCGCTTTGGCATTAATGTCTACGAGGCGTTACAATTCTTCTATATAATGTTGCAGCAAGCAGGTATATGATCATAAATGCGTGCCCTCGTTATTAATTAAATTAAATACATCCTCCTCCTCCAAACAGTCCTTCCATCCTTGTCATATTGTCCTCATATATATATATATATATATATATATATATATATATATATATATATATAATATTCATGATCTGTGTAGCAATATATGCTAAAATATACACCTTATTTTTAAAAAGAATATATATTTTTTTCAAACATATTTTTAATATTTAAAATATATAAAAATAGTGACATGACTGATGACTGTATTCATTATACTTAGAATATAAATAATGATATGTTCAAAATATTATGACATTTTATAACATAAAACTAAGAATGTATCTCTAGTTAATTATGGAATGAATTAAGAAACGTGTATTTTTAATTTTGACACAGAAGGCCAAAAACTAAGAAGATGCATCCTGTTCTTAAGAAATGAGATATTAATTTATATTTGCAACATTTTGCTTATTTAAAATTAAAAAATAATTAACCAAAATGAGTCCAAGAAAGCATGATTGGTGGATGTAAATGATGGGAGTCCATGAAGGATACTGAGTATGAGAAATAGGGAATAAAAAAAAAGAATAAAGATGGATGTTTTTTTGTAGCAATCATTAATGAAAAGCAGCTGACTATTTGAAGCGACAAGCACAGTATATGGGTGGCTGAAACAGTGCACCACTTGCCTGTAATTCCACTAACACACTCGTATGAAGAAGAAAGTTAAACATCAGTCAGACACGTGTCGCGTTTCAGACGGGGTCCTAGTCTTTGACTTGATAAACAATACTACTAGTCAATATAGCAATAACCCTAAGGCAACTCCCAAGAAACCATTTAACACATTAATGGTAATAATAAATACTATACTAATATTGGTCCATCATCATAGTAGTATAATCTTTTCTGTTCTTCCAACCAACAACTATTTCCAACTCTCTTTCTCTATCTATTTATTTTGACCTTTCTTCTTCACTTTTCTCCATTTCCATATTCTCTCTCGTCTCTTCTTAATTGTCTTCTTTCCTTTCACCTTTTTTTCTCTCTTCCTGACTGATTAATTCTCTCTCTCTCTCTCTCTCTTGTTCTTCTTCTTTTTATACACACACACACACATATATATATATATATATATATATATATGTGTGCTGCTGGTGTTGTTGTTTCTGTTTTGTCTGCAACTCTAGGTAGATCTCTATATATGATCATGGCGGTTATACCTACAAGCTCAGCATGTTTGGAGTTAAGCATATCTGTACCAGGCACCTTCACTACTTCTCCATCTCTAAATCCTTCCTCCGGTAACCATCCAACTATTAACTATATATGACAATCTCTCACTCTCCCCCAAAAAATACGTATATCAAATTATCTCACTATTTTCTTAATTCTTCTCCTCCTCCTTGTTTATGGGGTTTGATCCTTTTTTCCTTTTTATATATGTTTATCCCCTTTATTTGTTTTTTCCTTTATTGATTTTTGAAGGCCTTTTGGTTTCAATATTTGACCCTTTTTGATTTTTGAAGGCCTTTTAATTTCAATATTTGACCTTTTTTTCTAAGGCCTTTTAAAACCAAAATATAAACTATGGATTATTTAATGAGTTGATCTTTTGAGAATATTTTATTCCAATTTCTAATTTAATTATTTTGGTACGATGTTCCATAAGATAATTTCTTGCATGGCGCTTTTTTGGGTGGGTTAATTTCTTGTTTGTAGCATTTGGTTTCTATTAGAATTAGAAACTTGAGGTGAATTAATTAACATCCCTTTTCTTTTTCTTTTTTTTTATATTTGTTTTATAAGGGGTTTATATATATATATATATATATATATATATATATATATATATATATATATATATATAATCTTTAAAGTAGTTGATGTTTCTAAATTAACACATTAAAAGTTGATTCAAATGAACGAAATATGTCTATATATATATATATATGTATATAGGAGATGAAGGTGGGGTAATGATGAAGGATTTGGATATAAATCAAGTACCGTCAGAAATAGGAGAAGAAGAATGGACAACTGGAAGCATGGAACTAGAATTAGAAGATGAGATTAATAATGGAGGAGGAGAAGGAGGAACAAGAGTACCTCCCCGTAAGAAACTCCGCCTCACAAAGGAACAGTCTCGTCTCCTTGAAGAAAGCTTCAGACAAAACCACACCTTGAACCCTGTACGTTATATATATATATATATATATCATTTATTTAATTCTAGGTCCATATATATATGTATACAATGCTCAGGTATTTATATATACGAGATATTAATTTTGGTGCAGAAACAGAAGGCGGCATTGGCTATGGAATTAAAGCTGAAGCCACGGCAAGTAGAGGTGTGGTTTCAAAACCGTAGAGCAAGGTACATATATACATACTAACTAATATATATATATATATATATATATATATATATATATATATATATATATTGCAGGCACATATATACTCATTTGATGTTAACCTTTTACGATCTTGATACATTAGAGCGTATATGCATTCATGAATACCTCAACGTTATCCCTTCATTTAATTAGTTAGCAAATAAATACTCCTGGACTTTTCTATGGATGTTGTAGTACGTGATAATAATTGTTTGGAATGTAATTATGATATGTTTACCCCTTTCAATTCCCTTCGTCATGATGCTGTTGGTGGTTGGTGTTAAAGGAGCTAGTATATATACAACATTATTACCACCAACTATACATACATACATACATACATACATACTCTGAATCAGATTCTACACACAATGGCCATAACCGTGTTCAA
Source organism: Hedera helix (assembly GCA_947179155.2). Classification (NCBI taxonomy): domain Eukaryota; kingdom Viridiplantae; phylum Streptophyta; class Magnoliopsida; order Apiales; family Araliaceae; genus Hedera; species Hedera helix. The sequence goes on from OX359281.1 coordinate 39,079,533, forward strand.
TTCTACTTTCAAAAGTAGAAATAATAATCCTTCTACGTTGGATTATATTAAATATCTATATCTATACATACACTTATATATTTCATATTATAGTTTTAATTACTCACTTTGATGGCTCATGAGTGAAGAAAGGAGATTCGTTCGTTTGTTTTTCTTTTCTTTTATCCTTTACCTCCTCCTCTTAATTAAGATACGTCAATGTAGTTGCATGATTTTTATCCAAAAAGGAAAAAGAGTAGTATTGTTGGGGCATCAATATATGACAAATTGAGAAATCCAAACACCAACTTGCATGCCAAACTCCACCAGAACCAAATGTATTCTTAGGGGTTTAATACTATATACTTTTATCCAAGTCATTATGACCCTCTAAAGTGCCTGTAAAGATATATATTTATCAAACAAGAATCATAGAATGCTCGATATTTTTGGTTTTTTATATATTTATTATATATAAGAATCATAGTTTGCTATCTCTCTCTCTCTCTCTCTCTCTCTCTCTCTGTGTCTCCATATATGTGTATATATAGGTACATATACGCATATAGACTAAATGCAGCATTGCAGCCTGCTGGAGGTGTGCTAAAAGGTTTATTCGTTGTGAGTTGACGAATGCGGTAATGATAATTGTACTGAGGCAATAACGTATCATAAAATGGATCTTCTTTAATCTTTAATAATTAATGTTATTTATAACTGCCTTAATTTCCTTTTTTTTTTTTTTTAAGAATCGAAATCATGATTGTGGCTCTAATTAATGAGTGCTAATCCAAACTCGTTTGTATTTTGATCAACTATGCGTTTTGGTGTGGATATATTGAATGCAGTTGTTACTTGTAATAATTTCTGCTTATTTACCCCTTGTAAACACGCAATAAAAATCTGACTGCTCAACGAGTGAAGCAAGTTCTCTCACAATTTATTGTGGTGATTTTTGATCCCTTAGTACTAATGACTATAGGTGTAGACGTGTAGTATACGAGATTCATGAATTGGCATGCATTGTTTAAAATATTCAATGCAGTAAAAATATTGTACCTACCTGAGATGTGGAAATGTCGGCATTTACTTCACTCCACCAGCCATCAAAGGACCCCCAGTGGAGTACGTTAGTCACAATTATGGCCCCTCATGTCTCACATCAGTCGGTTCAACCCAGTTCTGAAAGATGATCTATTATATTTTGAATATATTTATATGCACATTTATGGTAAAATAATACTCCATCGATCAAAAAGAGTAGAGAAAAAGTGTTATAAAGAGAAAAGAGAAATATTTGTATTACTGATATTCTTATTCTTTAAAATAAACACAATATTATTTTTTAACTAGAACTAACGGACAAGTTTCATAAGTTCAATCATAGAAACAGTCTTTTGTATTCTTAACGTGTTATTATCTATTTAATTTATGATTAATTTAATGAAAATATATAATTATATGTGCATGCATTAATTGATCAGGAGCAAGCTGAAACAAACAGAGATGGAGTGCGAGTACTTAAAGAGATGGTTTGGATCGTTGACTGAACAAAACAGGAGGCTACAGAAGGAGGTGGAAGAGCTGAGGGCCATGAAAGTAGGGCCGCCAACCGTCATGACTCCCCACAGTTGCGATCCTTTACCGGCAACCACTCTCACAATGTGCCCTCAGTGCGAGCGTGTTAGTGCCACCGGACAAGACAAGGGCCCCATCAGAACCACCACCACTGCCGCCGCAGCAGCAGCTACCAACCCCACCACCTTGTCGGCTAAGGTGCCCGTTGTTCGCTCCCGACATCCTTCGGCGGCTTGTTAAAGTTAATTAGTCAGCTAATTCTCAATCATATGTGGAAGCTAGAAAAGCAATATATGTTCATATCAATTGTAGTAATTTATAAATTAATTGGTCATAGGATACTAATTAAAATTCTATCTATCTAATGTATTTTAGATGTTAATCAAGTACTTCGACGATTCATATGGCATGTTATTCATGTTATATCTATTGGTCTTTAGTTTCTTACCATATATTCACTGAGCCAATGACTTTTAATTTTATTTTTTTTTAAAAACAATAATAAAATCATATATGCATGTGTCGTTACTAAAGTTTTTGTATTTTATTAAAGTCGCTTCACCTTTTATTTATTTATTTATTTATTTATTTTGAATAATTAAAAACATCCTATATATTTTGTTCTCAATGATAATGAATTTCTTTGAATGAAAAAGTGAAGTAGACACAATTCTCCTAAAGTACAATCATGAAATATAATGTTGTTTTTGGTATGTTTGATGCTCGTATATATATTTTGACAGGTTGACATAAACTTAGTTTAGTCCATAAGGTGCAACTATTAGCCAAGTTCCAAACTAATCACTCATCACGACCCTAATTAATGAAAACTATCCATAAGATCTACTTCCTTTTATGTTTTGAGTTAAAGTTTTAGTGTCTAATCCAGTCTAGTCAGTGCACTTCATACCTAAAATATTTAACTTAGTCAAATTATATGAAATAATATTTCGTTGACACTAAAATTGAGCAGGATTATTATGTGATTTAGTAGGATTAATTTATTCATTAATTAACAACAACAAAAAAACTTTCCTGTGAGTTGTTAGTAAATAATAACCTGATATTTTTACGAGTAAAAGTGATAATTTTACAAACTCTCTTAAGAACAGTAAATAAATCACACACTCATGTGATATATTTTTAAAATGATTATTTCTATAGACAAATTTTTATTTCTAGCTTTACATTTAAAAAATATATATTTATATTGCACAAAGGACAATAGGAAAAGTCGGGCCATAGATTCAGGCTTACCTGCATCATCCAAAAATAAACGTAGATGATTCAAGTCAATTGTTAACCTGTTACCCGTTCAATATAAGTTGTGATTTGCATCTTGTTTCAACTATTTTATAGAAAATGGTAAATTGGTATTATGGTACTATTTTATGTTTTAAAATAGAAATGTATTTTTAATTTTAAAATTAAAAAAAAAAAGTAATTTTTTTTTTTTTGAAACGAAGGAACTACATCATATACACATTTTAGACATTTATTTTCAAGTTCACAATTAAGTGTTAAAATTTAATATCAAAATTTAAAACTTCATGTCTAATTGTGCAACTGACAATCCTTTAATTTGAATTCCTAAGTTTTGCTAGAAGCCTTATACTGATGACTCATGACCACACTTAATTAGTAAATATAGATAAATATTACTATGTCCGTTCCAAAATTAAAGATAAAATTTGATTTTTGAAATTAAATAACAGCATATTAAACTTTAAAATTTGTATGACTCATAAAAATTTAGAATGAAATAAATTTTATAATTAATAGTTTTTGTTATATACTATACAATTATAATAATTGTATTAACTAAAATTAAATAAATTACATCAATTTAAAATTTAATATATTATTGTTTGACCTTAAATATCAAATTGTATCACTATTTTTGAAAGGGAGGGAGTATTACTTCAGGTATGAGTCTTTTTTTTGTTGTTGTACATCTTTACCTTTATTTTTAGTAAACTCTGGATCTTATGTTGGGCTCATGAACTACTTGAAAGACCTTACTGTACAATTATAAATAGGGACAATTACATTTTATAGTACATTTTGAAAAAATATTATAATAACAGTGTACTAAAAAAATATTTACAAATTTAGTGCATATGTAATTTTTTATTACATAATTAATGTATTCTTATCCTTTTATTTTAGTTGAGTGATTTAATAGATTGCTGATGTGGCTCATGTTTTCTAGTTGGTTGTACAATTCAAAATTCAAATTGAAATTACTACTACTACATTCTTATTTACAGATTAGTATTTTTATCCCTTTATCATTATTCTCTCTCCTCTTCCATTAAAGCTTTTCATCATTTTTCCGGCATCATCTTGGTCGGCTCCATCATCGGCCTCATCGTCACCATCATCGGCATCATATTTCCACGTTTACCGTGAAGCACACCCTCCTCCTCCTCCATTTCTAAAACAACATTTAGAGAGAGAAAATGAGAGAAACAACATTTAGAGAGAGAAAGTGACAAGAAGACTTTTTTCAGATGCTGCTGCTTTGTTTGGTTACCATTATATTCTGATTTGGTTATCTTGGTCTAAAGGTTTGGTTACCATTATATTCTGATTTGGGGTTTTGCATTTTTAAAGTCTGAGAATATTTGTAAACTCCATACCTGCAATTGATTTACATTTACTTGTACATCTCCTTCTTCATACGTACTCCCTTAAGAACTTGATGGGTGTTACTCACGGATGCTCACCAACGTCCTCGATGCCCCCGCCGACGGTTTTCACCTGCACGCCTGCAGTTTTTTCATAATGCAATTGGTAACCAAATATTCATATCAAGGTAACCAAACTTTCACACTAAGGTAACCAAAACCTTTATAACAAAACCTTCATAGCAATGGTGGGCCGGAGAGAGAAGCTGAGCTTTGCTGGTTGAAAAATGGATGATTACTCCATTGCTCGCCTCATTCTTCATGCATACTCCCTTAAGAACTTGATGGGTGTTACTCACAGATGCTCACCAACGTCCTCGACACCGCCGCCAGCGGTCTCCAAATCTGTAGTTTTTTCACCTGCACGCCCACAGTTTTTTCATAATGCAGTTAGTAACCAAACATTCATATCAAGGTAACCAAACTTTCATACCAATGTAACCAAAACCTTCATAGCAATGGTTGGGTCGGAGAGAGAAGCTGAGCTTTGCTGGTTGAAAAATAGACGATGACTCCACTGCTCGCCTCCTTCTTAAGGACCTCGATATGAAGATATGTTGGATTTGATTTGAGGTTTTGCGTTTTTAAAGTCTAAGAATGTTTGTAAACTCTACACCTGCAATTGCTAACCAAACCTATATATCAAACTTGCAGTTTTTTCACCTCCACACCTGCAGTTTTTTCATAATGCAGTTGGTAAACAGACCTTCATATCAAGGTAACCAAACATTCATATTAAGGTAACCAAACCTTCATACCAAGGTAACCAATTCAGTTTTATTAGGTTACCAATTTATTTTGAATGTAATACAGTTGGTAGCAAAACTTTTTTGCAGTTGGTTGCCAAACCTTTAGACAAGGGTAATCAATTCAGTTTTATAAATAAACTATTAAAAATATATTAATTTTGTAAATATTTTCTGAATGCCTATTGTTTTTTTTTTTAAATGTATTAGAAAACAACCATGAAGAATTTTAGAGACTAATGACCCAGTAAGATTATGGTGTAGATTCGTGGCGGCGGAGGAGGAAGATGACGAGAAAATAATTTTTTTTGTTTTTCCTCTTTTTTATTTGAATTTTGAATTATGGATTTGTTTTTGTTGTTAGATCCCAAATATTTGAATTATTAATTATGGTAGTTATTTTCTCCTTGATTTTAGGGTTATTTATTTAATTGAAATTGAATGGTTTGAATTTGTTTTGTGGATACACTAATGATGTAATTACTTTCTAATTGTTGTATATTTCTGTAAAGAACCCTTATAAATATGAAAGGATTCAATGGATCAATCCTCATAACTCCGAGGCCCCAAGTTTAATTAATTTGTAAAACCTGTCTAAGGGGCTGTTTGATTGGAGTTGAATGGAGTTTAATGATTGAATAAGTTAGATAAACTAAACTATTTAGTGCGTTTGTTTATATTTGAATGGCTGAATCGGTCATATTTTTAGGCTGAATGACTAAGTTTAATTTATTTGGCTGAATGGTTTAGTCCCAACTGAAAAAAGTAAAAAAAATAAAAAAAATTAAATAAAATTTTAAAAAAATTAAATATTATATTAAATAAATTTACAATAACTTTGAATTTTTTCAGAGGGACAAAATAGTAAAAATACATTATTCAGATGTTTCAGACATGTCACTTATCAAATAACTTTTTTTATTCAGTATTCAGAAATCTATTTCATTCAGCTCATTCAGATTACTTAAACATTTAAAATTATTTCATTCAATTTTTATCAAACACCCTCTAAATCGATTCATTGATAAAAGTGATTTATTTGAAAGTGAGCAGGCTTCTGATCTCTATATCTTTTTTACGTAAGACTTCTACATCGTATTATTTCCATATAAAGAAATTAAGACTATATCACAAATTGCATCCCTATAATTCAAGCTTAAATTAGTTTAACCTTTAAAATTTATTATTAATTAAAAGCACCAAAAACCTTGAGCGGTAATGCAATTTTCATCTTCGGCACAAAAGCTTAGGGCGCAAATTATTTTGATGCTGGTGTAAATTGTTTAAGTGCTCAAAAGTTTAGAATGATTTTAAATGTCTGTTACGTTTGGGGGTGGTGAGTATTAAATTTGAGTCTAAAATATAAGGTCCAATTTGTGATTTGTTCAGAAATTAAAGTCATATATATATATATATATATTTGTTGAGTCTTATTTTAAAAAATAATCAGGGTTATATAAGTACTTATGTTTGGGCATAATCTTTTAAAATAATTTTTTAATACATACAATTTATTGTTAGCAAATTTTATTAAATATTTTTACGTGTAAGTGCATATACAAAATTTAAAATGTAAGAAATTTCTCCGAAAAATAAGAGAGTTAAATTCTCGATTTCAGATGAAGGTAGTAGTCGTATAGTACTTTTTTTGTTTGGGACAAATAGCTTATTTTTACTTTCCAAATCTGGGCCTGTGTCTTGTACTTAATATTGGGCCATTGTGAATACTACTAGCCTGAGACATTTGGTTACGTATTGGTTCGAATGTTTTCATGACAAAAAGGAGATAATAAAAAATAAAATATAAGGAAACTAAAGATGGACCCCTTCAATTAATAATAATGCTAGTTGAAACCTGATTGCCTTTCTTCAAATGATGTTATTATCATCCCCTACATAGAAAATACAAGTAGTCAGATGCGGCATTTGAATGACTTGAGCACCAATGGGGCTTGCAATGATCTTTAACACGAAGACAAATTGAGTTATTAGTACTGTTGTATGAACCCCCTTGCAACCGAACACGACTGACTTCACATAAATTCATCGATCACCGCCGGCCCTCAACAATTTCACATGCTCCGTACATTCACACAGTACAAATTGTCGAAAATGCTTGCCAGTTACACATTGTCACAACTCACAACTATGTCACGTCTAACAAAATGTTACTATGTCCTAATTTTTCTTAAAAGCAAAGGCTCGACATGTCTCCCATGTCCCATTAAATGTGTACTCCATTTTCGAACACAAAACTTAGCTGTGGATATGAGAAATATAAGAGTGTCGGAAAAGAAAATTGCAGGAAGTTGATTTACCTTCATCTGGCCCTGATGAGGTTTTATGGGATGGTTATAATGAATGCCAGCTTAAGGTCAGACTTTTATGGGAATCCTTTAGGAATGCTAAACCTGTTGTCCATTGGCATAAACTAGTCTGGCACGTACAAACTTTATATCTAGAGATATTCATTTTTTCTTTGGCTTGCATTGCACAACAGATTACTTATCTAGATTCACACTTCCTGTAGCTTGTGTAATCTAACTGTTGAATCTTTCCATCACACCTTCTTTGATTGCAACTTTTCCAAACAAGCTCTTTTTTTGTTTTGGACTTCCAACTGATATATATAGACACTATTCCAATAAAACAATTAGGTAATACAATAATGTTAAGGATTCAAATGCGGCTTCAAATTTTGTATTCCAAATATATGCGGCGATTATTATACATGTTATGTTGAACATACAAATGAGGATATTCATTTGAGACATAAAATTTAAAATTTTATTTAATTAATACCCTTAACATTATCTCGATTTAAATGATTATATATATATATGTGTGTGTGTGTGTGTGTGTGTGTGTGTGTGTGTGTGTGTGTGTGTGTTTGTGGTCCAAAAGAGAGTTTGATTGGGGTGGGGGCAGTGGGGAAAAGGGAGTTCAAAATTGATTGGGGCCGGGACTCCAGGCTCCAGCAGTATGGTGAGAAGAGCAAGGCTGCATGGGGTTGTGGTGGTGGTGGGGGCGGACAATGGGCCGACAGGCGCACATCTTTTGACTCTCACATGCCTCCCCCCAGCTCGCTCTTCCCTGGCTAACTTAGGACCCTTGTCACTTTTTCTTCAATACATTTTAATCCTAGCATTTTCCCCACATGCGATCAACTCCATTCTTTTTTGTTTATGTTGCCTAGCTCTTAATTTTTAATTAGCTCTAGCTCATCGTGTTCATTAAAACCCCATTTATTAATTACACCCCGTGGTTTTTAATGATTTATTTTCATCAAATTAATGGATATATCGATGAATGTCGAATCTAGCTACAAATATAGTACTACTTATCTTCTAATTAAGTTTACATCTAGCTATGTTCAATACTGTAGTACATAATTAGATGGATGTGTTATTGATAAAATATGATCCAAATTATAATTCAGATGTGATTGTAAAGCTACTCAAAAGTAACTAGGTCCTTTTTTGGAGCGGAGAGCCGACAAGAGTAATCATCTTATTGCCGCTATGAATAAATTAGCGGGGATCTGGGACAGTGCTCTCTGCCCAAATTTTCATGGGATAGTTTTGCACATTCAGGTGAATTAGGGTTATTTATATTATGTTATATTAGGAGGAGATCCTCCAATTATATGATGTATATATGAATTTTTTAATAGATAATAAAACTGTCAGCTGCCGACTGTGAACTAGTCCAAACATTTTAAGTGAATAACGTAAATTTATGTTGTGTGATTGTTTTTTTAGGGGTGATCTCGAAATCCCGGCTGAGCCACAAAAACATGTATGAATCAAAACAAACAACAAAAATACACACACAATCGTGAATACATGTTCACTCGTCACGCCTCAATTTGATAGAGATGAAACATCCCTACTTCCATCTTCTTCTTCATTTAGCCTTTAGTTCTTAGATCGGTCGATGCCTCTTATCATTTGGTACGCGGTCACTCATGCATAGACCCTTAATTAATTGTATTGAACACACACACACACATATTAAAATTAAAAATTTTATTTTTGAATTATAAAGTGACATTAATTAAGTTCTTAACATACATCTATTTTTATTCGTGGTAGATTGAGTATTATTATTATTATTATTATTATTATTATTATTATCTCTTTACTACTATATTTTTAGTTATGTTAAATTGTTAGGGGATATATATATGTGTGTGTGTGAAAAAATAAAATTTTATTTTAAAAATTTTATTTTTATTAATATATTTTTAATTATAAAAATAATCGAGTATTTTGAAAGAAACGTTAACGACCACTTAGAGTTGAGATCACATCCAACAGAAATGGAACAAACCATGGCCCCTGGCACATGCACACGTACATATATGGAAAAGTTTGATCGATCCAGTCTTGACCTCGCCAATTAAGAGGATTATATTATTACTTTAAATATTAACCTCGAGATAGTAGATCGTTTTGCATGCCTGTGGGCTGTGGCTGTGGATACTGGTTTTAAGAGTTCGTCTAACGGAGCAGTGCGATGAAATAAAAATAATTTTTAAAATTAATTGTGAAAATATTTTAATATGATAACTTAATTTCAAATTGTATCTTATGCAAAATAACTTTAATGTCTAGAAAAAAAAAATCGATAACAAATTAAAGACAGTATTTTTAATAATTCAACACCAAGATTCTTAATTAATCAGTTCAATAGCATCTAAATTTGATTTTTTTTTTGTTTGCATATATTTGTTGAACACGGTTTCTTATCCTTTTTGAACTATCCGTTTGTGTTGCATAGGGGGGGGGGGGGGGGGGCGCATCTAACTAGCCTAGATCAAGCCCAAACGAATTTTGATTTATCTTGTCGTTTTTTAGCTAAGACTCAACAGGAATTTAATGTGTTTATTACTTGAGGATGGTACGTGAATGTGACTAACTTTTATTACTAATTAACCAAAATTAATGATTTTCTTATTTAAAGAAAAATTTATGCCCTACGATTTTTTATGTATAATAAAACGAAATAAGAACTTGCAAATTAATGATTTCTTTATATAAACCCAATAGTCAACTGTCTTTAAATTTTTCATACTCTATCCAGTACTAAAAGTCAAAATTGATATAAACTTATTTATTTTAAATTTTAGTTAATACAATCATCATATAATTATGCATAAAAAATATTGAAAAATGCTATTAATTGATTTTTTTTAATATTTTCAAAACATAAATAAATTTCATCAAGTTTTAATTTTAAAATCCTGCGGATAGATTTTTTTTTTAATGTATGGAGTATTATTTCAAATTGTTCGGTCATGCTGGCATCAATGGTCGTGCGGGTTCAACCATTAATCAAAGGGGAAAAAATCGAAAAAGAAAGCCTTATTAAAACTCATATCTTGCTTAGTGATATGTTAATAGTCTCATCAATCAACGGAGAAGGAAATTGTAATGACTAAAGAAAAAGAACACTGCAATAGCGATCCTCCACGCACTTGACCTCAGTAAACAATCATTAATTAATAGTCGAAGTAAAATTAATTAGGAAATTGATATTTCTGCGGGATATTTTATTATTTTTGTATGTAGATTCTATTTTTTTTTATCATAATTTTAAAATCATCGCTATAGATTTATGATAAAACTTTTCACATGTAAAATGTGGTAATAGGTCTATAGCGACAGTTTTAACATATAAAGTATAGTCATTAATATATAGCGATTGTTTTAAAATTGTCGTTATAGATAAAAATGAGACTCACATATGAAAATAATAAAAATCACTGTAAAAATAACATTTTTCATTAATTAATGTTTGTATTTGTCATCATATTACAATAGACTAGATGATGCATTATTATTATTATTATTTGAAATAATTTTTATTTCAAATATAATTAATTTGATCATAAAAAAGTCAATTAGAACGTTCGAAGTTGGACGGAGGAGGGAATATTTTTTGCAGCAAACATGTAATAAAAAAATATGTTCTTAATAGTTGTAAAAAAATTAAAGTTTTCCTTAGAAAGGAAGAAGTATTATTTTAGCTCATATACAGCCTTCATATACAATATGTAATTTATTATCTAAATATATATATATATATAATTAATAAAATATAGGAATCTATTTTTTCAACCTTAAAAATGTAAAAATATAAATCTAAAATTTAAGAAAATAAACTTCTTCTTTTTTATCTTTTATTTGATTTCAAATTCTTTTCACCTATATTCTTACTATCATAATTATCACTTATAATTATCTCTTATTCACTTACATATTTTAAATTAGTTAGTGTTCTTTAAAATTCATATTCTTAATAATAATACTCTTTTTATTGCGTAATAATTGGCTTAGCAAGATTTTTTTGGTCAAATTGACTAATTTTAGAATTAATAATTAAACACATTTATTTATATTTTTGAACTTTCAAAAATTAGATGTTGTAGTAAATTAAACATATTTTCTTATAAGTGAATTTTTTTTTACCTATACTCATTTTAAAATCAAAATTTATCCAATATTTTTTAATATATATTAAAAGAAATACGATAAATTTTGATTTTGAAATTAGTCAATTTGACTTAAAAGTTCAAACCGAATCAGTCTTTCTGGAACAGAAGGAGTAATATTTAATTTTATAATAATTTTTTATTGTTAAATTATATAAATATAACTATTTGAGTTTAAATAAGATTTTACTGTTACATAAATAGATGAATATATAAACTAATAAATCATTATTTGAAAGATGACTGCTATTATTTACATTATATATATAGATGAACTACAATTGTAGATTTTTAAATTTACTTAAGTTTTTGTTGATGGCTGAGTGATACTTATGTCTCTCCAAGTTGTCACTCACTTTTAAAGGCGTCCCAAAATATTTTTTTTTGTTAATCAGGTCTTTAAAGTGATATTTTTTGCTGATTCTATTTTTTTATCCGATTTGTATGTAACCCGACATTAAAATTGACCCAATCCATTTGTTTAAGGACAAAAATGTCTTTATCAAAATCAATGTGATAAAAGGAACGGAATTGACAAAAAAATTACTTTAAGAATGACTTTAAAAATGGATGACAACTTGGAGGAACAGAAGTGTCATTCAACCTTTTCTACATGTGATGTTTATCCTTGTCTTTAGGGTGTAAAAGAATTGTTCAGATAACAATTCTCTATATTATAATGCATGTAATTTGTATCTCGATTACATGATTACCAAACGAATCAAACAAACAATGAGTTCAAGCATCAGAACTAAGTTATATATATCTAAAATTGTGTTTCAAAAATATTAAGATATTCCTTAAACTTAAAACATGATATAGTTAACTCATATGGTATCTATACAACAGAATGATAAACCTTTGTGATGATATATATATCTTAGTGATAGTTGTCAAATTATATATTTATAAAAAATTAAGTCTACTTAAATAACTAAATATATTTAAAAAATAGGTTTGATAATTTTAAAATTCAAAGAAATTCATTTCATCGTAATTGTAAATTTATGTAATATGATTGTCCATGAATTAGACTCAAAGGGACGAAGTATTAAATTGTTTATAAGTTACCAAACCTCCTATCAAGGTATTAGCGAGATATAAATTTTTGGGTTAGTTTGTTGTGACTTAAAATAACTTAAGTTGATACTCTTATGAAACGACGACAGATTAAATTTTGATCTAAACTTTTGGTGGATCTAGACAATTACATACGGTATTAGAACGATGACTTTTCATGTTATAATAAATTTTTGGCTGAATGACACTTTTATCCCTCCAAGTTGTCACCCACTATTAAAGTCGTCCATAATTTTTTTTTTTTTATCAATGTCGTTCCTTTTACCATATTGATTCTGATAAAGACACTTTTGCCCTTAAACAAATGGATCAGGTCAATTTTTTGGTCAGGTTACAATTAAATCGTGTAAAAAAAACACAATCGACAAAAAATATCACTTTAAGGATTTAATTGACGAAAAATAAATTTTAAGGTTGACTTTAAAAGCAGGTGGCAACTTAGAGAGACAGAAATGTCTTCAGCCTTTTATCAATAATTAATTATACATTATTAGTTAAATAATATATTTCAAAAGATAATATTTATTTTTTATATAAAAATTATGGTATACAATATTAATTTATTAATATTATTATTAAATATATTATTATACAAAAAAATAAAATAATTTATAAAAAAATCTCATACGACGAGTCATGAGCTAATTGCAAAAAAAAATATCGCAGATACACAAGTATAGGTAGTGACTAGATAGATTAGACATTTAAAGCTCCGGAGGACCAGGCATTTATGGGATCGATCTGGAGTTAGGTTTCTATCCAACACCACAGTTTGACTCGGAAAAGGATCAAGTGTCACTTTTCTAAGTGCGGGTCAAACCCATCTTGTATGTTGCATATATATATTGATTAATATGATACATATCTCACTTCGCATATGGTAATAATATCGAATATATATACCTACCCCTATATAATTAGACCTAATATAATCACGGATTGAGGAAGCTTAACAAACAATTGCATGTGAACACTCGGAATACGATTGTTTTTTCATGATAAAAAAAAAAATTAAAAAAGAAAAAGAAAAAAAGACGCTGAATATATATATATTTTTAAATATCAAGATATTTATGGACGTCCCCATAAAAAAAGTATTTTATTTTAGATCCTTAGAAAGTTGCACATTTTGATATTTGAGTCCAGGGGAATAATTTTAAGTTTGTTGTTCCTTTTTAATTTGACCCATCTTTAAATTTTTATTACCTGCGACATAGTGACATCAAAATCCACAGGATAGTGACCAAAATCTGATTCCTCATATTCCCTCTTGGCTTGCTTGATACTCTGTGATAGAGCTTGCACTATTATACCCAACCCAACCCAACAACCCATTCATTCAACTCATGATTTAATGGATAAATTTACTCATTTATTTAGATAAATTTTATATTTTATATGCGTTGAGTTAAATGAATAATTATGAATCAGCAGGTTTAATGATTATTACCCACTTAATCGGACATTAAAAGATCGTCCTGTTCGGTCTTCTTATTCTCTCCAACTCTTGGCGGAGAAACTCCACAGCAAAGAAAGAAAAACACATAAGAAAGAAGAGAAACTGAAACACTAAAGTTACGTAAGCAATAAGGTCTCTACTTGCCTTGTTTACTACCTTGCTCCCTTACAATCTTTTTCTTTCCTAGCACTATCTCTTAGATACGATAGTTTTTTTTTTCTTTTTGCCTTTTTGATTATATAGATCTATTATAATAGCTGTTGTATCTACCAATATGGATGACCGTTGATCGAGGATTGGAGAAATATGTGGTTCAAACTTTTGGATTATTTACGGGTTGATGGGTTTAACTTATATTTATTTAAAAATTATTTATTTATAACTTAACTTATTAATAATCAATTATTCATTACCCATTTAATTAACTTATTTGTCACCTCTGCTATCTATAATATGCAATTTTAGTCTTGTAACTTTTGCGTGTGAAACACCTTATCGAAGCATTTGTCTGAAATTAGTGTCCACATCAATCACCACATAATCCTATCATCTAATCTTAGTCATATATAATTTTAAAAAATTATTTAGTAATTTTGAGATTATTAAATAATATTTTAAATTAATTATATTTTTTTATTTATAATTTTTAAAAATATATAATTTAATTAAAATATTACTCTAAAATTATTGAATAATTATTCTGGGTTTGTCACAATGTCCGCCACCCTGGTCACAAAATAGTAGTTAATCATGTGTGTAATGTACAGTTGTATACAGATATTATATTTCAAATATTCTGAAATTAAGGAACCTATGCAATTTTATGTGTTGATAAATTTAAGTAATACTTTATGCATTATCCGAATTCTAATCTATTTTAAGGTTCCATGTCATATACTCACATTGCATCATTTGGCAGTGTGCCAGTTTCACTTAATATTATTTTGTTCAACTGTGAATAATATATTATAATAACTTAAGTGAGTTTGAGTCGCGAGTTGTTTGATAAAAATTTGAATATTTAAATAATTTGAATAAGTTGAATAAAATAAAATTATAAATATTAAATAAAAAAAATTATTTGATAATTTATACGTTTAAATATTTAAATAATAAATTTTTAATCTTTTATCCCTTTGAACTATGTAAGGTAATTTATTGAACTTTAAATTAATATGAATTTATTTAATTTTAATTAATACAATTATGGCAAAACATATGATTTGCCCACTGAAGTTGGCACGTTTTACTTAATACACTACTAAATTTTTAATTTTATAAATTACCACATTAAACTAATTTTAAAAATAAATAATTGGGCTATTACGTCAAATTAGATGAATGAAAGTTAACTTTTTGTTCTACGTGACTAATTAAAAAAAAATGACCAAAAATGACATAGATAATTTTTAAAAATATAAAATAAAAATAAAATTAATTTTTCAAGTTTATTTTAATTTTATTTGTTTTAAAAAAATTTATTTTGTTTTGAATTTTATATTATTATTTTTCAATTTTATTTTATTTTTTTCAAGATTATTTTAATTTTATTTGTATTTTTATAAATTAATTTTATTTTTATTTTATATTTTTAAAAATTATCCATGTCATTATTCTATGTTATTTCCATGTCATTTTTTGTTTTTTTTTAAAATAGCCACGTAGGAAAAAAGTTAATTTTCATCCATCTAATTTGACAAAATGACCCAATTGTTTCTTTTTTAATTAGTTTAATGTGTTAATTTGTAAAATTAAAAATTCAGTTGTGTATTAAGTAAAACGTACCAACTTCAGTGAACAAATCATATGTTTTGCCATACAATTATTATAATTATTTAATACATAACAAAAAATATTAATTATAAAATTTATTTAATTATAGTCTTTTATACATTTCAAGCTATTTGGGGGGTATAATTACTAAATTATTATTAAATATTATTAGTGATTTTGACCTTATCCCATCTTCACTTTCCTTCAACCCCCAACAACAATTCATTTATTTCTGCTACGTCTCTCCCTTTCAAACAATTAGAAGAATAGAACAGGCTTATAATATACAAATAGGGAAGACGAAATCTTTCAAGGACGAGTTCTTTTGTTTAATCCAAATTTACTTACTACAAATAAACGATGCGAAGAATCACAAGATGTTATGGCCAAATATCTTGATCGAATTTCTGTAAAGTTCACCTTTTTCACCCTTGATTTATTGACCTCTTTGTGAATATGTAGGATTTATCCAGTGATTATTTACAATTTAATTTAGGTGTGAAGAAGGTGAATTGTATCCAAACATTATAAGTAATTTTATTTACTGGGAAGGGTATGCGGATAAAATGTTCATTCAACAAGCTGCTGATTGAATAAGGTAGAAAATTTTGACTAACTTGGTCAAAACTATCATGATTCATTCAAAACAATATTGGGCCTTAACAAACAATTTAACTTGCTGACTGATTCAGATTTAAAGCCATTCAAAGTTATTTAGAAATTATCAAACAGTCCCTTAGTTTTCTTTTGATTAATGTTTATAATTTGTTTTTCTTTCTAATTTATACATTATCAAATAATTTTATTAATTTAGAATACCCATTATCCACTTAAAAGTTCCTAAAATCTTATATATATATATATATATATTTCTTGTATTTAAAATAAAAAATCTAATTTCAGATATAATCATGTCTAATAAGATATTATGTACGTACGAAAATCCACATGTACTTTGAACATGTTATATTAAATTAACTTATTTATGTAAAACATCTTGGCACGTGATTTACTTTAGGAAAAGTGAGGCTTTATCTGACTTTAAATTATGTCCATAATATTTTTTAAAAAAAAGAAACTGTTTATTTAATAGGAACAAATTCTGTATGATATATATCTAAGATTTACCAAGTCTACATCTAATCCCATATGCAGTCAACTAAGCTGTTTCATGTGATTATTTTATAACCAAAAATTATTTAGAAAATTGATATTTCTAAATAAAAATATATTATTTTTGATAGGATTCTTTTTAATAGGAGACTTATGCAAAAATATTATATATATATATATATATATATATATATATATATATATATATTTTTTATCGAAATATCAATTCTCTTTATTTAAATACTTTGATGTGCACAACCTGCGAACTACAAGAGTAAAATAATACACTACCATAATGTACCATAAACAGGTGTATGAAATTTAATTGTGGCGGTAAACTAGTGGTCCCGAGTGGAAAAGTTCCAAACTCCAGTACAATCACCCACTCTATAAGTGGTTCAACTCTCCTCTATAAGTTCCTCCATACACATCCATGATCCATCCCTTGTAATTTCAATCTCTCTCCCTCTCCCTCTCCTGCAAGTTAAAGCCTCACTTTTTCCCTCTCTCTCTTCACCAAATACAAATACCGCTTTGATTCCATCAGCAACAGTACCAGAAACTCAGCAGCTGCGCCAGAACGGTGGCAGCGGTCAGCAGAGGATCGAACATATATATATGCTCACGGTTAGTTATATAACGGCTTTCCCTTCCCCATTTTGCCCCTCCCCTCCACTTTAATTTACTCTCCAACGCCACTACTAGCTAGATCTAAAACAAACCTCTACTAAAATTTAACACCATGATTACTTGGCACGATCTGTACACCGTCTTAACGGCGGTAGTCCCCCTCTACGTGGCCATGATCCTCGCCTATGGCTCCGTCCGGTGGTGGAAGATTTTCTCGCCGGACCAGTGCTCCGGCATTAACCGCTTTGTCGCCATTTTCGCCGTCCCTCTCTTGTCCTTCCACTTCATCTCCAATAACAATCCTTACAAGATGAACTTCCGATTCATCGCCGCCGATACCCTCCAAAAAATCATAATGCTTGCTGTCCTAGGTGTCTGGACTAACTTCAGCAAAAATGGCAGTCTCGAATGGATGATTACAATATTTTCTCTCTCCACGCTCCCCAACACTCTTGTCATGGGCATTCCTCTCTTGATTGCCATGTACGGAGAATACTCCGGTAGTCTAATGGTACAAGTTGTCGTGTTGCAATGCATTATCTGGTACACTCTGCTCCTCTTTCTATTCGAATATCGCGGCGCAAAGATGCTAATTATGGAGCAGTTTCCAGAGACTGCTGCATCAATTGTGTCCTTCAAAGTTGAGTCTGATGTCGTGTCTTTGGACGGTCACGATTTTCTGGAGACCGATGCGGAGATCGGAAATGATGGAAAGCTTCACGTGACAGTGAGGAAATCCAATGCTTCTAGGAGGTCTCTGGGGTTGGGTTCCCTCCCCGGAATGACCCCTCGGCCTTCGAATCTCACCGGAGCTGAAATTTACAGCTTAAGCTCGACCCCGAGGGGTTCGAATTTTAACCACACGGATTTTTATTCAATGATGGGTTTTCCTGGGGGTAGGCTGTCGAATTTTGGCCCGGCCGATATGTATTCGGTGCAGTCTTCGAGAGGTCCGACTCCGAGGCCGTCGAATTTTGAGGAGAATTGTGCTCCGGGAGGTCTCAATATGAACTCCCCGAGGTTCGGATTTTATCCGGCGCAGCCGGTGCCTAGTTATCCAACTCCAAATCCTGAAATTGCTTCTACGGTTAACAAAATGGCGAAACCTCTAGCGGTACAATCGCATTCCCATCAACAGCCCCAACCTCAGTCCCAGTCCCAGTCCCAGTCCCAACCACAGGCTCAGGCACCGGCAGTGCAGCCCCAGAATAAAGGGAACCATGATGCTAAGGAGCTACATATGTTTGTGTGGAGCTCAAGTACATCGCCTGTATCGGAAGGAGGCGGACTCCACGCGTTTGGTGGTCCGGATTTCGGAGCATCCGAGCAATCGGGACGGTCAGATCACGCTGCCAAGGAAATCAGGATGTTGGTTGCTGATCACCCACAAAATGGGGAGAGCAAAGGTATCAATTTTACGTCACAATTTTGTTATTTATTTCTTTTTTAATTAGTCGGTTTTATATATTTTATATGTTGGTTCTTTTCTCAATGTTTTTTCTTATTTGATTAATTTGAAGCTACTCCGGAAACAGAGGACTTCGGTAGGGAGAACTTCAGCTATGGTGGTGGAGGTAAAGATGGAGATGAGGAGAGAGAAAAGGAGGGATCCATTGGACTGGCCAAATTAGGGTCAAGCTCTAGCGCTGAATTCCACCCAACAGGATCGGCAGGCCACGATATTGGCGCCGGAAAACATATGCCTCCGACCAGCGTTATGACCCGTTTGATATTGATCATGGTATGGCGTAAGCTCATCAGAAACCCCAACACATATTCAAGCCTCATTGGTCTAATTTGGGCACTAGTCTCGTACCGGTAAGCCAATCACAATTCTAAAATGTATGTGTAAGTTATAAGCAGGTGGAGTAATTTATGTTTGTTTGTTTGGGTATAATTATAGGTGGGATGTGGCTATGCCAAAAATAATAAAGGAATCTATCTCTATATTATCCGATGCTGGTCTTGGAATGGCTATGTTCAGCTTAGGTGAGTAGTGAGTTATTATGAGTCACATAACATATCACGATTGTTGATTGCTAGTACTACATAATTTAATTATTCTAAACACCATTTTTTGTAATTCTACCATTTAAATTTGGTAGTCATTTTTGAATTCCACGGGGAGCCATGTTTTGGTAACCATCCCCAAGTAATTATTACCCGGCACATGGGTCCTACCCGCATGCGGTCCCAAATAGGTGGGCATCACATCGCTGCGTTGGATAATTATTGAGGTCCAATTGTTGAATTCTGGTTAAAAGTATTGAGCTTGAGTTATTATATGGAGTATTTCTCTTATGGGGTTGTTATGGTTTGAAATTAGGTTTGTTTATGGCTCTTCAACCCAAGATAATTGCCTGCGGAAACTCGGTGGCCACATTTGCTATGGCCGTAAGGTTTCTCACCGGCCCGGCCGTGATGGCAGCTGCTTCCATTGCCGTCGGCCTTAGAGGCACCCTCCTCCACGTTGCAATTGTGCAGGTAACAATTAATCTTGTTCTTACAGAAGTCACAGATAACTAAAGCTTATGGCTTTTCAGCATGCACGTTATCTATCTTACTAGTATGATTAATTGTATTTTACCCTAGCGGATGCTTGTACTATGTGTTAGGGAACACTAATAGTGTAAAGTTATCTCACTATTAAGTCTTTTGTACATTGACAGGCTGCACTTCCACAAGGGATTGTTCCATTCGTGTTTGCAAAAGAGTACAATGTTTATCCAGCCATACTTAGCACTGCGTAAGTGAAGTTTTAGATATTAAGAGAAAAAAAAAAACTAGTTAATTATGACTAAAATTTTCTATTTGTCCTTCAGGGTTATTTTTGGGATGTTGATAGCGTTACCAATCACTCTTGTTTACTACATTATTCTTGGATTGTGATGAGATTTCCAGTCAAATAAGCTAAACTATGGAAAGGAAGAATCTTTTGATCGATTGTTAGATTTGTGTAAAGCTTGGAGGGGATTGATGGGGAGGCTTACAAAATTAGGACTAATAATAGTTTATGGAATTTCACATATTACCATGAAGTGATTTATGAGGATGAAATTTGAGAAAGAAAGAAAAATGCTGCGAGGTATTTGGAGTCTTGATACCGTTTGACTTGGTTGAAGCCCTGATATGATTGATACAAGGATCATCAAGTAAACATCGATTTCCTGCAGTGTTGAAATTTCGAGGAAAGTTATGGAAGCTAGCTAGTTAGCATCATAAAGGGCGACAGAGTAGAGGAAAAAATGGAGATTGAAAGAAAAAATTGACAAACAATTTGTGCTTTTTCTTTGTAAATGCCACGCGTGTAAAGCTGAATTTGGTTTTATCGGCTAGAGAGTATTATATATATTATATATATATATATATAATGCGACAGGATTGACATGAATTGTAGGAGCTAAAGAATTTAAGTATGGTTTTTTCTTCAGTCTTTTTGTGTACGTGGTACTTTTTGGTTTGTTGTTTCTCCAGTATTTTTGCCAACAAAAAGGAATTGTCATTACTTCACCCTGTTAATCAAATATACGAGAATGATGTATTTTTGGAAAGTCCAATATTGCGTAAACGTGCATAACATTAACTTTAATGTAAAGAAAATACAATCAATATACAAAAATAATTTTATAAAAGTCTTGTTATGTATTATAAAATTTTTTAGTCAAATAATAATTGTGACGTAACGACGTATGTACGTGCATATATGGAATAGATAAAATTTTAAAAATATTGATCACAATCTAATTTCGTTTTATATATATATATATATATATATATATATATATATATATATATATATATATATATATATCTCACATTATGTTATGCTACTAGATCTAGATGGAGAGTTTAATCAAAACCTTTGGTAGGGGGAGGAGGAGGGGGAGAGAAAGAGGATATAAAGTGAGGTAGATAATTCGAGGGATCTTTAAAAGCGCGTTATATTCCCACCAAATGGACCAATCTATATATTTCTATCGGTGTTTTGGAGATAGAGATATGAGAAAGAAATAAAGAAAGCGGAAAGGTAAATAAAGAAAGCGGAAAGGTTTATGAGTTAAAAGTTGGTTGTTACTTTAGCCTTTTGATCGCCCGCAGCCCCTTGCCATGTCCTGTCGCTCTTAATAGGGTACGCAGTGGAGGGTTGTTCAACATTTCATCTCTCCATATTTTATGTTCTAGACCCGAGTTCGAATCAAATTCAAATTGAATTTTTGAATTAAATTATAGTAGAATAAAATTTAATGTGTTGTCTCAAAATAATATTTTTTTGAATCATCTTAGTCCACCACATGTTTATCCAAAATGTTATGATTAAATGTATTAATGATAAGAGTTCGAGTCCTTATATACACATTCAAATATTTCATATTAATCGATGTGAGATTAGGGTGTTATAAAAACACTAGACAATATATAGTCTATTTGTTTAATAAAAAAGAAGAAGTTTTATTTCAGTACAATTCTTAGTTAGTGGTTCTAAAATCAAGTTGCAAAAATAAACTTTTAAATATTTTCAAATAATAATTTTGTACTCATATATTTTAAAACAGTTAGAATATTAATTATTGTAATAATTATATATATATATATATATATATATTCTTATTAATTTTGAATTTCATAAGAAAAAAAATCAAATAAAACTCCTGTAATGAAACAAAGAAAGTATATATATTTTGGTAGGAAGCCATAATATTGAATTGAAATATGTGTACTCGCCTTCTAGTCCTCGCAAGTCCTGATACTAATATTTACAAGGCACAAATTTAAATTAATTTATTATTATATTTTCTTAAGAATTTGTATTATTATAATAATTTAATTCTAATTCTAAGATACATTTCAATTATAGAACATAGTGGATACATGGAAAAGATTCGGGAAGGAAAATAGAGGGGACCTTGAGAAAATTAACATAGACTCAAACTTAATGGAAGACTATCAAATTTGATCTAAATATTTGTTAATCTATAACTAAGGGATAGGTGAAAAACTACTGTTTTCTTTTAAATTTATTTTTCTCTCTTCCACCCTTTATCCCTGAAATCTCACCCATTTTTTCATTCATATTTTTTTTTTATTCAAATATTTACTTGCTTACTTTTTAATTGCACACACAAAATGCATGTGTGTTACAAATATTGATTAAAAGAGAAGATAATAATATTACATTTTATAATCTTGACACTGAACAATAAGGATATGATTGAAAATTCACCGACTTTGAAACAAAGAAAGAAAGAAATAAAAACGTAGCGTACACCCATGGTTCAATTTACTAGCAATGGGTGGTAATCAACCATAGGCATGCACAGTACTAATTTGCACACAAGTTAAAGGGTTGATAAAGCAAATAACAACTAGGTTTTCAGTACATTTGTCCAATTAAGAGATCCAATTAAAATTGATGCAGTACGTGTTGTGATATATGGAGGGGAACACACGCAGTCGTATTTTGTATGGCTCCCATGTTAACACCGTCTCCAAACAGGCATCACCAATTCGTCAAACCAAACCCAAGAAGATGTGGCCGGTGAATTTAACTAATTAATTAATTCACCATTTTGTCTACGAGCTAGCGTGAACAATATCCCCGATAAATGTAACCGTGTTTGTTTGTTTCCCAGGGGTATATATTTTCTAGGAAATCAAATTTTACTGCCGCAAAACCAACATCCCTCCGTGCCCATATTAATTACTCCTAATTAAGATCGATCAAACCAGGTTTCCAAAAAGTCAAAAGTTGATCTATGTTTTGAATTACCATCGTATATATTATTAGCATGTTATCTTGTCTCTGCTTTAAGCTAGTAATAATAACCACCTCTTTTTACTAATTTCTCCAACCATTTATGCTTTCTATAATCTTAACTTCAAGTGCAATCAACCGTACCCTTTTAATTAATCTTGCGTTCTATTCCATTATACTTACTTCTTCATATGTCCTCAAAGGTTAATGTTATAGGTCTCCATTCTTTTTTAATTATCTCATACATGTCTTAAAAAGATATGTTATTATTATATTAGTTGATTAAATTGTTTGTAACGTCATACTATTTGAAATAAAAAATTAATTTGAAACCACGCATTCCCTGTCAAGAGGGCTAGCTACTACTTTCTGTATGTCCTATGCAAACTTTAATAGTGCAAAAAAAAAATTAAAAACAAAAATACTCTTTTCTAAGGCGGAAGGACTAATTAAGAAGTATTATATTACAAGAATATATAAGTTGTAGTTTTCTCTTTGGACGATTAATACTAGCTGCTACTTCTGTAACATGGTAGAGGAATAATTTTATATAGATATATATGCCATTAGTTATTCTTTTTTTCTTTGAACAAGTATATATACTCGAAGGTCATTGTACGTACTTTTTTTCCTATCCCTTCTGCAAAGGCTATTGTATTGAATGGGCGAACCAGCTGTATCCTTTTTGTGCAAAAAATCTAAAGTCCAAATTCAAATAACATGCATGTTGCAATTAGAATAATTGTCACAGAAATTCTGACGCGCTACGATATTCTTCCTTGTTCTTGTAATTACAAGATGATGTAACAATTGCTAATTAATGGAAAGCATTTATATACGCTGAATGGAATTTAAGAAAATAACCAAAAAAAATTTGGGTGATGGTACGTTGTTAGACTAGCTAGGCTCATCATCAAATTTGACACAACTTGTCAAAAGAAGAATAAAGGATATAGAGAAGCAGTAAAAGAGAGAAGATTTTCCGAGGGTGGTTTGATAAATGCAAATTACTGCAATATTCAACCCAAAATGTTTCAACTTAAATAGGACGCACCTAATTCCTAAGAGCATTAAATAGGATGTACCTAATTCCTAAGAGCATCCAAAATGGACAGTGGAGATCCGATCAATTTATAGAGAAGCTAATATGGTGGTGGACAGCCTATATAGCTAAACATGCTCAATCCAAAGAGGCTGTTTTTTATCTTTATAATGCACCGCCTAGCTTCTTTAATTTTGTATTAAAGCCTTTTGTGAACAATGATGAAGTTTACCCCTAGATGTATAACTACTATGAATGTTTGCTAGACTTTGTTTTGTTTAATTAACTAAGGTTTGGTTGTTTTAAAAAAAATGGTTAATCAAATCATAGAGGCCATAAATTACACAGTCCTTTTTTTCTTACATCTGCTAAAATTGTATATGCATTAGGTACAAAATTGCTTACATTAATTTTTAGTAAGTGCTGGTCAGTTCCCAATATCTCAATTATGCATGCATGGCTAATTAAGTTGTAATTTGCTTGTGTTTTTCATTACACGGAAAGATTTATAATTAATAAGCACATTCAACTCATGCATTATTATTACTTGTAGAGTATTTGCAAGTGAATTAACAGTATGTATGTATGTATGCAAACAAATGGAAGCAAACAAAGATGGCTCGGTGACAAATCGAATTGGACAACTGACATACTTATGACAGATAATTATTTTTGGGTGTATTAACTGTATAGGTGACGTACCGAGAGTCTTTGGCTCAAGTGGTATAACCGATCTCATGATTACTTACTATGAAATTTGAGGTTCGAATCTTTAAGTGTGTGAGTGTGGGATATGTGTGTTCAAATTATCAATATATATATATATATATATATAGAGAGAGAGAGAGAGGAATAAGAGCATACATGCATTATTTGACATATCAAGCATATCATTTTTAGCACAGGACTAGACGACGGTTTTGTTTATCGCTATAGGTTCTGTTTGTTACTATAGCTCTTATCGACGGACAAACATATAATAACGGACCGAAATTGATATGCTCTTGATCTTTTATATATATATATATATATATATATATATAGGCGACATTGCGTAAACATGTATACTTGGTTTCATGACATCCATCTCATCGTAAACGTGCAATTATGCATGAAGTAATTCTAGGAGAAAAGGCCAGCTAGATGATATCTTATCTTTTTCTTATCCAATGTACGTAGTATATGACGTTTTGATCATCATCTCTTTGTTTGCATTAAACCCATAATCATGTTCATGCACCATATTATTTGCCCGCCCTTCTCCAAGATAATAGTGTCTGGAATCGCCTCTTTTTCAACTGCCTCAACATTGTTTTGTGCCCTAGACATATATTTAGACACTATGGACCCCGTTAATTAACGTGTCACCTAATGCTTTGTTTTCGACAATATCCGTACTTGACAAACTCCTTTTGTTAGCAATATATATATCATAGGACATGTCTATAACTATGACGGACGTTGCCTAAATACAAAACTGTGACTATTGATTATTTTCTATATAAAATTAATAATTGTGATTATGAATCATTTTATATATATACACTTATATGTATATATTCTTCCATTTTACATAGCTAAGTTTACTAAATACGAGTACCAAAAAAAGTTATATACGTGCTTCAGTAATAGAGATCAACTAAAGAGGAATGTAAAAGACCATTCAACAAATAAAGATCAACACATGATATGCGAAGGCATAAAATTAACAAATACTTGCTACTTCACAATGGGACGAGATGTATGTGCATGGACCAAATCTCGCGTGGCAAAAGGTGTTATAGCATGGTACAGTTCAGGTTCACACGTGGACAAAACAATTCGGGTCCATACTCATGTGGACACCCATACTATGTTCATGTGGTTACCGGAAAAGAAAAATTATTCAATGTCTCGAGAGTAAATGAAGAGTATACTCTTCTTTCTCACATAATAATATTTATAAGGGTTCCTTCACTTATAGATTCTACTGTTATGTGAGAGAGAGATTATACTATTTATTTGTTCTTGGGACACCGAATAATTTCTCTATAAGAAAAATTTTATGCTGACATGATAATTGGACATGAGTGTTTTACAATTTCACCTATTTGTATTTTTATCTCAAATTGGGATAAAAATACAAATAAATAAAATTATAAAATACTCATATCCAATTATTATGTCTCTATAAAATAGCTCTTTTTATAGCTAAGTTTTAAAATAGGTACTCAAGCCAAACCTAGTGTGCATTATTGTGCGTTGAGGATGAAGTTTTCCTAAAAAATGGAATTTGCGGATTTTGTTTTTATTATTAAAAAAATAATTTGTTATTACTCTTTCCGTCCTATAAAAAGACTTTTATACCAGTTATAAAATTTCATCAAAATTTTACATGTAATGTGAATTCATTTAATTTTTAAAATAATAATTTTTAAATAATTTACAATATTAATAATTGCGTTAATCTAAATTAATAAATTCACTGTAAGTTTGAGATTTATAATTCGTAAATTAACTAAGAAAAATATAAATATATGAGACTCTTTTTATAAAATAGATGGAGTATTAGTATTATTTTTATGATGGATGAGGAACCTACTAGCTTGTTTTCGTATATAGAGGAATTTTTTGTTCGCAAAGTGTCTATAGAGTTTTGAAGACATGAACTCATAAATCATGATAGTATCACCGGAGCAACCATTTAGATGGAATTTTGTATTTATTTATAAAATCTGAGAGAGAGAAAAGGCTGCCTAACACTAAGAGCATCTTCAAGAATAATAGTAAAAAAAAAAAAATTTAAATTCAAATTTGTTGACTTATGTGACAATTTAAAGAATATTATTTGTTATTTTAATATTTTGTGTTTTATCAGTCTCTTCAATTTAATTAAGACAAAATAAATACAAAAATGTTATTAAATTTTAAAATGAGTTGTACATCAAACTCATCAAGTAAAATAAATATTTTTAGTTTTTTTCATATGATTTTGATTCTTCTAAAAAAAATGTTTTAAAAAGTAAAATTAATTTATTAGTTCTGAAGAAAGAGAATGAGATTATAAATTTGATAATTAAGATTAAAAAGACTATTAAAAATTATTTTTTTAATATAATTTATTTATTTAAATATTTTAAAATAATTAAAGAGATCGTTGAAAATGTTCTAAGAGTATCCAAGTAACATGAGACTTGAGGGTTTGATGTAAGTTGGGTTAAACAGGTGTGTATTGGTCCACGAAAGTTTAAAAGCTTGCTGTCAACGCATGTGCCGAGTTGCATGTGAATGTGATGAATCATACACTGAACTACGGCTCTAGCCTATGAAAGTCTGGCATCATTATCCTGACAGTAATAATAATCATTATATATATGGAGCATATATATAATTAAAACAGTAATTCCTTGTTTGGATTGTAATAGTAAAAATAGGAATAGAACGATTTATTCCTGTGATATAAAAAAATATTATATTTTATTATTTTATTAGAATTAAATAAATTATTTTTATTTATTTATATATTTGTACGGAATTCAATACATGGGGTCTATTAGTATATTATTTTTTTATACATTTAATTCAGTACAAATATATAAATAAATATTATTATGCATTGTTTTCAGTGCTTAGAATTTGTCTTTAGGACACATTCTAAGAAAATCTTATTTATAATTAAAACAGTAATTCCTTGTTTGGATTGTAATAGTAAAAATAGGAATAGAACGATTCATTCTTGTGATATAAAAAAATATTATATTTTATTATTTTATTAGAATTAAATAAATTATTTTTATTTGTATTAAATTATGAATTATTTTTATTTTTACGTATTAAATTTATAAATTTTATTTTAAAAAAATATATAAATTAACTCATTTTATTTAAAAATAAAATAAATTATTTCATTCATCATTTTTTTTTTCTTTCTATTTTCATTTTTTTCACCAATTCTACTCTTCTTAAGAAATCGCATGCACGTGAATGAAAGGAAACGGACATGGAGAGAAGTCATACAATTAATATTATATATATGTGTGTAGTACTCCCGTTATAAATATCATGAATATAGTAGAACTTCAACATAATGGAGGTTTAATAAATTAACAGTGGAACATATATACCCGTGTGGGTGGTTTCATCTTCATTTTAAACGGGGACCATGCTCACTAATTTAAATGATCGATTATTCGATTTAATGAGCAAATCCAAGCAGACTCTATCATTGATATATTGTTCATATATACATACATATATGGCCATCTGACTATATAACATACAAACATATATTTATATACAGTTATCGATCAGTTTCAATCATTATGTCTTTAATGAAATCACCATTTCTTTTCTTTAACTGAGCAAAAAGGAAAAAAGAAAGAGTTTTAATTGGAGGTTCGGTAATTATATATATAATTGACACTGGAAAATGCAATTTATTAATTCAGGTGAAAATTTCCAGTAAAAGGAACTTAATAACTGAAGCTGCTTTCACTAAATCTAAATAGGAAAGCAAGTGGGAGTTGAGTGTTGGACGATGGAAATTGAAGCTGTGGTTCAGATGAGAATAAATACATGCAAACAATAAGAAATGATTACCCATGAGATAAATGAAATAAAAATATTTTAATTGGGAGGGGAGGGAGAGAAAGAGAAGTCATGATCAATGTCGGGTGAAGGACGGACATGTGCTTGGGGTGAGGGCCCAACATAGCAATGGGTTGGGGTCCTTGGGGACCATGGAATGCATTGTTTCTTTATTTTCATCTTTATTTTATTTTTATTTTTTTTGTTATTGGATGTGTATGTCCACCACCGATAGTCCTGGCTTTTATTACAAACCAAAGGCATTACTTGACAGCCACATTTCCATAAAAGTTTGGGGATATATGTAATGTATCTTCTCAAACCAATTCGTCTTCCTTTTATTAATGCGCAGCACCTAGATAGCTCCTTCCTTTTTTCTTCTCCTGGTTTATGCATGTATATACTATCATCCTTTTTCTGAGTTTTTTCAGCTTTTCAAAATTTCATGAACTTGGACCAAGAACATAAAGAAATGTGTAAAAACTTGTGTGCACATCATGTGAGTATTTCTGACCATAAATATTTATCATATCCCACAATTAAACAAGTTCAAATCTTCTGTCATTATTCACTATTTTATATCTATCATTCCACTTCATATATTATTTTTAGGGTTAAATTAATTTTTTCTCACTGAACTCTATTCCAATTTACATATATATTATTATACTGAATTTTTTTATAATCGAATCATTGTACTCGAAATTTTTTATAAAAAATAAATTTTCGTCAAAAATCGTTAACCATTTAACAGAAAAATAACGTGAAAGTATTAATAGCATTTTTATCGTTGAACTGGAAGTTAATTTACAATTACATCACTAAAAGAGAAAAAAATAAATAATAATAATAATACCCTCTCTCTTACACACAAAAACAGACTAGTTTTACTTTTTTAAAATTAATTTGTGGTATTTTAAAAATAAATTTTAATATTATAATAATAATACCATCCCGGTTACTCAAAAAAATTAGTTTTTCTTTTTAAAAATTAATTTGAGGTATTTTAAAAATAAATTTTGATTGAATAATAAATTGGTAAAAGAAAAAATCAAAGTCCCAAAAAAGGTGAAAAAATATAATAAATAAAAAGTATAATAAATGTGAAAGATGGATGAAATAAGGAGGGAGGGATAGGCGTAAATGGGGCTAGTGTTGACTGTCTTTTACTTGGTATTATTAAATCAAAATTTATTTTTAAAATATCTCAAATTAATTTTAAAAAAGAAATTTTTTTTTTTGTAACAGAGATATTATTATTATTATTATCATTATTATTATTATTATATTCAAATTTATTTTTAAAATATCTCAAATTAATTTTTTAAAAACGAAAGTAATCTTTTTTGTGTGTGTGTAACGGAGAGGGTATTATTATTATTAAATAAAAAATTATTTTTAAAATAGCTCAAATTAATTTTCAAAAAGAAAAACTACTCTTTTTTTTTTGTAACGGAGATTGCATTATTATTATTATTATTATTAAATTAAAATTTATTTTTAAAATACTTCAAATTAATTTTTTAAAAACAAAACTAATCTTTTTTTTTTGTGTAACGGAGAGGGTATTATTATTATTATTTTATTTTTCAGAGATGCACCTATAAATTGACCTCCAGTTCAATAATAAAAATAGTATTTAATACAAGCACGTCATTTTTTTGTTAAATAGTTAACGGTTTTTGACGAAAATTTTACTTTTTATAAAAAAGTTCGAGTACAATGACTCAATTATAAAAAATAAAAAATTAATACAATAATATATATATAAATTGATAAAAAAATAAAATTGATTTAATCCATTATTTCAACGTATAATCCTATAGTTATATAATGTTGACATATTTCCGATACATCATATGTGATGGTTGATGATACAGAGATTTCTAAGTGGACTAATATATATATATATATGAAAGTAGGTCGATTTAAATTAGGAGGAGCATTTTTTATTTTCCCCCTTTATAGATCAGAAATGGGTTCACCATGATGTTCTTGTCAGCATATTATATATACTTCGGCCTGGGGTCGTTTAGTCATATATATCCTGTCAGTCCTCAATTGTTCATCACAGTATGCATGAATTTCAACATTTAAATGATTATATATAAAACGTAAACTTTTGACTGTCTGACTAGCTATACAGTAGCTTCCAGAACTACTTTTGGACTCCCCGGCCCTCTTGAGCAAAGTGTTGGAGCTAAACTTTGAAGTAGAGATTCTATATTCCAAATGTTAGTATACAGATGGATATATACAAAGTATCTTTCCAGTTCGTGATTGGAACCAAAATTTAAGAAATTAAATGAGATGTCCGTCCATTATGTACGTAGTAGCAGTATGTTTCAAAAGCATTTAAAAGCCATACCTCTCGAGTATAATTATGAGATATGGTGGATTTGAGGTTGATCCCTTGCAAGTTGGTCCAACAGGGACGAGCCCAAATTATGTGACCACGAGATGATTTCACTGAATTGGCTTTCCGTGGTGGGTCCAATCCCTGGAACAAGTCTGCTAATCTATATTTGGTGTGGGTGAATGTTTGTATGTCTGTCTGTTGGGTTTCTTATCCAGATTGAAAGAGGCTTCAAGATAAACACTGACATGCATATATATATATATATATATATATATATATATATATATTAATTTTAATTTTTAAATATAGCTTTAATATTAATTAAATAAATTAGTAGTGGTGGTAAAAAAAATGATAAATTAAAAATATCATGTCACTTTAAGATCTTATAAATAAAAATATATTTATAATTATAAAATCGATTGAAAATAAAAATACATATCAACAACCAGTTTGGGTACCAACTTATAAGATGAGTCTTAGTACAGGTACCAAAAGTTGATTTATCCTTTATCTACATAACTTGTTCAATCATCTTCATGTCATCATTTCTCACGCTAACGTGTTAAAAATTTAAATAAAATCCTAATAATTAACAATTTATAATTTTTTTTTATTACAAATATCTATTTATAAAAAAAAATTCAATTTAATTACTAATTTATAAGTCAAGTCCCACGTACCAAAAGTTAAATTTTCCCTTATATATATATCCCTGCACATGTGACTCACCTCACTTGCTCACATAAATATGATCAGAACTGGTTTGGTTTGGTTTGTGGTCACTCACCTCTTCTCTTTTGGTCCCCCACACCTCCAAAATATATGTAAATTATTAACAACACAACCTCCTCCCCCCCCCCCCCCCCCCCCCCCCCCCCCCCCCACACACACACACACACACCAAAAAAAAAAAAGGTTTTAAAAATCTATTTATTATGCGTTTTCTTGAAAATAATTACCAACTCTTTTTTTAGGTGCAAATACATCTAATACTCCATCTAATCTAAAATATAAGATCATTATTAAATATTTAAAGTCATTTAAACTCAAAAAAAATTAGTCAATAAAATAATGAACAATGTAAATTATCTAAAATATATTATTTATTATTTCATAATATTTAATAAATTATTTCAATTTTGAGTTTAAAAATTTTTCAAATTAATTTATAAAAATCAATAAAAATCTTATAATTTAAAAGGGAAGTATAAAATATACTAGCACGTTGCAGTTTCCTAAGATTAGTTGTCCACAAAACAGACAGTGTTGAACTTCGAGAGGAAAATAAGGTTATGCAATTTCGTAAATCTCATCTTTTTACATAAATTGCACCGAAAGCTTGAATAGAATTGAAACCCTCCAACTTTGGGCATCCCTATAATAATGCTCTATTTAATGGGCCATCTCTCTTTATTTGTACAGATTTTTGTAACAAAAATAAATCATTGGGCATTGGCTTCCTATAAGAGAAAAAGGAGTTAAAATTTAACACAGGCTGAGGCCCTAAGTTCTCCCCTTATTGAACAGCTTTTGCCCCATGCTTAAAAGCCCATAATATTATGAAACCTGTTTCTGAGGTTGGAGCCCATATCTTATTAGTTAGCCCAAGAGAAAAAAGAAGATGAAGCCTATTTATAATTCTACATGACCAGGGTGGGTCCACGCTACTTAAATATAAGAATATAATACAGGGAAGAGTTTTTAATATATTTTTGGCATCTTTAAGTCAATGTTACAGCAGCACATGGGAGAGTTGGTGGGAAGAGTAATTAATTTAAACCCCCAGCTGATTCATTTGTTGGGATGTTAGGTGGTTGGGATGTCATTCTAGCTAGTAGTTAAAAGTATTTTGGTTCGGACTTACCTGTTTTATATACAAATAGCTTAATAATCAATCACCAATTGATGTTTTGTTGACTTGGTTGTATCTATCTTCTCTTTTGCTCATCTGTCACTGCCAATATTATTAATTGTATATACAAATTTAATCATTTATTCTAACTGCTGTCCCAAAAAATAAAATATTCCAAAGTAACCAGAGGTGTAAAAGTATTTAATATATATTGCTATTTTTTAAAACAGTTTACATGATTCTAAAACAGTGCAATATATATATATATAGTACAAGATCTCTTAAAAGTATGAGAATCGTAATATAATGGCTCTATAATTCGTAAGAAACTTGACTCTAATCATACAGACATAAGAAAATTAAATTAAAAAACAAACAAATGAATTAATGAAACTAGCAACAACAATCTGTACTATAATTATTAATTACTACCTCTATACCAAAATATATATAAAAGAAAAATAATTTTTAGCTCCCTTGTAAATGTAAAGTACAATGGCTTTTGAAAGCATAAATGCACAAGTGATCAGTGACTTATTTCGATCTCAAATAAAAATTCCCTTGTTTATTTTTACGTTTAAAAAAATAATCGTATAATAGGAGCATTTGCATTCTTATTATATAAAATCATGGTGGCATTTCTCGTTATTCTTATATATGTTATAGAACGGAATGCGTAAAAGCCTTTTATGATTGTGCAAGACATTGTGTCACTGGTGGCCGGGCATGCCATTTTTCTTGTTGACTTAATTCTAATTCATTCGCCATGCATGAAGTAAGAAGTTGTTAATTAGAAACTGAATTTTTGCTGGGAATCTTGAAATTTTGATGGGAATTAATCACATATATAAACACTTTGAAATCACTACAAGTAATTCCTTTAAACAACATTACTTTCTCTCTTGCATGATTATCATGACCAGTTTCCCATAGTATATGCATGTATATACCTCTCCGTGTGTTCTCATGATCATTCCATCAAATAATGTAATGTAACAATTAACCTAATTATTATTAATTAACCCGGTAACATCATGCAGATATAGCTAAAGTTACATGCAGTAACTTAGCGATCAAAAAGTAAAAAACAAATTAAGAAAAATAAGAAGATGGATTGTGCAGATCACAGCCGTCCATCCCCGAGGAGCAGTTGATGACAGGCGATCAAAATCGGACGACCCGTGTGGAGGCTTCCTGTAGTAATATGGAAACCAAGGCACTATAGGCTCCGGAGGGGGTGGTGCAGCAGCACCATTGACATAATAAGGTGGCGGAGGGTAATTTGGTAAGAAACCTGTCGGTGGTGGGTTAAAATTTAAAGTCGGAGGTGGATAAGACGCTGTTTGAGAGGGTGGTGATGGAGTTGCTGGTGGAAGGTTTCCGGGGCCGGTCGGTGGTGGATAACAAGGGTAAGGGCACTCAGTTTGCGATGTTGTTGTTGTTGCCGGAGAATTGAGAATTATATAGAAAAAGAGGAAGGTGAGCAGAATTTCGTTAAGTTTAGAAGCCATGGTACGAGGAAAAAAACAAGTGGAAGTGAAAATGAAATGAAGAGAGAGAGAGAGAGAGTAGCTAATAAGGAAACAAAAATTGTGTTCGGTTGGTGCTTTGGTAGCTCTATTATTAAGAGGACTTCTGTGTGACAAAGTCTCAAGCCAAAAATAATACCCTTTAAATCTTTTAAGTTATTCATATTTAAAAATTTTAAAATATTAAATTCTCAATTTATCTATATTTGAATTATATAATCTTCTGATTATTGGAGTGTAATAATTGATCGAAATGAGTGTATTTTGAATAATTTAATTTCTATATATATTTGAAAGCACAAAACAAATTGTAGGCATGTTATTAGTATTTTTCTTAATGCGATTCTTTTTACAAACTCAGTTTGTGAGTTCTGAATTAGTGAGGCCAAAAGGGGAAGAAAAAGGAGAGTAAAACGCGGGATACTGTCATGGCACTGACCGGATCATAGACAGTACTCGCCAAATTAAGGTTAGGTTGTTCATGCCCTGCATTTTCAAAATTCCACTTTTATAGTTGTACCTAATTACTGATCATTGATCTTCAATCTGTAACTTCTTATATATGTGGTTGAATTTTTATATTGTTTAAAGTATATTTCATATTGTTTTTAAGTTTGGATGGAGTAATAAAATAAGGTTCAAGAACACTATTTTTCCCTCAATATTTTTCTTACAGTTTGAGATTTTAGCAGACATTTTCTTCACTGGTTGTTCCACCAGAAATTATACATGCATGCATGCATGTATCTTGTAGGGGCATGGGGTATTATTTATCAGAAATTTTGAATTGAAGGGGAGTGAGAAATTAAATAATGTGGAATTATATCAGTTGACGGGAGGTCCATTATTGACTTGAGAGACGTCTAGTTCCTTTAGCTATTCAAAATGAGTAGTATTCCACACGCGAGTGATCATATTATAAGAATCAAGGTACAGCTAGCTAGAAATTATATATATGTCCAAAGATGATGAATCATGACATGTGACCCATATTATAGACATTAAACTTACAACGCGTTCTAATTTCACAGCAATACTTACGTATAAAAAGTCACAGAGGATTCAAATTTTGAGTTAACTCTTATTTAATTAATTGGGAGTTAATTAGGTAGTCGTTTAAGTTGTAATTGAGTTTTTGAGTTTGATTATAAGGTCAAAAAATCGTTCTTTTCCAAATTCAAAACTTTTATCCGTCGCTTCCTCTTCACTGCTTTCTCTTCCAATTTTTGTTATAAAGATAAAAATAGATAAACTTATATCAAAAGAAAAACTTCTCTAATAACAATTCCGGTAAAAACCCACTCACAAAATCCTAAAACATCCAATAATACATGTTAATGTAATCTTACGATATTGATTATTTTATTTGTTTTATGTAGCTCTGCTTCCGAATGATGATCTAGCTGACAAGGTGAGTTATTTTGATCATTTCATTGGTTTAACGCAATGTGTATATAACTATATTGTTGTTCATTGTGAATATTTGGGTTTGATTTTAGTTTTTTAATAATAGAGTTTTGATTCAAAAGTTGATTAGTGATGTGCTCGAGGATCTGTCTTCGATAGTGATAAAACACGTGAAGGCTCTCAAGAAAATTTAGGTAAGCTATGTATCTTCCAATCAATGTTGTTTGATGCAAGTGTCATAATGTAAATTTTGGTAATTATATCCTAATCATACTAATACTAATATAATATATAAAAAGCAGTCAACATTTAATTAATTAATTAATTAAGAGTTAACTTAGGTAATCGTTTTAGTTGGAACAGTGTTTTTGGATTTGGCCATAAAATCGAAGAATCTTTTCTTCTCAAACCCAAAACTCTTCACCGTCACTATCTTTTCACTCACATATATAGTTCGTACATTGCATAAATTATCAACTAGGTATTAATTAATAGACATGGTAGGGACTGGGGAAAAAATAAAGGGAAAAGGTACGAAGAATTGGAGAAGACAATCCGATCTCACAATTCGTCATCTTATGTTCGGTGGCTCTTTATTTGGAAGATCTATAATTTCTCTTTCTATTAATATAAAATAGGATAAATATATATGTATAACTCCAAACACAACTTAAAATATTATATTTTGATCTCAATTATTGAAAGATAAAGTCTAAAACAAAAATCCGTGTTATATTTCAATTTTTAATTGTTAAGATATATATAGTGTTTGAAGTAGTGTGTGTAAAATTGTCCTATAAAATAATATAATATCTTCAAAAAATTTATTATAGTTTCATTATTCATATTACTGTTTCTTATTTTAAGAATAAAAACATGATAAAAATACATTCTTAATATTTTTGAAATTTATAATTGCGACCTTTTTTTTTAAATGGAGATAGTAATATGCATGATTTCCTTTAAACTTAATTTTAGTTAGAGCGATGAAGAACCAACCTTGTCCCAATTTTATACGAACAAATGGTGATCTGACACATAACCTACTTTTGGCTGTTTCAAAGCGTGGGGCGGAAGAATTCGGTGAAATTGAAATCGATCTGATCTTTTCATCTACCCTTCACAAACCTTGACATCAAATCCATTAGTCCATATGGCTAACGTAAGGATTTTAGAAACATCCTTGCCCTTTCTTTTACTCCACGGCATTCTCTTCAAAATAATTGTCACTCTTGCTAGGATTATTTTATTAGTTTCACCGTGTTGCTATCACAAGAAAAGTAATAAAATGAACATTTTAGAGAGAACAAAATAAATTAGAAATAATTGTCTTGACTTGGTAGCTACTTGTCATTGGAGAAGAATTGCCCTTGGAATAAGTATAAATACACTATATTCAAATATTACATGTATTTATTTTAATTATTAAAAAGTGAAGTATAATATTGAAATCCGTATTATGTCTCACTTTTTAATAGTTAAGATATATATAATGTTTGATTTTATGTCACTGGACTTATCATTGCCCTTATGACAATTCTCCGATATATTTAAGTTATTCAAAGAAATATATTTACTAGCTAGATATATAAAGCAAGACACATTAATTTCCAAAATTATGGTGATTACTTGCATTTATAGGATCTTCTTTTGTCTTTCAATTCGAAGTGTGATTTTTTAATATCATTGGCACACTACAAGGAAAGGGGCAATAGAGACACCAATTCTTAAGATAGAAATATAAACTGTATTCAATATTTGTATTTAAGACGGTTTCTTATAGCGTCACGAATAAGTATAGTTATTGAAGACAGTTTTTTGGTGAATGACCTAAAATAACGAACAATTAGCTATGGCTGTCTTAAAAATGTTTTAAATAATTTATTATTAGTGGCAGTGGCTGAACAAATGTTTTAAAAAATTTATTATTGGAGACGGGAAGTTGAAAATTGTCCTTATAACGAATTGATTAAACCATCTTTCCCAAAAAAATGTAATCTTATTTAATTTGCCAAAATTTAAATTTAAATTATAATATAATTTTTTGATTTAAATTAAAACTTTTGTACTTAATAATAATCTCTCTGTTTCATACTTAAAAATTTAATAATGATTAAGTGACGTCAAAAGTATTGGCGGTGGTTTTAAACCATTCTCAAAAACAAATGCGACGCCTGCATATATGGCAGTGGTGAACCGTCGCAAATACCTGTCGCGATGCTTTTAAGGCTTTTGAAGACAGCTTTGTACCTGTCTCGAAGAGTCCTTTTTTTTGTAGTGGCGATTTATATGTATAATATACGTATATAACTGATCACCTAATCTTTGCCAGCACCATATATATGTCATTGTACTGAAAATGGCTTTCATCATCTTTCAAATATTGTTATATACTGAGAACTAGTGTTTGAAGTAGTAAATTGAGGATCAAGATTTTTTTTTTTATAAAATAAAAAGAAACACAAAGAAAGAAATAATAATCCTAGTTCTTATGGTTATTTGACAAGAATAATTGAACTTAACAAAACCAAGAAGCACATTATACTTCAATAATTATATCCTTCAATAAAAGGGGAGAGACTTTAAAAAGGAAAACAAAGACACGTTATATCTTTCACATTCCAACTAATGCATGGTGAGCCTAAAAAACGCCACCATTATAAACAAGGCAGCAGTGGAAACACAAGGTGGTGGATAACACGTAGCCTTCATGTATTAAGGATTAATTAAATATATAATTAAAAGTGTTATATATCAAACACAACCTTCATTCATCTCTAGAATGACCATTAATTAAGAATCACATACTTTCATTTTGTATGCATACTTGTAGAATTTCATGAAAAATTAAACTCCTAAAATTTGCCTAATTAATGTGATCCTTTGTGTTTTCAATTGCCAATCAAAACAAGGATAATAGAGATAGAAGACGGTAACAAAGAGAATAAGTGAACCATAATTCATTAAGATCGTATTAACATAACCCTATTCAAAATCAGAATTACGAAAGAAGGAAAAAGAAAATAAGATGATTGTTAACTGTTATTGAGAGAAATTAATTACGCAGCTTGCTAGCCAGTACCATGAATATCCTTAGAATCTGGAGCTCACCATATGCATAAAATTCCTTCTTAATTTTCTTGGAATCAGAAAATTACGTATCAAATTCACCAAAAAGCCAACAGGCCCAAGAATCCACAGCCCACTAAAAGTGGCAGCCCCACCACCAAACTCCGGGTAGCACCCGAAAAATATGGGTCAACGGGATATAAATTCCCAGGTGGACCGGTTATGTAAACATACGATGGTGGTGGAGGGCAGTAAACGCTTGGCGTTGGCGGCTTCTTGGGTGGTGGTGGCGGAGGACTTTGGTTACACGGGTTGTTGCAAGGGCAACTGCCGCACTTGTCTTCCGTGTTAGGCGAGCCGGGAACCGACCCTTCTTGGAGCTTTCTTGGATTCAATCCATTTATGGGAGCTGCAATAGCAAGGATAACAAGGAAAAAAGTTGCTAGTAACGGTGACATATTTTATGTCGGTAACCGGAATTTGTTGAACTCTTTGAGGTTGAGTATATATATTTTGTTAGGTGTTATAAGTTTGGTGGGGTGGTTTTGGAGAGAGAAAATGAAGAAGAAATTGGATAGCGGATTGATTACGTTATTAGACGGTGCATGGAAAGTGTAGAAGGGCAACGGTTCTTTAATTAAGCAAAATGGGATGAGAGTGACATATATGTACGAGATATTTCTTGGTTTATATATATATAATATTGGCTTAAAGTACAAGGCATTCACTATTGCATGTGGATGGTTCAAATTTAGGACCCACCACATGGGATCATGGACCTTGTATCTAATTTTTGGTTGAGCTCAATTGCTTTATAATTAAATTTATTACTCCCTTATTACATGCATGCAAGCTTTCAAGCTTCAATAATTGTACTTTTAATTGTTTGTATAATACTCCATGCATATTCTTCGTAACTTGTTACATCCTTTCGTTTCAAAATATTCAAAAAGATTTTTTTAAATCATATATTATAGTATATCATTTAATTTGTTCTTACTTTTAAATTGAGGTAGTATGCATATATATAGTAGGGACACTCCTAATACGTCAAAACTACGTCTGTATTTGTGCGTGTGTGTGAGAGAGAACTAATCAAGCAATCTTGACCCTCCATTATGTGGAATATTGGAGGTCAAGATACATATATTGTAAGTGTAGCATGTGAATCCTATGCATACAGGTCAGCCTACCTTAAAGTTAGGCTGAGAGAAGTAGTAATATGTAGAGAAGGTATTATTGGAAGATGATGAAATAAAGAAAGAAAGAGAGATAACGGGATGGTTAGGGGAATCAAATGCTACTTACTTGCAAAGATGATAAAGGCAACGCTAATAATGAAAGGGTATTAATTCTGAACAGCCTATTATTACAACTTTACACCAAATTTGATCCGCATTTATTTCTTAGACATGTTCTTCTCATTTTTGTGTGGGTATTAAATGCATGCATGTCTCAGGCCCTTATTCGTTCTATTAATTAATTAGCTTACAGTAAAATTACAAATTTATTATTGATGTTGATGCATGGATAAAGTTAATTGGTGGAGAACTTAATTACAAATAGAAGATTATAAATAAATAAATAAATAAAAATATACATTATTAAAGAAAGTTTCTTCCTCTTTTAATCAACGTGAAAATTAGTTTATTTCTTTTAAATTAAGCCTTTGTATGGGATGCGGCATTGAGGTGAAAAGTGAAAACTGACGAAAATTAGTCAATTCAAGGAAAACATAAATAATTCGGGAACATGCTTTTTCTTTATCATAAGATGACGAGAATACAAAATAGGGAATATATATATAATTTCTTTGATCTGGAAAAGGGGGGTATAAGCATATAAATTAATCATCATAAAGAAAATTATTTCTACACTGATTGATGGTTGCATTAGTTGAGCATGATATAGCTAGCGAGTGACACGTCACATCAATTTCATACCCTTAATTAGAATTCATCTCACTATAATTAATGATTTCTCCTTTGTCACTTCAAACCAAATGTTGCGTAAAGAAGGATTTAACGTTCATGTTTATACAAATTATGGAGTTAGCTTAATTAATAAATTAATAAAACCAGGAATTAAGAAAAGGACAACGGTGGGTGATGAACCTAAAGGGGACAAAAAGAGTAAGAATTTTGCAATCAAATGAGGGAAGGAAGTAGAAGAATTAATTTCAATTTCCTGAGAAATTAATTGGCAGACCACCGTCCCATGCATGCTCTTTGAGCATCTTCCACCAAATTCCATTCCTTTATACATACTCTCATATACTTATGATAGTAATTAATTACTAGCTAGCTACCACTATTATTTTAATGTTTTGATTTAATTAAACTCCACCCAAATGCTTAGTTTAACATCCACGCATTATCTGCGAACCTTCCCTTCCTCTCACAAACTAATCATTAGCGGTAGTAGTAACAATAATGAAGACAAAAAGTTCATTTCAACACAAATCACAGTTACTGTAGTAATATATATATACAAGAATAATCAAGACAAACAAAATGCTATATGGGTTGGGTACTGTTGATCAAAGGCCTGGCCAAGCCCGGCTTCAAAGTTTTCTTTTAATCATGATTAATAGTTAATAGTTTACCCACTCATGACCTTTTGTATGACATCAAATTTGTATTTTCAAACTTTTGCCTATTTATAATATATATATATAGCACTACTATACGTTTTTTCTCCCAAAATAATGGAGTGCGTAGCTCCTCCCCTAGCTTCGGCTAACATTGCATAGTATACAATATTCAAGGTAAGGAAAGTTGAATCATTATATTCTATAATCGTCCCTTCTGTATATGATAAATTTGCAATTTATTTTATTTTATTTTATATAGACAATACCCAATATTCCTTTGAGAGTTGAAAAGTTGACCAAATACCTTTGGACATTCCAGGACGAAAGAATAAAAAATTCCTGATTTTGAAATTTTTACCAAGTATGTTTGTTTGGACATCCCAAAATGAAAGAATGTCCATATACATTGGACAGGGGGAGAAGGGTCCAATAACTAAATTTCAACGCAATCAAGCTAAAGCGTTAAGCGGATTTGGCCAACCTTTACATAGAAAGTATTGCTATATATAATGATCTAACCAATAATTTAACGAACGACCTTTATTAAAAATAATAAAACCCGTCACTTACATGATAGATCCTATTATTTTTAACAAAAGTTATTATCTAAATCATTATAAAACATCGTTACATATAACATTTCTCTTACATAGTCCAAAACTAAAACATCACGAGGGTCCGTATTTGATAGTTCTAACTAGATTTTAGCTTTAAAAATATATTGATATTTCATAAATTAATTTAATATTTTTATAAAATTTAAAAAAAATTAATTATAAAAATATTAAATTAATTTAAAAAGGCCTAAATATAAAATAGTACCCTGAACTTTTAACGTTTTTCCACTTTGGGGATTGAACTCTCAATTTTTTCAATTGAGTGATTAAACTTTTAATTTTTTCTACTTTGGGGATTGACTTATCTGTTTTTTCAATTAGGGGATTGAACTTTTAATTTTTTCCACTTTGAGGATTGTCTTCTCAATTTTTTATAATAATAATAATAATAATATTAATAATAATAGTAATAATTATTGTTATTATTACTATTACTATTAATATTTTTATTATTATCATTATTAATATTATTATTGTTATTATTATTACTATTATTATAATAATTATTGTTATTATTATTAGTAGTAGTAGTAGTAGTATTGTTATTAGTATTATTGTTATTATTATTATTATTATTATTATTATTTATTATTGTTATAATTATTATTATAATTACTATTATTATTATTAGTAGTAGTATTATAATTATTATTATTATTATTATTATTACTAATACTATTACTATTATTATTATTATTAACTTTTTTTATTACTATTATTATAATTATTATTGTTATTATTATTGTTGTTATTACTATTATTATTATTATTATTATTACTATTATTATTATTATTACTATTATTGTTATTACTATTGTTATTACTATTATTATTATTATTATGACTATTATTATTATTACTATTATTATTATTAAAAAAAATTGAAAAGACAATCCCAAAATAGAAAAAATTAAAAATTCAATCCTCTAATTGAAAAAACAGATAAATTAGCCCTAAAAATAAAAAAAATTAAAAATTTAATCACTTAATTGAAAAAATGAAGAGTTCAATCCCCAAAGTAAAAAAACGTTGAAAATTCAAGGTACTAATTTATATTTAGGCCATTTAAAAAAATATCAATTCACATGATAAAAACGTAAAGAGTTGATAAAATTCTCTAATTTCGACATATATCAATACATAATATTAAACACAATTATAAAATTAACCTACAATATCATTTTCATAACTCATTAACAAATAGCTTATCACGTCAAAATAGTTAAATATAGATATAAACACGTCAAAAAAATCATTAAACCCTTTGTCTCATTCGATAATTAAAGACATAAGAACAGATGGTACGAGAATTTCAAGCAACTACTTTATTTGATATATACAGGCCAAGGATACAAAACTTGTCATTCATGTGCAACCGTATCGAATGTTAATCCTAACCCCATAGTTTGATGCACCCGTAACAAAAGAAAGTGAGCAAATTCTATCCCATTACTTTCCTCTTTTTCCAACCAATACTCCAATGGTGCATATGAATGCTTGGGACCATCACCACATCTAAAAAATTGAATCGCCCACTTAATCTCCGAGCTCGACAATCAACTGTAAAGTTGGCTCGTCTCATACATCTCCAAATCCGATACCCGTATGTCTCAACATTTCTTGGAAACAGGTTTTGTATCACATCGAGCCCTCTTTGAGCTTCTTGAATCATCAATAGGGAACTGCCTACAAAACCATTGAGAAGACTCGTACACTGGCTGCTGTGAACAACTGAACCAATTTTGCTGGCACTGAGCAGAACTAGAAAACTCAAAACTCTGGGCCATTTCCCAAAACATACGTTGTAATTCCGTCATGCTGTACTGTTTACCCTGCAGACAGATATTCATGGACTACATATTAGAACAACTAACTTTCATGGGAGCTGATCAATACCTATCCTGTTAGCCCAAGTGCCTAATCACAATTCATAGTCACCACATCAAATACAGAACCACCTCTAACGGCGGAAACGCCTCAGAACACTAAATCAATCATAATAAATGGTTACCATCCATCTACATGAAAAGAAGCGGGAAATTAAAGGGACAGTTCCTTATT
Source organism: Hedera helix (assembly GCA_947179155.2). NCBI lineage: Eukaryota > Viridiplantae > Streptophyta > Magnoliopsida > Apiales > Araliaceae > Hedera > Hedera helix. The sequence continues at coordinate 39,123,927 of OX359281.1, forward strand.
CTCGCTAGGATTCTCCAATCCATGGGAGAAGGAAAGAAAATGGTACAGGGCAGAGGGCTGGCCTACTATTCTTGCCTATTGTTCTTCACATAGCCTCTGGGGAGAGATTAAGTAAACTGAAGTAAGGACTATCGATTTTTCCATCTACACATTATTGTTTCTAGCTGTGATCAGCCCCCATATCAAAAGCAAGAGATCTTTACCTTTCCTCCCCTTTTCTCCTTGAGGAATCCACACGCAACCCATTTCTCCATTCACCAGGATAAACTTCCATCTAAACAATCCTCTCCCTTATTTTCCCTAAAGATCTCTACGTAATGCCTATTTCATTATCTTGGATACCAGCAGCTCTATGATATTGATCATTATCCCAGGTTAGGGAAGGGTATAAGTAACTAGGGGACTCTAGACACCAATAGCATTTAAATAGAACAGGGCAACATCCAAAAGAATTTTATCTACCAATGGTATTATCAAAAAGCACACAAACATATATGTCACAGGCTCATGTATACTCTACTACTCTACAGAAGGGCTGGAGTGAAGGGTTGTGATCTATAGGAGAATTGCAAATGCCGACACCAGTTGGTCCTGTCTTTCTTTACTACAAATGACGAACAGACGCGCTCTCTCCACAAAGGTCTGGTTTTAAAGTTGAGGGTGGATACAAGGAATGGAGTGTCATTCCTCTTAGTTTGATCAAGCTATGTTGTTTCTTTCTTTGATGCCTTCTGCAAATGTTTACTTTTTCTCTTTTCTTTTTTGCTACTCTTATGGCATCAAGTTAATTACTCGCTCACGCCAAAGAGAAAGCAACCAAAACCACTTTAAACATGTTACTATTTGACATGACCAGATTCTAGAGGAACAATCAGAATTTCAAGAAATTAATAACAGACATACCTCTCTCTTAGTCTTGGCCATAAGAGAAGCCATTTCCTGTAGAAAATCCATAAAGCCCTGAAATGAAAAATATCAAACAGTTGTAACAAAGCGGAAGAGAAGTACAAAAATAATGAATAAAATGCATAGTATACGAATGAACCCACCTCATCCTGTTCATCATCAGGGTCATACAAGCCTGCATCATACATTGATCTCTTCCTCTGATCCGATAATACTGCTCCATTTATTGAGTTAAAAACAAAAATTACATAATTTATCAATGTAAAATACGACTACAACCATAAAGATAAATTCCTTGCAGCAGGAAATTCAAATGGTTCTATAGAGTACCTGAATAAGCTTCTTGAATTTGTTGAAATTTACGCTTAGCTTCACCCAACACTGAAGGTGTTTTCGACCGTTTATCAGGATGCCATTGCTGCATAAAAAATACACTAATGTCAGTACACAATCAATCCGTCCTCTATATTTCCCTCATCGAATTGTGTATAACCATAACTTGCCCTTTACACTTGCAATAACTATTAAATTAAAACACTAAGACCATAGCGCTAAATTATATATACACCCTCCGTCTGAAAAAAGAGCATCATTCGCAAAATTTATGAACTTTAAAGATACAAAAGAATTACGTACCATAGCAAGCTTACGATAGGCACGACGAATATCTTCAGGGGAGGAATCAGAACAGACACCAAGAACGCTATAATAACTTGATGGCGAGCAATCCATCTCAACCAACCGCCAATTCAAATGAAATTGAGTATATTTTTCTCCGATTTCTGGGCTGGGATTTTGGGTCACGGTTGCTAAATGGTTGATGGGGATGAAGAAATTAATTATATATACGTAAAATATGACGAAAGTCGGTTAGTGGGTCAGCAATCTAATTTACTCGACAAAAATAACTGTTGATACGTAGGATTTTCTAGTCATTTCTGGGGCATTGTAATGTTTGGGATAGCCGATAGGAAGTCCGGGAAGGTTCGGGACTTTTCTCATATCTATTTGGGATGCTCCACGTGTAATATACTGCCAAAGATATTTTATGGCGCTTGATGATATTTTATTTATGAGTCATTTTATATATACAATATTTAAATATAATATTAAATATTATATTTTATTTTATTATTAAAAAATAAAATTTAATATAAATTTTGATGTCAAAATTTATTTTTTAATAATAAAATAAGATATAATATGTGTAAACTTATTCTTTATTTATTGTGCCAAGAGATTTTTCTTGAAAAAAATTATGGTGCTCTTACCGCTTGCTTCCCATATATACCAACAACAATAGTAATTTCCGTTTTAAATTATAAAAATATTATTATTTTTTTTAAATTAATATAAATTATTTTAAAATTAAAATTAATTTTTTTAGTTTTAACTGATAAATTTTGTAAGTTATTCAAAATGTATTACTCATTGCAAGATATATTATTCATAAGTATTAATTAATCATCTTAATTTTAAATTTAAAAATATCTCAAATTTAATTTTAAAAGTCAATAATAATTTTATAATTTAAAACGAAAGGAATATGTGGAGGATAATTTTACACACACTATAATTAAACATTACATATATCTTAACTATTAAAAAATAGAACTTGACATAAATTTCTCTGTCAAACTCTATTTTTTAATAATTATGATGCATAAAATATTTAAAATTATACTCTAAAATTATATATCTAAAATTATGCATCTAAACTTATTCGCGCGTAAATGTCGGACTGCCCATTTTACTCACATCTACAAATTCATTTCATATATATCAAAAAGGATCGTATAATGTTATTGTTCGGGTCCGGGCCGTAGCAGTTATATAAGAAATCTCCCGGCGAAATTGGTATGATTAGACACTGATACTCTCATTTACAATATTAGTTGATAATTTTGTCTTTCTACCCAATAGACCAACACTCTCACCGAAAATGTTCTACGGTGATACAATCCCATTATACACTGTGAAAACTTATTGTGCAGAATTGGTGGACCAAGGAATCACCGGAGACATCTCATTGTTATCGTTTTACTTGAAAGTATAATCTTTCATCAAATATTTAAAAAGATGACAAAATATAATTATATATATAATTAAATTACATATTAATTATAAGATAAAATAATTCAGAATAATAATAATAATAAGTGCATTCAATCTCATTTACATGTAGATTAAAGTAATACGATGGTTTAAATGTTAGTTTATAAAAAATTACTCTCACCTAGATCTCTCAGAAAAAATCTCATTTTGACTTTTGAAATTTATTTGCAAAAATTAAAAATAACATTAATTTATTTAATTTAAATTTATGCAAGTATTATTGTAAATTATGTAAAAATTATTACTAATTACAATAATTTTCTTAAATTATGTAAAAATTATTTATAATTATAATAATTCTTGTTTACAGACGTGGCCTTTTTGTGGACTGGAAGGAGCAGCAAGTCCCAAAGAGTTGAGCTTGGAAGGGCCTCAAGTAGTCAAGCCTCCAGAAAGGCATAAATTAGCAAGGACCTCAATTGATAATTAACATTATTATTAAGCCAAAATCAAATTATTAATAAAAGAGCACAAAGTAAAAATATGTTGAGTGATGGATCCTGTTATGGAAGTACATGTCAGTGAGTAACCCATCTTCGAGAGATAAACAATCCTTGATTAGCTATGTTGCCTAGTAAGCTAGGCTATGTCTGGTATTAGGTAATTTGACCGAAAATAAATGAAAATAATTTCAAAAATTTTATTTTTGCTTTTTGCTGAGTAGTGCTGTAAAAAAAATTGAGTTGTCCGCGAGATTAAGCCCTGGCTCGAATTAGAAATCGAACAAGTTTTTTTTTCTCTTGCTCATTAATTACATAATTAAAAGTATAAATTTTGTTTAGTTTTAATAATTTTTAGTTAAATTTTCTTAATTAATATCGGTATAAATATTATCTAAATTTGTATCAATTAAATACTATTCAAATTTTAAAAAAAATCTTATCTCTAAAAGGAATAGAAAAAAAAATTATTCAAATCAGTATAAGTACTATACAAATTTATAATAATTAAATATATACATGATGTTTATAAATTTTTATGAATTAAGTTTTAAAAAATACCTATCTCTACTAGAAATAGAAAAAAGGGAGATAGATTTCAAAAAAATATATAAAAAACAAAGAAATTTGATGCAATAGAAATATTATCGAAATATGGTTTATCAAAAAGAAACATCTGAAGAATGTGAGGCCAAAAGCACTTGAAAACAAAAATAATATGGCTTAAAAAAATAACAAGTAGATCCGAAAACCAATCATTCAATGAAATTTGAAGTTAACGACTTAAAAGGTATATATTTGAAGCTAATAAGAACTAATATTTATAATATTTTTGTCCTTGTCATTATAAGAAAAATTAGTATTAATTACAAAAATATTTGCCACTGTAAACAAAAATTTAAATTTTGCCGGCCATTAAAAGATTTAGTGGTGAAATTTTTGTTGTCATGTGTTGTCGGAACAAGCTGATCACAAATTGCTCAGTAGTGAACCTTTTAATTTTGCCAGTAATTGAAAATTCATTATTGACAAAACGAATTTGCCACAACTTCATAAACAATTAGTGGTAAATAATAAAAATATTGCCACTGTAAACATACATTTTCCCACCAATTCTTTACTTTTTCTGACAATTGATAAATTTTGTCACAAATTTTTAATCCATTATTTGCTCAAAATTTAATTTTACTATAAAATTCGACTTTTTTTTTACCATAATTTTATTCTTTCCAGTGAAAAATTCTGAACATGCTGCCAAATAAATTATTAGTGACAAAACTAAAATTGTCATAAATTTTTTAATTTTGAATCAATCACGAATGACAATTGTATACCAAAAAAAAAAAAAACCTAAAATTGTCATACATTTTTTAATTTTGAATCAATCACGAATGACAATTGTATACAAAAAAAAAAAGAAAAAGTATAGCCCTTTAATTTATATAACAAATATATTCAATCACAATAGAAGACTCTCATTTCCAACACGAGTAATCATAAAAAAGAAGAAGAAAAAAAAGATCGTACAACAAATTGTAAGAAGTACAGGGTGCAAAAAGAAAGAAGGATATCATGTACGAAAGATATCTGTTAGTTACAACTTACATCTAAGAATGCGTATGCAAAACTCATTTGCATATTACTAGTGCCGCACCCTTCAAAACCCATAGCGGTAATTAAACTCGAAACTCTCATATTTCAGCAATGTGATATATATATGTACACACACATGAATAAATAACAGCAGCATAAACAAAACAAGCTGATGGAAATTGTGTTGCACTCTAATCCTTATTATATGGTCAAAGTTAATCAAAAGCATATATACATGCAACTTCTCGAGAAAGAAACCATGAGCATCAGAAGAACAAAAGGAAAAGAAAATGTTAAAGAAGTGACATATGATATAAGCCCAAACTTCACCCAAAGAAATAAATTTGATTTTGGCAGCCAAACTATTTGCGTGTGTTTGTATGTGTACATGTTTGTGCAGTAGTCTTATTTAAAATCTGTGAATACAAGAGAAATATTACACGAACTCATCTATTTGGCTGAGCTTTTATAAATTAATTGAGATAAGGCAATCTTCTCACATGGACGGGCAGATGAAGCTTAAGGCCATTGTTGGCAATTGAATACACTGGTCCTTGGGTGAATATATGTGAGAGTGAATATTCATTCTGGTATTTTTAACATGGCTAGAGCCAAAATGTTGGCAACCATTTTATGCAACAATTTTTTTACTTCTTCCAATATTCCTAAACTTACAAAGCCCATCTATGAAGACTAAATTAGGTGTGAAACACTTTGCTGGTATTATTCATGCAAACAAAATATAGTGGATTTTTATATCATGTTAGAAAAAATCTTTTAGACACCTCAATTCTATTAGGATTTTACTAATTGACATATAGTTATTAGGACTACCATTGTATCTGACATTCAATTTCTTAAGCAGCCACCCAGCATCAAGTCAAGCTCTAGATTAAGCCTCTGTACTCATAGGCCAAGAAAATACTAAATAAGTGGGCAACAAGAGTCACCACCAATACCCCTTGCCAAAAGCTAGGTAGAAGTTTCCACAATACAATTAGTTACACAAACATTGAAAATGTAAATCAATGCAAAGATTAGTAAGTGCATACCTGTACCCTATAGAACTTGATTTCATGGCAATGATCACTTTCAACTTGAAAACTTTATGATTGAAACTTCATTATTAATACTTGCTATCCCAACTAGGCACATTTAGGCCCCAGAAAGGGGCAGTCAAGTAGACTTGGCAAACGGGCCGAGTCGTCAGTGCGCTGAGTCAAAACATCTTAACTTTTGTAGGCTGAAAAAATAAAGCATGTGGCCTAGTCTGTCCTTTGACCATTTTATTATTATTATTATTTTATTTACTTATTTTTAATATAATTATGCCACATAATTTGAAACAAATAGTAACTCTAATTATTTAATTTAAATAAATAAGTGAACTATTATGTAGTGTTAACTATCTCTCTTGCACATCAAAGTCTTTCATTTTTACTGCAAGGGCTAATATTAGCAAGTAATGGTTTGAAGTTATATAAAGTTCCCTTTTTTAATTATTATAATTATTATTATTATTAGTCTGTGGACTATGGGAATGATGTCAATTATTACATGGTGCAATTATGTTGACTAGTTTCCTATTACCTTTTATAATATGTGCTTAAATTAGTATATCGTTGTTTGAAGGACCTTGACATGAATAAGAAGAAAAATAAAAATACCAATAAATTTGTGGATACCGGCCGAATTTGGAGTGTGTATTCTGTTTGGATCTCCAGTACAGTAGTACTACTAGAAGAATTAACAAATTAATGTCTTAGTCAGTGGAGATATGTTTCAAGGTTGAATGAGGGTGACCTAGAGTAGAAAAGTCCATAGACGAAAATAAAGGAGGGGGATAATATTTTTATGAATATAAGTATTGTTAGAATCATGTTATATAATATTGAATAAAAGTTTAAATTGAACGGCATCGTCGTCTCTAATTTATTGCATTAGGTTAGTTACCAAATTTAACAGTGTGAATTTAATTTATCATATCAAAAATCCTTTTTCTCTTTCATAATAATTTATGGGACGACTGATGGGAAGTGGACGACATGTTGTGACTAGACCTGGTAAAAGGGCCCGCGGGTCAGGCCGGGCCGGCTCAAAAAAATCAAGCTCAAAAAAAGTTGGGTCATTTTTGGCCTGGCCCGCGAACTAATTTTTATTTTTTTTAAAAAAAAAAAATTTATATTGCTTGACATTGTTGACCAAAAAAAAAAATAACTTAGAAAATGAATCAAATAGAGAATTATGAAAAATATAAAAAATAATGTATTATAATTGTAAATAATTAGTGTTAATATTTATTCCAAATATAAAAAGTTAATCAGTTATGTATGCTTTTTCGTGAGTTGGAAAAAGAAATCATGACACACATGAAGAATATTGTATATCTTACTTAATATTTTAAATTATAAGTCATAATAAAAAAAAATTAAAAAAAAAAATTACACAAAAGACCCGCAGGCCGACCCGCACATGTCAAGAGTTTTATAGCCCGCAAAAAATCGGGCCGTTTTTGACCAGGCCCGCCAAAAAATTGGACTGGCCCGTCTCGCCCGTTTGCCAGGTCTGGTTGTGACTTAGATAAAGGAAAAGGATAAGGTAAAAAGACTGTATTATTATTATTATTATTATTTGATTCAGCTTTTTTAACAGCATCACATGATATTGTTTTTTCGGCTCTATAATAACATTTTCCATCACTTTGTTAGCCCAAAAGTGACTTTCTGCGCTATATAAAATTTGTTATAATGTGCCTGTATGCAAAACTAAAGGCTGTTTGTTTCAATTTGATGTATGATTTTTTTCTTCTTCTAAATTTATAGCTAAATGGAAGGAAATATGTTATATTAAAGTCTTTAAAATCTAGCCGTATAAGTGATAAGAACAAAAAATATATATATAATAAATGACATTGTAAATTTGCAAGAGATTTGATAAATTGAGACCCTCTTATTCAAAATCAAGAAAATTAATAAATATGTATCATTAAATCATATTTAAATTTCAATACGTGTATCATCTTATCAACTTATATGCAAACTTTGAACTAACTATGACAGTAACACAAATTTTATTTTGCATGCATGAGCCATAGATGATGTACCATCTAATTTTATTATTTATTTTTTTTATCAATAATATCAAAGGATAAAAAATATATATATAATAATTTGACCCGTGGACCGGGCCAAAATGGCCGAAATTATATTACTTTGTACAACTATTTTTAATTCAAAATAAAACAATATGTAATATTTTTATTACTAACAACATATTATATTACATATGTTATGAATTTATAATAAAATAATCTAAATAAGTACACACACACACATATATATAAATACATACAAAATGCTAATTTAAAATTTTTTATGTGTATTCATATAATTGGGTCGAGATGCGAGGGTATATTCCATACTTAACCCTAACCCTATAGAATTTAAAAAATTAGGTCCCATTAGTGTCAGAATTAGGCATGCACGTCGGGTTTGGGTTAAAGACCAAAAATGGCCGGGTGTAGGTTATGAAATAGGCATTTTATAATAAAAAAGTTGTCATGTTTATGTTAGATTCGAGTTCATACATTAAATCTTAGACTTGTTTAAAGCGTTTAAAATTTGACTCAAACTTATTTATTGATTAGTGTTGAGTGATTATTTTAGCTTAAGCCTATTCTTGAATGCACATTCTTAATTGGTATAGCTACTAAATGAATTTGAGAACCGCAAGCATGAAAGCAAATTAACAAATTGAACATATATAGTACTAAGGTTCCAAGTGATCAAGAGGAGGCAACATTAACAAAAATTAAAGAATAAGTGTGTTGCACTACAGTTTGTCTTGTACATACTACAAAACTATTAACAATTCCGTAGTATACAATATTAAAAAAAAAAAAAAAAAAAGTGTATTAGTGATGCATAATAGGGGATGGTTCATGGAGGAGATCGAGCGAGCTGCCTGCCATTGATGATATCCTGCATGCGTACGCGCAATACTGCTGCTGCTGCCGCTGCCGTTGGGTGTTAATTTCCATGCACAGCCCTGTCAAGTAAGCAGTCCTTACTTGCTATCGGCCTCGCATTCGTTATTTGTTCGACCTTAATTAATGAGAATTGATATTTTTATAAGTTAATTTAATATTTTTATAAGTGGATCTCATTTAGCCTTGTAAAAATATTAAATTAGTTTGTGAAATATCAATTCCATATTTGAATTGATATTTCCATCAACTAATTTGATATTTTCACAGGTAAGTGTCATTTGATCTTGTGAAAATATTAATTCCCACTATATATATATTGGTTAGAAAAATTTTCTTATATATATTGGTCCACCGTCTAAATATATATATATATTTGTTACGGCTATATATTTTGAAAATAAATGTATAAAAGAATTAAAAATGTGCAGTACGTAGTTTAGTTGTATAATTAATTAGGGAATTGATATTTTCACAAGATGACATCAAATGGTTATAAGGATAAAAATTTTTATTATTATTATTTTAAGTAGTCTCAAGTTAAATGACAATTTACCTTAAATAATTTATTTTTTTCAAAAATTAGCTTATAATACCCTTAGTATTAATTGTCATATTTCTATTCTTCTATGTATATTTATGGAGTATTACTAATTATGTGTAAAAAATTATATAATCAAATAAGAATTTAAGTATAGATGATTTTATCATTTTATCTTCTTTTTTAATATAGATAAAAAGTTAATCAGAATTTTTATTTGATGACGGAGATAATATTAAATTATGTCAAAGAAATATTGGAAGTGAAACTAAAAGTTACTAGCAATTGAGTGGAATATTGCAAACCGAAGGAGGCACAAACTGTGGCTTATGGAGAACCAACAAATTCTGTTAAATATTGTCGGACCAAAACAACAGAAGGCCACAGAATGCTTCACGGACCAACGCATAAACGGAGCAAAAGTGCAAAACAACAAAAAATGCATTACCCGTCTAGCAAGGACGAACGGACATATAATTAATGAGTGAATATATATATTTATAAACTATTATATGCGCTTTGTGATATGTTTCATCGTTTGAATCTTTCACTAAGCTATATTTTGACCTATAAAATAACAACAGTAACCATTTCCATTCAACTAGCATTCTCGGAAAACAAATCAGAGATCAGATTAGATAGTTTTACATACACTACTTAGATTTCATAAGCTCAAAATCTCATTAACTCTATGCTGGGATGTTTTGGACCTCATGAGTTTGAAGCCATATTATAGCAGTTAAAATTTTTAAATTACTATAAAATATTATTTAATGTACATGTGAATTATGATAGAATTTGAGAGATACATATATGAATACACATAATTTGGTGAACTTGAGTATATTGTGTGTCACTTATTTTTCTATTCTTCTTTAATTCTGTGTGATTGTTTAATATATTCAATCTTAAATTGGCAACTACTTCAAAATATAAAACCATTCGACAATTAAAAGTCATATGTATGCATACAAATTAAGGTCATGCATGACACATAAAACATATATGATACTATTAATATCTGAACGGGCTATGTTATTCCATCTATATATATATATGTATTTGGTTATCGTAACATAGTTCACATGAAGTCACCATAAAATTAGTAAAAGAATACCAGAATTTAACAGCTTATATATTGCCAAAACTTGATCGATGGACCAAACTTAAATAAAATAGGAAGGTGATATATCAAGAGCCATAAGCAGGTAATTCAATGATACTATATATTGAATTACACCTATTCCATCTATCTCACTTTTCTTCAAAAAAGGCTTTCTTTCTATACCCGCCGGCACATAGACAATATATAGACACGTGTTAAACCTAGCACTGCACCGGTATTATTGTTTAAAAATATTTTGATCACTGGGTTAGTTATTCTACAAATCAACGCGCAGACACAGCTATGAAACTGAATTTCATAGAGTTAATTAACTAGATGAAGCTTAAATTAAAGTTAATATACATATAAATATAACACTAGGGTTTTTTCAAAATTAATATTATAAAGTTAGCATATATTATAGTTAGTTATTTAGCAATATATATATATATATATTATAGTTAGTTCAAGGTCGAACAGACAACGAAAGAGAGGTGAACAACAAGACCGCTCACTTGACAAGCCTAGCATGGAAACCACTCACCCTTGGCCGCCGGCGCCAATGATCAACAAAATACGAACAATATATAATCCATCTGAATCTTATTATTAATTAGGTTAATACCAACCAATTAAGCTATGTATATATACCTGCAAATAACAATGTTAATTAATTAATAAGCACTTATTCAACCTATATAAAAGATCCATCGAATTAACTAATTAAGCAGAAGCTAGCTAGTAGCAAACAAAATAAAGAACATAAAAAAATACCTACTTGTAGACTGGATTCCGGTACCGGAGACGGATTTGGATCCATAACTTGGTGAGGTGTTGAGCTGATTTTATAAGGCAAAGCAAGCGAATACGTAGGCAGGGACGAAGCTAAATGTTATGTTGTGGGGTCAATTGATCCTATTAGAAGAAAAAAATATTTTATAATATAGGATAAATTTTAAAAAAATTAAATATTATATATAAATTGACCCCTATTAAATTTTATAAATTTTCTATTATACGGGGTCAAATTGAAAATTTATAATTTTGTCAATTAAATTTTAACTACATATGACTCATATTCCCTCAATATATGTATCACTCTCGATCAATAATATTTTAAAACTAAATAATATTCTAATTTATATTATTTTTAAAATAATTAATGAATTAATTACTTATGAATAATTATGATTAGAAAATTTTATTATGAATCAATATAGTGTATATATACCATATATTATTAATTATTGTCATTGTAATATAGTAGATTATATATATGTGTGTGTGAGAGAGAGACCCAAAAATATAAAAGTATTAAAAAATATTATCCCTAAATTTTCATCAAATTATATAAAAGTATTAAAAAAAAATTATCCCTAAATTTTTATCAAATTATTTATAACTTAGTAATAATTTTGACTTCCTGACTGCATCATTGTATGTAGGTGTGAATATGGGTACTACGATGGTAGTATCTGCTGCGCACGTACTGCGGCACGTGTGAAGGGCTTTGACTCACGGGTGAGAGAGATCCACGATGGATGGATGGATGTGCAATCCCCTCCCTAACAACCACCACCATTTCTGATTTTCTTAACGGAGGCAGACACTGACCTTTCGCAAAAGAAAAAGAAAGCTTGTATTTCACCTACAGCCGTCCTTCTTCTGATTTGGTGAGAAACATTAATTAATTGGTTTGCACATCTACAAATAAAAAAGAAATTTTGATTCGGCTATAAATTTCGCTCTGTCCTATATTAGTTAACTTAGTTTTATAATTAAAATTTAAAATCTTACTATTTTATGCTATTTAATTATATTAATATTATGAATAAATAGCACAAATAAATCAAAATTTATTAAAACATAAATATTATCAAATCACACGGTTCAATTAAAATAATAATAGTCTTGAATTAGACTAAATAACAATAATGGATCTTCATTACTTACTAAATTCAAATTTGAATTCCATAATTTAGTTCGGATTGATATGTTAAACAAATTTCTTATTTGGATTGCATGTCTAGCTATACAAAATAAACCCTAATATATAATTTTATTACTTACTTAAATAAAAAGTTAATAATATAATAATTATTTTCTCAGAATCCTAAACACATTACATTCAATTCCTTACCTTAATAATTTGACTATAATAATTCAATAGCTATATATATTTTGAAAAGTTTTAATTAAATAAATAAATTTATTCTGCATCGTCCGCGTTAGGAAGGTGGTTGTTGGGTAAAGCGACTGAAGAATAATCGGAGACCACAAACACCACCTACCTAAACTCTCTTTTGCTTTCTGGCGTTATTATAATGTTAATCACTCATATTAATTAATTGTTACCTCTTTAAGGTGTCTCTTACGCTGAAAATATTTGATTTATATATATTTATTTAAAATTATATTTTAATTTAAAAAATTAATTTATTAGATTTATAATCTATTAAAATATTATATCTCTTCAATTTTTATATTTTGATATGAAATTTCATTATTACACAGTATTTTAATAATATTTCCTTTAAGACGTGATATCTCCATCTATATCGACATTAAGCTCCCCTTTAAGCATACTTTTTTTTAACATTAGCCTATCACTTCTTTTAGTTGACGAACTATATTTTTTAATATCTCTTATTTGATCTATTAAGAGTCTTTAAGAGAAAAATCTATCACTTGCTCAATGAAATTAAATCACATCTTATATTTCAATGTGAGACTTTATTATATGAGATTTTACTATCACACAATATATTAACAATTATATTATCTATTATATATCAATTTATTATCAATACAACAAATATTTACATAAATTAATTCAATAAATATATTAAATCACCTCTTTATTTAAAAAAATTAATCTATTTGTTAATTTATCTATTCTTTTAAATTTGGCCGGTATGAAAGTCATATAAAATATCCCAATACTGATGCATTATTTACAACTTTTCTTTTGGGGTGGGGACAGATGTCTCATTTTCCGGCCCTAGCTCTTTCAATTGTTTGGCTTATAATTATAGGAGCATCACCCCAAGAAAAAGTTAATTTTGTGGATGTGATGGCTCTGAGTTCATAACTGATGCTTTTGTAAAATCACCATTTACATGCAATACAAAATTAAGTGAATTTAGCTTATTACTGCCGTACCCGAAAATAACAGTATCCCTTCGTCATGCATAAAATGAACAGTAATTTTAAGATAGTTAACAATAAATATTATAATTATTAATATTTTCAGATAATTTATAATACTTGTTATAATATTGAATAAAATTAAATAAACTTATGCTAATTTTAAATTTTAAATTATAATATTTTAAATATATATATATTTTAAAGTTGACTTCAAAATATTAATAACGAATTTATATTTTTAACCGGATGGAGTATCATATTCAAAAAAAAAATCACGATATTTATTATTATATTCTATTTTATTTTTGACAAATAAAGGCAAAATTTTACAATTTGGTTCCGGTATAGATTATAGGCGTTTATTGCAATGATAATCTGCTGGCTGATCTTGATTTGGTTGAACTAGATATTCTTTATTGCCTGATTGCGTTTAGCACTGAAACTAACCAAGTATGTATCCTTTATATTCCAAACTAAGACCAACCCGATACTGAAGACTGGACTAAATTCGGTTTTATACGCACCGGTGATGGGCTTCTACCCTTCTAGGCTATTAGCTCCCAAATTTAAATAAAAAGAGTAGGTACCATTTTGACTTTCGAAGTCGATGCGCGAATTCTCAAAATTAAAATTTGATGTAATTCATATAATTTCTCAAAATAATAAATTTTGTAACTAATAATATTTATATAATTATGATTTTATTATTAAATCAAATGAGCTTATATCAATTTGTATTTTAGAATTTATTAATTCTCTTCAAAAGGTCAAAATAATGATTATTATTTTTTTGGAACTCAAGTAGTACTAATTAGTTGCTGTAATACATAATCATTTAAAAATGTATCGCTTCCTATCAATACGATCATACGAATAACTTTGCATGCGGGGGTAAGATTGTTGATCCGTGGAAGAAAAAGGGCTCAACTTTGTGTAGACATGGAAAATGCTTACGTGTGTACGCCTTTAATAGTTCATTTTCTGGTGTTTATAAAGCTACATATTTATTTGTTTGATGGTGTGTTTGTTTGTAGCTCTTTTTTTTTTTCTTGACAGAAATATGGTTGTGGCTTTAAGTAGGTTCTTAAGCTTCATCAATCCTATTTAATGTGGTAAATTTGAATTAGAAATATCAAACAAAAAAGTAGTCCTAATATTTATAAATTCTACAAATAAGAAAAAAATATTGTGGAATCATCGTTAGAGTTTTGGCAAATATTAAATTGAAATTATTATCCTCCCTTGTTGATGGTGAGTACCCTATTGTTGGAGGCTCTTGGCCTGATGTTGAGTCAGCGCCCAACTACACAGGTATTTTATTCACTTTAAGTTGTCATATATTCTGCATGTTCTTTAATTATTATTTAGCTGTGATTTTTTGTCTCAAGAAGTACGGATTAATTACTGATATTTGTAATTGTATTAACAGTGTGGAGATTCCGAGCAGGCTGGCGATGCCAATTGCGAGCGCCGGGGGTGGGGGAGGTGACGATAATGATTTTCATACACTACAGCATAACCGTTGATCCCCGCCCGATGATTCTCTACAGACTATTGGTAGTATTAGTTTTATTTAGTTTTGTAGATTATTTGCAAATAATTTAGTTGTATTTACTTTAATTTAGCTTAATTGATTGTAATTCATCGTACTTTAGTTGAGTTTTGTAAAATATTGTACTTTTAAATGATAATTTGTAGAACTTATAATGTGTCATAATTTATATTTATTAATGTTGCTTAGATAATTCAAATGTGTTGTTATGTTGTGCATGAACATATATAAGAAATGGATTGAAGTTGTGTTGTTGGGATAAAACAAGTTTACAGGTACAAAGATGTGGTTTTAAAATCAGGTGCTGAATTTTATTTTTTTTGAAAAAAAACTACTTATTTTCGACCGAAATTCTGTCGATATTAAAGGCATTATATTGAAATTGTAAAAAAAGAAAAAAAAACTACTAAATGCCGACGAAATAATATATTTTCGACGAAATTTCAGTCTTAATTACAGGCATCATGATCGACAGAATTGTTTTTCTCCGTCGAAGAAATTTTCGTCAGTATTAATCCCAAATTTGACGAAATTCCTAACGCAAAAATATTATGTCAGTGATATCTATTTTTGACCGATTTCCCAATGAAAATAATGTTGACGCGTTTATTTTTGATTGAATTGACGACAGAAAATTTTGTCGGTAATATTTTAACTCCGACGGAATAAGTCTATTCCGTCGGAAATAACATTTTTTCTTGTAGTGTAGGTTCTTAAGCTACATCAATCCTATTTAATGTGGTAAATGTGAATTAGAAATATCAAACAACAAAGTAGCCCTAATATATATAAATTCTACAAATAAGAAAAAAATATTGTGGAATCATCGTGAGAGTTTTGGTAGAAATTAAATTGAAATTATTATCCTCTCTGGATTGTTTGGAAGTCATATTAGAATGCCACATAAAAAATTGATATACATACCTTATACCTCTTTCATTAACAGAGAAATATGTAAAGAACTCAAGTTATTATCATAATAAAATGTCAAAAAACTCTACAATTTTTCGTATTTCATTCGGGCTCTATATTATTTACAAGAAAAGAGAAAACAATAAGCATTGTTTCCAGAAAAGAAAAAAAAAATAGTAGTATGTAGCTGAAAATCAAGAAAAGAAAGGTAAAACACAAACGATACGGATTTAAAAACAGAAACAAATAATGCTCTTGTCCAAGATTATGGACAAATAATAAAATGACCATGACCATAAGTATCATCGCCTTCGTGTAGAAGCTTGACCCTGTTGTGGCACGGAGAAGGGTCAGAAGGCGGTACCGGCCCTCTCGGGAGCTTGTTTTGGACGGAGCTATAGAACCCCATCTCCTTAACCTTCATCGCTTGCCCCATTGCAGCCATTTCTGCAAGTAGAATAAAAAAAAGAATTGCAACCCTTATAATATTCTTGATCATCACATTAAAGGACATGGCTGCACCTAAATTGTAGCTAGTTTTCTTGTATAAATTCTTGCTGATCGCGCAATGGATCCACCGTGTCGATGGAACAAGAGCTATGTGTATTGGTGAGGAATGAAAATGAATGCAGCAAAACGCAACGAAAAATGTATACTATATAGAGAGAAAGGAGGGTAGGTAGCTACTGGCGCTTGTAATTGGAGAGGAATATATTCAATATGGTTTTTCAACGCACCAAACTAGTGGGATTTGTTAAGGGAGAGTTTGTGTGCATTATTGGCCTTTTTAATTAAGACTTGGAAAATAAAAATTAAAAAAATAAATTGTAACTAAATAAAAGTCACATTTTGAACCATCCGTTAGCAGCCAACGTAGAAAACGAAGGGATTTCTTTCTTTGAACTTGTGGGTTTTTTTTTTATAATTATTTATTACTACTTAATATGTAAGTTTTTTTTGTCGTGTTTTGTTATTTATTCTTTTCTATCTGCTGTATCTAATTATATTAAAATTCCTATATATATATATATATATATATATATATATATATATATATATATATATATGCTGGCTTGGAGATATACGAAGATAGATTAATTCAGCATGTGTAAACCTTGAATTCCATGGCAGGGCCGACGGCTGCTGTTAAACGAGGGTACATTTAAAATTCCGAGTGTTCCACTAATAAATTCGAAATATTTTATGTCCACCGAACAATTTGTTATTTGGGATGGATCGATTAGATATAAAAATTATCAGAATATCTTTAATTATGTGAATTGATTTTCTGATAATTATAATGTATACTATACTATACATATGAATGAACACTGGAGTATCATTTTTTCAATTGTTTTGAATAGTTGGGAGGGAGAGAGAGAGAGAGAGAGCAATGCATGCCAGTTGCCGGTAATAATGCTCAAAAAGTCGTGATCTGCAAGATTGCTATGAATTTCGTTGTACTTGTTTGTTACTAGAAGGATGATCAACATGTGTGTGCAGATACTGGTGGCAGTCTGGCACGCAAATCGATAATTTAAATATAGCGCATCATCAAAAACATGCTCAACACATTCTACTTCATTTAAGCATGGATACCAATTGGGATCTTGTATTTTTTTAAATTTGGTTTACCTTTTTTTAAGGGGGGGCCCAAATCGTTCCAACTTTTTTTAAAAATTATTTAATATTTTAAGAGTAAATGAACGTTATACCTTCTTCTTTCATATCACTGATATGTGAGAAAAATAAATAAATATATTATTCATTTGCTCATAAAATATCAAATAATTTTTTCAACTTTTTGGTAGATACTAGTCACCGCTAGAGTTTTGAGACTTTTAAAGTTGTGCTTCATAATTGATAGGAGTAATAAATCTTAAGTAAAATTAATATTTTTATAAATTAATATGATATTTTTATAAGATTAAATAAATCTTATTTATAAAAATATCAAATTAATTTATAAAAATATTAATTTTTTTATTAATACTTTGGGTGTTCCAAAAGAATTCTCATCAACAACTATGCTACTAAATAATTAAGATAGAAATGAGATTCATTTTCACTCTCTTTCTTTTCTTATTGGGTAAAAATGAGATTAAAATTATTTATAATTTATTACAGATAATATATAGTAAGAAATATAATTTTTTTTATAAAATAAATAAATTAGTAGAATATCTTCTTTACTAGTTCATCAATGAAGAAACAAATTTAAGATTTGAGCTTAAGAAGAATTAATGAATTTAAAACTTTTATAGTACGTACATAGACTCCATTCATAAAAGTTTAAAATATAAAATTTAAATATCTTTCTAAAAAAATTGCTAACATTATTCACTAACAATGCAAAGCTCACCATTTTGTTAAACACTTTTTCCTCATTATTTATTACGACTACATAAATGAGTCAAAATTTTGAGTTTAAGACGAATTGAATTGGTATACAGAAACCAGACTACTCCGCATAATAATTTATCTTTCTTTATTTCTTCAATTAATTAATTAATCAGGTAATAAAATTCCCTCTTCTTTCTGGAACATATCGTCTTCTTATTCTTTCTTATCGTAGTAGTATTATTGGTTGTATGTTTCTAATTGTATTGTCTCTACTGTAGTGAAGCAGGGATTGAGCTTCAGACGATGGAATAATTCGATGCTTTCTGCATCACTACTTGTGCGGCCGCATTTAACGACGCCTTCAAGGTTTGCTCTGTTCACTTATTTCACAAAAACTATATATAGATTGATATAAAGATTTTCAGCCCTAATAAAATTGGGTTTGTCGGGAGGAATGGTGCAGAGCGATTGTAAAAAAGTCTGCCACTGGACTTGGAAATCGAGTGGGAATATCAACAATTGAGTCCCTTTTAATGAAGCCTCCTGCCCACCCTACTTATGATTTGAAAGAGGTCATCAAACTTGCCCTTTCTGAAGGGTGCTGGAGATCGAGGTCCGTTCCCCTCTCTCCTATCAGCTTTTTTGATTTATATTTCAACTATCTGAATGCCATATTTAGATGAATTATACTCTCTCTCTCTCTCTCTCTTTGCCCCCCAATACATAGTAGGTGTGCCATTTTCAATAAAACTTTACAAAGTAGCACTCTTTTTTGGGACGGAGGGAGTATACATTCTTATTTAGTGCTGTCTGAGATTCCGTTTTAGTATCTTATGCATATGAATAGTTTTTCAACAGCACACTTGAAACATATTTTAACAGATATCAGAGGGCATATGTGATTCTGGGTGCTAAATCGAGCAACATTTTGTGGTTTTAAATGTAGGAGATGTGACATGTATGGCCACCATTCCAGCTGACATGGAGATTGAAGCACATTTTCTGGCAAAGGAGAATGGAATCATTGCCGGAATTGCACTTGCAGAAATGATATTTAGTGAGGTTGATCCTTCGCTAAAGGTATTGAGACATTAAAACCTTGGCTGTTAGCAAATGGGCTTTTTTTTTTGTGCCCGTTGAATGAAGCCTCCATTTTTCTTTATGACTAAACATTCAGGTGGAGTGGTATACAAAGGATGGAGATAATGTTAAGAAAGGATTGCAGTTTGGCAAAGTACATGGTATATTGGAAAAAACTAGGTTCATGCACGAAGATTGAAGAGTTTCTTAAGATTTTTCATTTTTAACTTGTTCCTTCAGTGCTCATCTGATTACATATGCAGGAAGAGCACAACATTGTTGTTGCTGAAAGAGTTGTGCTTAATTTTATGCAGAGGATGAGCGGAATAGCAACACTTGATAAGGTGTGTTTATTTTCAAGTAATATGAAATTTCTTGGGGAAAAGAATAACAAATCATAACAAGAATTAAAATCACAGAAGATTAATATGAATGACAAGGAGAGGCTGTAAGTAGAACAAATGATGATATGTAATGTATTGAATGATGAAAAGATTTAAAACATATTATCTATTCACAAATATTTAAAGTTCAAATTGTCAAATACAATAATTGCTACACTGAGAAGGTGCATATTTTCTATAACTTTATATTATGTGCCTGGGATAGATCAAAATGTTTATGTTTCTTCCAGGCCATGGCAGATGCTGTCATGTTGCACATCCCGCATATATTTTAGAAACAAGGAAAACTGCTCCAGGTTTACGGCTGGTGGATAAGTCGGCGGTGTAGATCACTTCTCTCCCTTGAATACCTTGTGATTGGGTGTTGCCTTTTTGTGTTTGTTTGTTTAACTAACCTTTAGCCTTTCTGTCTTTACAGGTACTAATAGGTGGCGGGCGGAATCACCGAATGGGTTTATTTGATATGGTGATGATAAAAGATAATCATATTTCTATAGCTGGAGGTGTCACAAAGCCTCTCAAGTCTGTTGATCAGTATTTAGAGCAAAATAATCTCCAAATGGGTGTTGAGGTAGTTGCCTCTATTAGTATGATTGTTATTTATTTATGCCTCTCTGTTAAAGTTCTTCTGTATTAATAACTCCTTATCAACCAACTTAATAGATTTCCTAGCATAATGAGGTAATCATAAGAAAATGTAAGGCCTAAGTGCAATTCATTGCAAACCAAGAATCTTATACCATGTTTACTTGTCAGAGGCTCTAAAAAGTTGTAAGTTGAATGTGTATGCTTGTGAGTGTGCATGAATATATGTCCGGTACAAATTTCAAAGTAGATAATAAGTTTGTCTCTGTACGCAGATAGAAATGAGGACGCTTGAGGAAGTAGCCGAGGTACTGGATTATGCGTCTCAAACGAAGACGTCGTTGAGTAGGATAATGTTGGACAATATGATTGTCCCACTAGCTGATGGGGATGTTGATTTATCCGTGCTTAAAGCAGCTGTAGAACTGATCGATGGGAGGTTTGACACAGAGGTAGTTCTATTTATGTAATAGTCTTATCATCGGTCCCGTGATTAAACTTCCCTCTTAGCTCTCTGTTAAACTATCATATTGTGTTATATACTTATCTGGCAAAAGGTGTGGAAGCTTGCTTCATTTGATATCATGATTAATTTTATGTATTCCCCTACAATGGGTGAGCAGCCACTACATTATTAGTTGATCAATGCCTAAGCTTTAATTGCAATCTGGCAAAAGGGGTGGAAGCTTGCTTCGTTTGATATCATGATTAATTTTATGTATTCCCTGCAATGGGTGAGCAACCACTACATTATTAGTTGATCAATGCCTAAGCTTTAATTGCACTTTTGAATTTACTTAATGCAATTATCATGAGACGTTCCATTTGTCCTTTTTCAAACCTGTGGAATGTAGTTGCACGATTTAGTAGGTTCATACATTATTCCCCACTCAACAAATGATCTGTTACAAAAATAATATTCCCTTTGTTTCACAACAAGTGTCCCAATGCAAATTTTGCAAACATACAAATTTTACTTAAATTAAGGATGTATTTTTGTTCCATGTTTACTCCTAAGTAATAAGTTGTTAGTTAAGTAGTGATGGCATAACAATGAAATTATGAAGGCAAATTTGAGGCCATTGAGTCATTTTTTACTATTATCAATGTAAAGAGGACTTCTTTTTGTGGAACAAATTTTTTCTTCTTCTTACAAATCAGACTCTTTTTGTGGAACCGAGGGAGTATCATCATACAGAAAATTAATAGTTGCATAATTGCATTGATTGGTCACACTTTCTTTATTGAAGAGATTAAAATCTCTTTTTCCGTTGCTCGGTGCCTATATGTTGGTTCTGTGATGGCAGGCATCAGGAAATGTTACCCTTGAAACTTTACGGAAGATCGGACAAACTGGAGTGACATATATATCCAGGTAAACACTCTTCGTAGGCCTCTTTAGTAAACTAAAGCTTACAAAAAAGGAAGTGAAAGAGAAGCATAAAGGAATTCTAGGGCGATCAGAAACATCTTTTTTGAAAATTATACTATTTTGGCAAGCTGGAATAAGAATTGGAGTTTAGAATCAAATTTATTATTTCTTTTTAATAAGTGAATTATATTTAAAGTTTAATTCTACCTTACTTGGAATTGAGTCATAATTTAATTAAAATGTCTAAAATTTAGAATTTGCATCAATTGGCACCACATGTCAGGACCAAAAGGCATTTAATTGTTACAGATAAATTTTGTAAAATTAGTTTTGGAGTACAATCCCCATCGGTACACTGCTCCTGAGATAACAAACTGTTAATCATTAAAAAGTGTGACATTCAAGTCGTGCTTCGGGGGAAAGTCCTAGGATTTATATTTCAGTTTAATTATTAGTTTCATGCTTGTTTCTTGAAACAACAAATTCTGTTAGGAATGTTTTATGAACTCTGATGGATTCTTTACAGCATTCCCTTTAAACTGGGAAATTGTTTCTATATATAATTCACACGAAGACGTATTATTTGAGTGATTCTGTTTTGTGTCTATCACGTTGTAAAATATCTCTTTGAGGTTTTTAACACCTAAGAATAGTAGTACCATAATTATTTGTATTAGTTGGAAGTCTGACCCAGTTCTAAATCTACATATTGACAATGTTTTGTTTTCAAGTTGTTAACTAAATGCCAATCTGGAACTTCAAACATGTAAAAGATAAGCAACTTTACGCCTTGGTGTAAAATTTATCCATGCAACCACGACAAATTTGTAAAGGGAACTGCTATTTTCCATTAGGCTCGACATGAATGTGGAACACACCTACTATATCCCGAGGAGCCTTGTGAAAAATAGCACCTTTTTTTTCCTGTGAAAAAATTACCTGCACCTCCCATTTAATTTGTAAATGATCACATTTTAAGATGGAATTTGAAATGATACATCTGTATTAATTATTATCATTTAATCAAATATTAGTAGGCCTTCTATGGATCTTATGTCCAACAAGCACAAGAAACCTTCACCCTGGACTACTGTCAAAAGTCTATTGGGGTATTTGTTGTTGTCTTGAATTTGTACTTCAGAATCGAATGCAAACTGTTGTCACTTGTACAAACAGATATTTTGTTTGCATAGGTTACTTGTGTTGTGTTAAAAATAAATAAAAAAGAAGAAGAAAATTGTTGAAGTGCTTTACTGAGTGGGCTGCTGATGTTTGCAGTGGTGCATTGACACATTCTGTGGAAGCACTTGACATCTCCCTGAAGATTGACACAGAGCTTGCTCTCCAAGTTGGAAGGCCCACAAAACGAGCATAACCATTCTAAAGCTCATCTATCCCCTTTGTTTCAGCAAGTAGTTGCATTATAGTTAATCTTTGTGTCTTTGTAGAATGAATAACGAAATAAAATAGTGGAACCGGTGATCATCTTTCAGGAAAAAATAATATCTTCAAGTGTAACCATTTGGATGAACAAACACAAGGTAAGAAATCCTTTTCCTTCGATTTTGTTGTGCAACTTATGGAACTTGACAACATGGACAGTAAGTTTGGTACTCTCTCAACAATGACGAGAAGTTCCGCATTATAATTCTGGTTGGTTCGTATGGCCTGAGACCATACCATACCATACTTTTGGACGTTTAAAATTGTAGTAGATGCAGCAGCAGCGTTTAACCATTGGCCCTTCTAATTGCATGGAAAAAGAAAGAAAAACCCTTTCGGTTGGAGGATTACAATGACCTTTTTCTCGGTAGGGTTCCGAACGTATTTGAGTAGTAGAACCACAAGCCAATCAAATACTAGTGTTTAGGTAGGTACACCATCTAGGGATGAACCTAAATGTTACTCGAGAGAGAAAAACAAGCTGTAACAGTTATCGGAGGAGGGAAATTGACGTCAAATTATTATTATTGTTATTTTGTATGCGGCCATCTTCTTGCTATTTAATGATCCAAATTGTGAGCCCGTTTGTAAAGTAAATCGGTGTGCCAAGAAAATCTTGCTAATATCTATAGGTAGAATTAGGTTACAGCCTGCCTACCCCTAACACCAAGTTGCTGTAATCAGTAACTGCTAACCGAGTGGAGAACTTGTTAAAGACAGTCGGTCGGCTAATAAATTTTGGGACCTGACCTTACCTGAGAATTTCAACAACCTCCAACTAGTAAATAATGAATGAAAGTAGGGTAATAGATTGGTCATTATTTGGGGTGTGATCGATCAATCATAAGGAACCGAAACGTGTAAAAGTTGAGTGGAGTTAATAAATTGAATTAATCCTAGCCTACAATATTTAATGATTTAAGGACGATGTCTTTTAGGTACACATCTCTTTACTGAAAAAAAGGTACACACCTCAAATAATAATATTTCCCCGTCCTTTTGCTTGCCATATATGGAGTTCTACTTTTTCTACCTAATTTCTGATGGCCTATCTTTTTATTTTAACACTAATTTTATCAAGTTGGTTCCAGAGGGCTTGAAGAATTTTCCTTTAAATTGTCCAATCTCTTTTTGTCTGTTTTCTAGGTCAGCCGTCTGCATAAAAGATTGTACTAATTAATTCATCACACCACACCTATGTATTTAATTTGTTCCTTTTATAGATCGAGGCTGCATGCTACTAAACTTTATTTAGTGAAAAAATATCAAAATAATAAAAACTGTAGCTAGCGTACGTACATATATATTTCAAACACTACAGTCGTTATTTTTATGTGGTCGGGTGGGGTGGGGTGGGGTGGGGATATTTCCTCCCTTCCATCGTTTTTTGCTTATTTAGTCTCATTAGGCCTTGATAAGTCAGTTTGGATGCATGCCGCTGTTGAAGTTGATAATAAACAGTACAGTCAACAATTATGCACTTGACCTTTCAATGTCTGGAGACTCATCTAACATCACAAAAGATTATCCTTAATTTATCCTGTACATGTTTTCACTTTCAAGACTAGAGTATTACTCATATTGTTTAAATTCTGTCCCGTGAACTAACAAGGCCAAATTTTAAACTCACGGAGTTATATATATATTTTAAAAAAAAGTATTAATTAAACATTAAATATGTCATAGTAATTAAGATTCTTAATGTTTTTATAAAGGCGGACATTATTTTTTACATAAATTTTTGATATTTTTATTTTATTTTGTCTCATATAAAAATAAAACTCATTTTTTTTTACATAAAAAAAAATTATATAAAAATATTAAAAATACATATAAAAATATCAATTTCCTTCTTATAATCAATATATGGCAGCCGGATGTACATCGATCACAGTGTTCTTTAAAAACTATTGATAACAGCACCTCATTTCATGTTAATTTTTCTGTATTTGTTTGGTGCCGACATGCAACATGCCAAGGGGGTTAAAAGAATTGTTTACTGACCAGCCTTATTTTTAATATTATTTGTGCTTGTCTGTTAAAATATTCATATATACATGCACCACTTTTATCAACTAAGCAGCCTTCATTATTTACCATTTAGCACTCTTGGTTTGTCGGTGATAATGTATAGAAGAAGCAAATTTGCATGGTGTCCGCACTTTCAAGGTTTCATCATCACCACGTACGATTGAGAAATATACCGACTGACTGATATACTATTAGACTGAAAAATCGCCTAGCTAAGTAGCTAGTGACAAAAGAGTTATATATACTGTTGCTAATGGTACTCCACGCTGGATGATCGGATGGAGATAAATTAAAGAAGATGATTTTTGTACTCGATTTGGTAATCAGAATTATTTGGATAATCGGATAATCTTCGAATAAAAAACCATCAGTATAAAAATAATCTGTGATCGTGGAACCCATTCTTTAACTATTCTTTCCGTTATAAAGTTGAAGATATATTTGATTTTTAATCTTTTTTAAAATTAAAGATATAATTTTTTATTATTAAACTATAAAATTATAGACATTATATACATAATTTTAGGACACAGATTAAAATATAAACTCTTATTTAATTATTAAAAAGTAAAATCTGACACGAATTTTTATATCAAACTATACTTTTTAACAATTTAAATAAAAATTTGTGTCCAAAAATTATGTTCTTAAATTTATTCTAAAATAATATAAAATTTCAACTTTTAATTTTGGTCAATTAAATGCTATCATGCATGCTACCAGCACATTCCTAACTTTTAATTTGTCATTTTAAAAATATATTTTTAATTTTAAAACAAAAAATTACTAAAATATTAAAATTTATTATAACTTTGTCCTGATTTTGTTGTCCTTTCAACCAATTATAGAAGCTAATCATATTTGGTATAAGAAGGTTATAGTCTACTGATATTATCTTTTACTGAATCCAACTTTTAAGTCTTTTACGTTTCGAATAAAGACAAAAACTAAAAAGACATTGTTTTGGGCGCAAATGTAAAAGAAATGGAAATAATTATTTTTTTGTTTTAAAATTAGAGATTTAATTTAATTTTTTAAGTTAAAAAATAGTATATTAAATTTTAAGTTTATTTAATTTAAATTGATATAATTATTATAATTGTATAGTATATAAAAATTAACTTATATTTTTAATTTTAAAATAAAAATAAAAATAATATAAAAGGAAGAAGTATTAATTACTTCACGTTTTGGGGATAAACGAGAAAATAAATAAATTTGAAAATAAAAGAACAAGCTAGTTAGTGGCTTTCACTAGGATTGTACAGGTAGGCCCCCCTATAAACCTAGTTTAACAGAGAATTACTTGTTAATTGAAGGGTTTGGATTCATTAAGGCACACAATAACAGCAAAGTCTCATGGATGTAAGTCACGAATAATGATGATAACGATAATAATAATAATGAAAAAAGAAAAATGAAAAAGATAGATGGGCGGCTGTCTAACTATCCATAGAGCATTACCCTATGGTGACTAGAAATGTGGGACGAACGATGCAACTTAATAAGCTTAAAAGTAGCGGTGGACCTAAAAACTATATAAAAAATTGTCCCTTTCTTGTAGCGCACACAAAATTAGGTAATTTTAATATTCAAATAGTATAATTTTATTTATACTCTTACTTAATATATTACTTATCTTTTTTGAGACGTTTAAAATATAATAATACATATTAAATTTTTTTATTATTATTAATATTAGATAATTAATATTAATTTAAAATTTTATTACTATTTATGTATTAATTAATTATTCATTCTTCTCTCTTTCTCTTTAAATTACTCAATTTTTAAAGATAAAATACAAAATGATTAGATTTTTTTAAAATATATATAAAATATTTTATATTTTAGAAAAAAAAAACCTTCTAAAATTATTTATATAATAAAAAAAAAGTATATGGAATATTATTATCATCAGTAGCCAAAGAAAAGGCCAAGAGGTTAAGTTCCACATAAATATAATGATAATTTTTCTCTATCTTTTTTTTTTTTCTATCTTTTTCGGTACACATACATACATACCTCGACAGATACTGTCTTCCCACCTTACCGAAAGGTTTTAATTAAATGGGTTTGAAGCCGTGACATAAATATTTTTAATTAAACTAAATAACTACGTACCATATCCCTATAATTAATTTATATACACATAAATAACTACTGATTTTCTTTCCCCATCTTATAATTAGTGTATAGTTCTTTGAAAACTTTAAATCTTCACACAAGGCTTATACATATGCATGCGAAGGTTAGATCAGTTGCATGTTGAGCATTATTCCTTTTTGGGTACGTCTGGTGAACATTTTCCGTTGTAAAAAAGGACCAACTATTTCTAGATTAATTCAATTCATCTAAATATTTATATTTAATTAATTCTTCACAAAATATTTATTTAGTTCTAGAGACATAATTATTTGCCAGTGCCTTGGGTACACACTTCGTACGTATTAATCATTAATAATTTAAAAAAAAGAAAATACAAAAATAAGTAATGAAAAAAACTTCTGATAGAAGAAAGAAACATACAAAAATAAATAAGGTAAGTTAATAAATAAAAATAAAAAGTGAGAGTAGTTAACAGAAAAATAAAAATAAAAAATAAAAAAAATAAATTACATTAATAATCATAAGATTATATTTTTTAATTAAAAATATAAAATAAGAATACCAAAAGACTAAAGACTCAATTCTCTCTTTATAACATAAATATTCTATGCATTCAAACCCGAAACCTCTAGATAATGCTTACACGCGCATAACGTGAGAGTAGTAGATACTTGACATTTCTTTACAGAAAATTAATACTTCTAAATATTATTCCTTCCGTTTTAAATTAAATTTTTTATTTTAATTAAGTTAATTATTTTTAAAATTAATAATTAATTATATATTTAGTTTTTTATGATAGTAAATTATATTTAATTTTTTATGATTATAAAATTTTAATTTAAAATTTATTAATAATAATATAAAAATTAATTTTAAAAAATTAAAACACAACTTTTAATTTAAGACAAAGAGATTACTAAATACCGGAGCTGACTACACTGATTTTGACCAGCACTATCGGAAAACTTTTAATATAAAACTAAAATTAAATTCAAAAGTGCAACTCCCATTAATTAATTAGAAAAGAATTAATATTTTCATAACATAATTTGATATTTTTACAAACTATTTTTATTTAATTTTATTAAATATTAAATTAATTTATAAAAATATTAATTTTATATAAAAATTAATTTAATATTTTTATAAATAAATTAATATTTTTATAAATTAATTTAATATTTTTATAAATAAATCTTATTTAATTTTGTTAAAATGTTAAATTAATTAATAAAAATATCAATTCCTTTGATTAAAATCCTTTGTTAGTTGAAGATCATGGTGGGTGCTGGCCATTGAAACACCCAGAATCAAAATTAAATTATTACCAAGGACAAAAGAAAAGACTTTCATGACATAAACTCAGAGAAAGATAAAGTTGATGGCAATGGGAAGAAAAAGTTTGAGAGAGAGAGAAAGGAAGATATATATATATATATATATATATATATTTTTTATATATATATATATATATAGAGAGAGAGAGAGAGAGAGAGAGAGAGAGTTTTATTTGTGTTGTATCATAGTATGTGCCTATGTGGGACTGTTTGAGGAGTATTTGTTTAATGGTAAGTTGAGGAGTGAAAATGAAAGCATTGCCGGGAAAAATGGGAAAGAAAGGAAAATTAGTAGTGTTGCTGAAGGAGCAGATGCAAATGGTTATGGAGATTCGAGCCAACGATTTTAATGGAAAGGGAAATTTCACTCTACCTTTCCTTTTCCTCCTTTTCATTCTCAGCCTCTTACTTCTTTAATTTAGAGAGGTGTATTCAATTAAGACTTTTAAAAATTTTTAAAGATTCTTTTTAAGTGACAAATTTTTATGGAGTTCGTTGACTTTTAATGACTTTAAAGACTCCATGAAATAAATGACATGCTTTTATAAACTTTTTATTAAAGACTTTGATACACTTTTATATACTTTTAATATATCTTGTAGCTTACATCATTAAGTATTTTGTTGAAGAAATCGGACAATATGCTTTGAAGAAAACTATAGAAATGATGAACTGGATAGATTGATTTGGTCTGGAAGCATCCTCATCTTTACACTTTTGACATAATAGAGTATCACATAACCCAATTATCACAAATGGATAAGAAATTAAGGGGCTAACTAATTTAGAGAAAATTATACACTGCCCTATAATGAAAAAAGTTTATAAACCACATAGAACTTTAAAATTTTCTATTGTTTTTTTATTGCTAGTACCTAAATATTGTAATTACAATTTTAACTCAACAACATAAAATGACATTCACAACCAAATGAAAAGAGGGGTTATTCATGAAAATTCTCCATAGAAACAATTGCTAAAATGCGAACAATTCTATTAGACAATTTACTTAGTATATCATTATTTATCAAAAGTTTTAAATGAGGCATTTTCAAATCACCAGTATAAATGACACTCAAAATATATTAAATCAACACTAACATGTAAGCTTACACAGCTGATGAGGATGAACTATGCTATATTTTTATTCCCTAAATGCTAAGTTTTTGTAATTATTTTGTACTTAAATGTATTAATATTTATTATAATTTGGTTTTGATATATTTTGTGAGTTTTCAATTAATTTATATTATTTTATGTTATTTTATACTATTTTTATTTGTTAGTTTTTAAGTATTTTTATTATTTTAGGAAAATTATTTATTATTATGTGTTTTTATTAATTTTATTTGTATTTATTTTATATTATTTTCATCTTCTCTCTTTCTCAAATATTTGGAAGTCTTTGGGTATGAAGCCAGACTTTGGAAGACTTTGAATATAAATAAATTTTGTTTTAAAGTCTATCAAACTCCACCAATTGATAGAAATCTTTAAAATTTATGATTTTTTGAATACTGAAATACTTTTATAGACTTTGTAAAAGTCTTAATTCAATACCACAAAACTTTTAAAGACATTAGAAAAGTTGTAATTGAATATCACTAAACTTTTATAAACTCTTTAAATGTCTTGATTGAATACAACTAAACTTTTAAATCTTTATAAATCCTTACAAATCTTAATTGAATACACCCCCTAATTTCTCCCCATACCCCTTTATATCTTTTTTTGGATTTGTCTATTTTCACTTTTTCTTTCTTGAAATCAAATACTCAATTGCTGTTGATGATGTTGATGTTCTTGGTGTTTGATTTTGTTTTCTGTTTCTGGGTTTTTTAAAGTTTGAACTGTTTGATTAAAGGAATCGTGCTATCAGGATTCATATGCTTAAATTTGTGTTGGTAATGGTTGAATTGATCTTGGGTTATGGACTTGAAGATTCTGGGATTGGTTAACTGGGTTTAGGGTTTGAGAGTCTGTGGTTGTTTACAGCTGATGTGCTGGATTGAATCAGAAAAGTCTGTACCTTTGGAGTTGTCAAGTTTTTGTCTTTTTCCAATATAATTTTGTATATACAGTCAGATATTTTGCAGCGAAGGGTATTCATCAATTCCAACCGCGGTAATTAGAAAATCCAGGGGGAATTTTAGTCGTCTCTTGTTTCTTTTAACCTCGCTCATCACATAGAAAAAGAAAACAAATATAACTTGTAAGCCCTTGTAACAAGAGCTAAGGACCACTTATTTTTATTGTTGGTTTGATTAATTTCACTTCTATTAGTTGGGTAAAGTTTATTTTTTGATACCAACAAATCGGACACATTTGCCGTAAATGAGGAAGAGAAGAAGAATACTGTAGTTTTTGCTGGAAGGAGCAATTGAGTGGTTATAACTGGTGGATTATTGTGTTTATGGGAATACCTGATAGTTCATTTTTTGATTTGATTCAGAAAATTAGGTCTTGGATTTCTTGGGGAACTGGTGATCTAAGTTCTTTCTCTGGTGAATTCAAAATGGCGAATATAAGTAGCAAAATTTGTTGCGACTGCATGATGAATCTTGCAGAGTCCTGCATCAGGTACCACTGCCAAAGATGTGGTCGGATGGTGTGTGAGAATTGTGTGCAGTCAAATGACTCTTTTGGTGTTGTTTTATTGGGTGATACGAATAGCACCACTGAGGCTGGGGTTGTTATTAAATCTTGTAAGTTTTGCATTGATATCAGTATTTGGAACAAACTTGGGAGGAAGTACTGCAAAAAAATTCATCCTTCGGTATCTCCCCGGCAAAGCCCTGAACCACCATCTCCAAGTTCCAGTGGTGAAAGATTCAGTGAGACATTCGATGGATGTTCTCCCCATACTGCAGGCAGATGTAGTGTTGCATCATTTACTAGTAACCCATCTTCAGTATTGGTTCCTCATTCTCCAGGCAGGTATGTAGTAATAACTTTCTGTTGAACTTTCTCCAAATCTTTAGATTCATAATTCATTATTAAATTATAATACCTCGATCGTGTGAAATTGAATTCTTTTGTCTACGCTAAACATAGAGAATATATGATATAACTGTGGAGTCTAGTGATTATGCTGCAAACAACTGAGTTGTGTTACGTTCTACTATTTTCCTTGTCTTCTTCTTCTTCTTCTTCTTAATTTATTACACACACACACACACACACACACACACACACACACACACACACACACCCCACTTTGGTGGCATTTTCAGTAGTTGAGATTCAGTCCAAGATTTGAGCAACATCCTTTCTGCCCTCGTATGCTTATTAGTGGTTTTGGAGACTTTTTAGTTTTAAAGCTTGTAAGACCAGTGATCTTCCTAATCATTAGCACTGCACAAGATCTCAGTAGCCCCTGTGCAAATTATAAAAACTTGCTGCTTCTAGATTAAATTGATTATATTATGCTTTTGATTGTAGGAGTGATGAAGATGACAGAGACGATCCCATGAAACACTTTTTCAGCTCGTATTGTACTGATATGTCAGATGTAGATTCAAGTAGTGTTAGTGCTAGACATGAGTTTTACAGTTTTAAGTCAGTTGGATCAAGTCCTTTGGACAGCCCCTCTAGGATTAATATTACTTCCAATAGAGTTGGGCATTTTCTACAGCAGGAGCAAGGGGGAACCTCAAGGTCTCAGAACGATGGTCCCTTTGATCAAGAAAGGCCTGACACAAGGACTGATCATCCAGATTATAATTGTGAAAAAGCGGATAATTTGTCGATATGCCAAGATCAATGTGAGAAGCTGCCCAAACCATTGGATTTTGAGAATAATAGGCATGTTTGGTTTCCTCCACCGCCTGATGATGAAAATGATGACAGAGAAGACAACTTCTTTTCGTACGATGATGATGATGACTATGTTGGAGACTCTAGTGTGATTTTTTCATCTAGTAATAGCCTTACTAGCATGCTCACCGATAAGGAGAAACGAAATGGTGATCACAAGGAACCGCTGAGAGCTGCGGTACGTGGGCATTTTCGGGCTCTTGTGTCACAGCTCTTACTTGGGGAGGGTATAAAGTTGGACATCGAAAACTGCCAAGAAGACTGGCTTGATGTAGTCACAGCAATATCTTGGCAAGCTGCAAATTTTGTGAAACCAGATACTAGCAGAGGAGGCAGTATGGATCCCGGTGATTATGTAAAGGTTAAGTGTATAGCATCAGGAAGTCCTAGTGAGAGGTATATATTCTGCTTCTCTGTTAATTTCTTTTAAATGCTCCAGATCCATATTCCCTTGCACTGGTCCATGCAACAGGTCGTAAAGTGTCGTTTTAACAATTAAATTGTTTAATGATTCATTTATTTATATTTTACTTTTCACAGCACATTTGTTAAAGGAATAGTTTGTACAAAGAACATAAAACACAAGCGCATGACTTCGCAATATAGAAACCCCAGACTACTTGTTTTAGGAGGAGCACTTGAGTACCAGAGAGTTCCCAACCAGCTGGCATCTTTTGATACATTACTCCAACAGGTATTTCTTAGTTGCCAAATTGATGTATTTGATGAGATCTGAGCAAATGGTTTGAGCTTATGAACTTTACTTTTCCAAACAGGAAATTGATCATCTGAAGATGATTGTTTCAAAGATAGAGGCACACCGTCCAAATGTGCTATTGGTTGAAAAAACTGTATCTTCTTATGCCCAAGAGTACCTGTTAGCGAGGGAGATCTCTTTAGTGTTGAATGTTAGAAGACCTTTACTCGAGCGGATAACCAGGTGTACTGGTGCTTCTATAACTCCAACACTTGATGAATTGTCTACTGCACAGTTGGGCCGCTGTGAACTCTTCCGGTTAGAAAGAGTATCTGAAGAACTTGAGGCAGCCAATCAGTTAAACAGGAAGCCATCCAAAACCTTGATGTTCTTTGAAGGTTGTCCAAGGCGTTTAGGGTGCACGGTAATAATCTCCTTCTAATCCATTATGTAGTCTATCCTACTAATTTAACCCCTTGATTAGTAGGTGAATGTTACACAATACCCTCTTTATTCGAGACTTGGAAATACAAAGTTTCATTTCTTTCCATAACTTCTAATTAATATGTTTATTTGAATTTCAAATAGAAAACATGGAGCCTTATAAACTTCTCTCCCCTCTCAGCCTTCCTCTTAAATTAACAATTGAATTGTGCAAGTAGCATTAATGTTTGATATCTTACTAGGAAATCATAAACTTCATCTTTAATTTATAATATGGAGGAAGAAAGAGTGGATGACCATTTAACCTATGTAGGATGCCTGCCAATGGAGATATATAGCAGGATGTTATTTTACAATAGAACCACTCACTGTGTTTTTTACATTTAAACATGTCTTAGGCTTTCTTACTTGTGAATGGACGCAATTATTTATGCAAGAGCTTTTGTTATCGTGACTTATTCCTAGTAAACAATTTGGGCGAACTATAAGGCATATGTACTTGAATGATCTCCTATTGTCTTTGCATCAAAGAACAGTTTTAAATTTATTTAAGGCCCAAGTAATTTGGCTTTTAATGGACTTTGCATCTAGTATTAGCCATCAAGTAAATCCTTGTACAGCTGTCTGATCAATCACCTATTAGATTGGTCCTTTTTTTTTCCTTATGTTTGTGAATAGTCTTAGTTTTGTTCTTTTGTTTTCTTATCCAGCATATATTCAACCTCCATATATCTGCCAACCTACCTAATGTTGGTTTAAGCTTGCTTAAAATGTTGCGTTACATATCCTCTTATGGGAACGATTATAGAATAGGGATTTTAAAGCAGTTCAGTCCTCCACACCTATAAGTACAGCTGTAAATTGGAGAGATAATCTTCTGTGTTGACAGGTTTAACATCAACCAGAAAGGCTTTTTGTGGATGATATATACTTCAATTTCTAAGCTCCTTTTTTGTTTTCCAGAACAATGTTTATGGTTTCAGTTTGGTGTCTGCTTGTAACTGTGTTGTTTATTGTTCAAGTTGCCAAATCAACTCCCCCTCGTCTATGGACAGCTTTTTCCATCTACATGGTTTATCTGGAAAGCAACTTGATGTCTTTTTTATATTCCTTTGTTTGTGTTTTCTCTAGGTCCTGCTGAAGGGTTCATGTCGTGAAGAACTAAAGAAGGTCAAACATGTTGTTCAATATGCAGTGTTTGCAGCCTATCACTTATTGCTGGAAACTTCCTTCCTGTCTGATGAGGGTGCTAGTTTACCAAAAATGACAGTGAAACCCTCAATTTCAGTACTAGAGAGGACAACTATTGATAGTACCATTTCTGTTATCCCTACTTCTATTGCTCCCACCTCTTACCCAGAAAGTGCTGACCTCCCAAGATTTGATGAGGAGTTTGCCGGCCTCAACTTAGAACTTGGGGAACGGGAGTCAGTGATTGAGCCTTTTAATTCTCAATGTTCTCCTACTTCTGTGGAGTATAGTGTTGGACCCTCTAATGCATTAGGTGATGGTTTAGCAACTACTTTGGCTCTGGAGGAATATAAACCTAATCTAGTTCCTACCGAAAATAAAACTTGTGATCAGGAGGAATTTCTGGACACCATAGATAATATACAGAGGCAACCAGGAGAACTTCCTGACCTGAAAAAGTTTGAAGAAGTCTATGAAATTGATGCCTCTAGTGAATACTATTCAGTGACTGATAATCACCAGAGCATATTAGTATCCTTTTCAAGTTGTTGCGTGCTTAATGGAACTGTATGTGAACGCTCTCGACTCTTGAGAATTAAGTTCTATGGCTGTTTTGATAAGCCACTTGGGAGGTATCTTCAAGATGATCTGTTTGATCAGGTAACTTTGTCCTTCCGTGTGATACTGAATTTTTTGTTGTACTTGTTAGAAGATGAGATTTATTATACAATTGCACTTTGCAATCTAGATGGTCTTCTGTCAATCATGCAAAGAGCCAGCTGAAGGCCATGTTGTATGCTATACCCACCAGCGGGGAAATCTTACAATAAACGTTAAACGCCTTCCCTCCATGAAGCTACCTGGGGAACGAGATGGAAAAATATGGATGTGGCATCGATGTCTCAGGTGTGCACATGTTGGTGGAATTCCACCAGCAACCCGGAGAGTGGTTATGTCTGATGCTGCTTGGGGGCTTTCTTTTGGAAAGTTTTTAGAACTTAGCTTCTCAAATCATTCAACTGGTAATCGTGTTGCAAGCTGTGGTCATTCTCTGCAAAGGGACTGCCTTCGTTACTATGGGTAATGCTGTTTTCTTCTAAGTGCTTTCTTTTTCTGATGTTGCATATGATTTTGCTTGAAACTAATTTTCTTAAATGGTGGTTGTGATTAATGGACATTTGTTTTCTGGTATAACAGCCTTGGGAGTATGGTTGCATTCTTCCGCTATTCACCTATTGAAATTCTCTCTGTTTATTTGCCGCCATCAGTGCTCGAGTTCATTCCCCATGCTCAACAGGATTGGCTAAAGAAAGAGGTGGCAGAGGTGATATACAAACCAAATATATGCGATATACTTGCTTGATGTGATCTATATATTAACCTACTCCCTTTTGCCGCTGCTACAGCTTTTTAACAAGTCAGAAGCCTTGTACGAGGAAATATCGGGTGTATTTCAGAGCATTGAACAAAAAAGTATATCTCTTGAATATGAATCGTCTGCTAGAAATCAGTTACAAAACCACATCAAGGAGTTTAAAGAGCAGCTTATAAAAGAAAGAAATGATTACAAAGTAAGCTCCATGTAGATATAATATATTTCATTATGGTGACAGGGCCCATGGTCATATGAACGTTTAATTGAACCTTTAACATTAATTTCATGTTGGAATATATTTAATTAATCCATCATTTTGCTTCTCACTTGCTTCCATGTCTTTTAACAGTATTTGCTTCAACCAGCTAGTAAAGACATTTCAGAACTAGGTCAGGTTTCTATGGATTTTTATGAAATTAATTGCTTGAGACATTCTCTCCTAATTGGCTCACATGATTGGGCTCGCCGGCTTTGTTCATTGGATTCTCTCCTTAGCTCCAAGGGCACACAGAATGCTGTATCATATGCTGAGCTAAAGGATTGGAGAAGTGTTTCATCTCTTAAGGATAGCAATTTTGCCCATGGTCATAAGGAAAATGTGTCCGAGTTTGCAAATTTTCCAGACTCTCCCCAGAAAGATTTTCAGTCTGAACAGAAGGGTGAACCTGACATATCACTAAATGATTCAGGTGTTTCTGAATTTTTCGTGTCAACCTCACACAAGCATGATGATGAGGTGGAACGTGCCCCCTCAGCTGCATCTGAACTGTCTGATAAAATTGACACTGTGTGTAGTGGTTCAGGCCATCTTCCATTGAATGCTCAGTTACTTCAATCGCTGAAGGCAGATGGACCTGAAGCTGCTTCACTCGGGCAAATGAATAATACTGATAATCCACCCTTTAGGAGGCTGTCATCACCAGCAAGAGTTTATTCCTTTGATTCTGCTATAAGAAATCAAGAGAGAATTAGGAAAGGACTAGGCCCCTCCTCATTGCATTTATCAACAGTTAGATCTTTTCACGCTTCTGGAGACTATAGGAATATGGTTAGAGATCCCATATCTAATGTACAAAGGAGGTCTTATATATTTTCTCGTGAGGCCCAGAAGTTTAGCCATTGGAGCACCACTCCATTATTTATCTCTGCTGCATCTCTCTTACCCAAAGGGGCACGATTGTTGCATCCACAAAATAGCCAAAATAATTTGATTATTGCTGTTTATGATAATGACCCCACTAGCATAATATCTTATGCTCTTAGTTCCAAGGAGTATAAAAACTGGGTAGCTGACGAGCCTAATGGGTTTGAGGGAGCCTGGGATGCTGCTCAGCTGAAGAAAGAAAATTCTGTAGCTTCTACCTTTTCAGCATGGCAGTCTTTTGGCTCTCTGGACTTGGATTATATCCACTATGGAAGTTATGGCTCCGAAGATGCTTCGACAACCATTGGTACCTTGTTTACAGATCCCAAGAGTATTCCTCATCTTAGAGTTTCTTTTGAGGACGAGTCATCCAATGCTGGAGGAAAGGTGAAGTTTTCTGTTACCTGTTATTTTCCAAAGCAATTTGATGCCCTCAGGAAGAAATGCGGCTGTCGTCAAGTGGATCTTGTACGTTCTTTGAGCCGCTGCAAGAGGTGGAGCGCACAAGGAGGAAAAAGCAATGTCTATTTTGCCAAGTCTTTGGATGAAAGGTTCATCATAAAACAAGTCACAAAGACTGAGTTAGAATCTTTTGAGGAGTTTGCACCCGATTACTTTAAATATTTGACAGATTCTCTAGACTCCAGAAGTCCAACTTGCCTTGCTAAAGTTCTTGGTCTATTTCAGGTTAGACGGCATTTCTTATCTGCTCTCTGTTTTAGTGTGCAAGTGAAGGAATTGATGCTTGTTTTCTTGTGTGTTTTTCTGTGGTATGTTAGGAGAAGTTTTTGATGGTTAATACTTTGTTTTTGTGATTCTGATGTATTGTTTAAAATGCTAGGTAACTGTCAAACACTTTAAGGGTGGCAAGGAAACAAAAATGGATATGATGGTGATGGAGAACCTATTTTTCAGAAGAAACATTTCTAGAGTCTATGATCTTAAGGGCTCCACACGATCTCGTTACAATTCAGATACTACAGGAGCCAACAAGGTCTTGCTAGATATGAATCTCTTAGAAGCACTGTGGACAAAACCCATGTTTCTTGGAAGCAAGGCTAAGAGAAGCCTGGAAAGAGCAGTTTGGAACGACACATCCTTCCTAGCGGTAAGCTGATTTTTTAGCATGCAACTCCAAAGAATGCATCAATCTTTTGCAATTATTTGTAGAACTTTGACGTCAGTGTTGATAGAAATCATAACTGGCCGGAAGCTATGTTATTATAGTGAAATTATGATATGGCATTAGTTGATGGGATTACGATCATAAATCTCTAGAAATATACCAGAAACTTTTTATTTTTTATTTTTTTGTGAGTTTATTTCCCCGCTAACTAAAAATAAATAAAATAATACTAGTTGTTTATTCTTGTTCTCAGTCTGTTGATGTAATGGACTATTCTTTGCTGGTGGGAGTGGATGATGAGCGGAAGGAGCTGGTTCTGGGGATAATTGATTACATGAGACAATACACTTGGGACAAGCATTTAGAGACGTGGGTAAAGGCTTCTGGAATACTAGGAGGTCCAAAGAATGCTTCTCCAACTATTGTTTCTCCAAAGCAATACAAGAAAAGATTCCGAAAGGCAATGACTACCTATTTCCTTACTGTGCCTGATCAATGGTCGTCATAAACTGTACTGGCGGATCAGGTTTTAAGAAATGTCAAATTATACTCCCTCCATTGTAAAAAAAAATGAAAAAAAGTATAAGAGCTAAATAATATACAAAATGCATAAATTAAAAATATATATATTAAAAAAAATGTTCTTATACTTTAAAATGGAGGGAGTACTTTTGATAAATATGCACATTATATTAACAATTATCTTATATAAAGAAAATATTGTTTAGCACAAATTGATTAGCAAAAATATATATATATATATATATATATATATATATATATATATATATATGGGTGGCAATTCACAACAACCGGTTGCTGGGAGTACTGTTGTAGCAACCAAATGCAGAGGCCAAATTAGTTTTAAAACTGTTTGTAGTTATAGAAGCTCTAGCTGCAAAGTCAATTTTTTAAAATAGCACAGTATTTTATATTATTGAACTGATAAAGTGAACATTAATAATGTTCTCTCTCAATCACCCCTTGAATGGATGCTCTCTCTCAATCACCCCTCTTCTATATACTCTAGCATATCAGTACAAGGGACTTTTCTATATACTTTGGTTTGTAACTACTCGATATTTTCAGTAAACGTCTTTATGAGGTAAGAGTCCTTTTACAATTAAGTTTTCAAGTCACTCTATTCAATTTGTGGGCTTCAATTTTAGAAGAGATTTGGAGGTTGGATACTGTGGTGATTCTCAGGGTTTCTTCTTCGTTAACTTTACTTGATTTTCTGAATTTAAGAGAGTTATGTTATAATATATTTCTCTGGATTTATTTGATTGGGTGATGTTGTTCAATTTTTATTTCGTTAATCTATATCTTATTTTTATTTAGCCAGTAGGAGTTCGGTTAACACACATTTTTCATAAGTGCTCTCAGGACATTCTTCTTTTGTTTCTCTGGTTAGATGAAACCCGCCACTAGACATCATTTTCAATTTTTCCATTCAGAATTGAAAAGGGGAATAAAAAACAAAGAGTAGAGGCTATAAAATACTTACAAGGAGAAGAACTACCCCGCCATATATTGAAATTCCAAACTTATGAAGATGATCCCAAAAAAGAAAGAACAAACTACAGCCATTGTATTATAACTGAAACAAGATTACTCAAAATTTAACCTCTGACATCTGCATTAGTGCCCACAAAAAAAAGCATGAATGGAAGTTTTAAGAATGGTAGTAAGCTCTGCCAATTTCATGTTCAGCACCACCTAAAGGCAATGGTGTATGTCATTATATTCAAGCTAATAACGTAAAGTGTTTGATATATAATTTGTCCACTTCTAGTGAGTTTGTTTTAGGAAGCTGCAAAACTTGTGCGACCTGAAGAACCTGTTTCTCAATTAGCCCTCGGGAAAATATCTCATGATTTGAATTTTATTTTCATTACCTTGTTATTCCAAGTTAGTTTTGTTTCTTAATGAAGTTGATTATGACAGAAGCATATATTACTGTTTTATTAATAAAATTGGCATTCCGTATTTCAGCCATTCCCTCTTCATAAGCTAAGATCCTATCTGGGACCATGTATACCAGCATGTTTCATAAATCTCAATACATGCTGCAGATTTAGTAAATAACCTTGGCCTAAATGGTTGCCAACTATTACCCGTTTTCCTAAGAACTTTTGGTTTAGAAGAACCATGACACAGTAAAACTCCAAACCAATTTCAACCAGCTGTCACAAGATTATATTCCTA
Organism: Hedera helix; assembly: GCA_947179155.2. Classification (NCBI taxonomy): domain Eukaryota; kingdom Viridiplantae; phylum Streptophyta; class Magnoliopsida; order Apiales; family Araliaceae; genus Hedera; species Hedera helix. The sequence goes on from OX359281.1 coordinate 39,164,934, forward strand.
ATTACATAAAATTCAAAGACAAACACTATATGATCTATTATGTCATTTTGTCAAATATTTAAAAGAGCAGTTATCTCTAGATCATATATATCTGACAGAGAATAATTCAAAAAGAAGATTCATTCATGAGAGGGGTGATTGAGAGAGAACATTATTAATTTGGTCTCTACATTTGGTTACGACAACAGTATTTTCAGTAATCGGTTGTTGTGAATAAGTACCATATGTATATATATATATATATATATATAGCATGGTCAAAAATAAGTGCCAAGTTGTGATGCACGTGTAAATGCAATGGGAAGTCTTGTGGAGAGAGAGGCTCAACAGAAGTTAGGTTTAGAAAAGTTGACCGTTTCACATTACAACTGCTATCTGGAAAACCTTGACCATTCTATAAAATAAAACCCAATTAATTATCTTTTTACGGACGCGAGCACATATATTTGGACATTTTGATGGAAGGCTATTTAGTACCTATGGATATCTTAATGATTTGGAAATGTCTTGCGACAATTTAATTTTATGTAGCTATACTTAATAAATGCTTCAATTTTTATTTATTTAGTTCATTAAAATAAAAACATGAATAGTTGTGCAACGAATAAAGCAAAAATGTAAAAACACAGCAAATTAAGTCAGAAAATGGAAGTTTGTGTTTTAGAGTCATTTAATTGATAATCTCAGCATCAAATCAAACAAATGCTCCTTCATTTTCTCCATAAGAATGAATACAAAAAGCACATTGCTTGATTGTTGCGTGAGAACTCTGCCAAAAACAAGTTGAGAGAGAACATGACTCGCTCCATCTAATTCTACTATACATACATACATACATATATATATATATATATATATATATATAACACTATTGTAGTTGCAGCTTCAAATCACATTCATGCCGGCCACAGCTATCCTTCATTGACTGGCATGAAACCCACTCGCTTCTGCAAGTTTAAGCAACCCCAACCTCAATTAAGTTAGTAATGAACACAGAAAATTCAATGCAAATCATCGAAGTGAGATGGAAAAACTAGAGGAGCAATTTGAAAAAATTATATAGAAAAAAAGAGTCTAATTATCGAGAAAAGAAAAGAGAAAAAAAGAACATGAAATGTCTAACAAATTAAATCAAATGAACATAATTCCATAATGCTACTTTTCAACTATTTCCTTTGTTGCCAAAATAAGCTTTGTCTTTAATATCACGGCTTTCAGATTGATCTGATTTGTTCAAAGGCGCATAAATTAAGTACCAAGTATTAACTTGAGAAATATTTTCCTCTAATTTATTTTATGCGGTGTTTATAGAATCACGTTCTGCTTGCTCCTTCCTTCTACCAAAATATCGGGGATTGACAAGTTCATGTTCTCAACTCTCAAGTTGCCTCCATCACTCCATGGACAATTTCCCATTTGATAATTAATTGAGACAGGAGTCAAATAAATAATTAACAAATTGTCTACATACTCGCTCTATAAATGGCTGGCTGCCTTTTTAATTTCTTTATAACGGAGTACGACACTTTAATTTATATGTACTTATGTAAATACACAGGAGTATATATATATATATATATATATATATATGAATAGATTCAACACAAAAAGTCAATAGCAAAAATTTTAAATATGTATATTTTAAGATAATGCTGGCCAAATTAAGTCAAACCTCATGGTACTTATCACCTTATGGCTTATGATAGTGACACGGTTCAAATAGGAAGGAAAAGAAGAAAACTCAAGCTCAAGAAGGGTTAATATTGTTTTTGTCATAATTTTTGATCTGTTTAAAATTATGGAGGCTATAATATATTAAATCAAAATTTACGACGAGTCTTATAAGACTGATTGTCTTTGGTCATGACGGACATAGTTAAAAGCCCAAAAACAATCTGAAAATATGTGTTTGGGCCTTCCGAAATTTTTTAATTCTGAATTTATTTGTATTATTTCGTATTATAATTATTCCTTGCATAAATGAACATATAAAAAAATATAAAATTTAACAAATCAAGAATGTCAAACCCTATGAACATGCCCCCCCCCCCCCCCCCCCCCCCCCAAAAAAAACTTTGATCAAGTCACGGATTTTTACCATATGAAAGCACGTGCTATTTTTGAGATCTAGCGCACATTTTGTGGATCATCAAAGATGCAACATTTGTTAGCAAAAGAAAATATTAAAGCACAAAAATGGTCAACGGTGTGACAATTTAATAAAATTCAAATCTGAAAGGATCATACCTCACGCGCCTTGAGACCTTCACCGGCCCTTCCATGACCACCTTCATTCCAATGCTCTTGTCGGTGCACCACCGAGCCCTGAGGAGCCTTGTCGTTGTTGGGTGAAGCTGAGCCCAAGAAAAGCTCCATGATCCTCTCAGCTGTCTCGGCCTCGGTTTTGCTTGCCATCATTAGTTTCTCCACCTCTTCCTTCGGTAACCTAATTTTCAACCTCACTGGATCTTCTCCACTTCCTTTGGACTCCTCGAGAGTAATGCTGCTCTTGGGCTGCAGTAGCGAAAGGTCCGACACCGACCTCTTGGCTAGCATTAGGCTCTCCAACCGGTCTTTGGCACTCATGTTAATACCGGACTGGATCCGTCTTGGGGCTCTCTCTTCAGGAAACCTGGGCAATTCTACTAAAAAGTAGAGCTTTTTGGGCTTGAGTTGTTGATGAAGTCCCAATGGCTTAGCCCGAATACCGAAATGCTTTACAGCCTCGGATTCTAACAGAACATAGCCCGGATAGTCCTTAGTGACCGCACCGGCTTGAACCGGTGTCTTTAACTTCATCGTCTCGCCGTTGATCTTCATAATCTTTGCTGCCCTTTTCCCTCCTAAACTGTTACCCATACTGCTGTTTGTTTGTTTAACACTAGTTAATTTATCTCGTTTAATTTTATTTTTTTGGTGTATGATATGAATACAAATACTAATACTAATAAAGCTGATCTTTTGGGAGCTGGCCTATTTATTTAGTACACAGAGCTGGAATGGGTGCAGTATGGATAATTTATTATTTGTGGGAAGTTGTTGGGGGCATTCGGTCAAATAAGGACCGCAAAAGTTGAAAATATATATGCTAGTTTTGACAATAGTAAATTAAAAAGTTAATTATCGAAACTCTTTGATTAATTTTATATTATTACTAGCTCCCTCAATCCCACAATATAATTAATTAGGACATTAAGTTGAGTTTATTTTTGTCTAAAAGTGATGGTCACCTTTGCAAAAGCAAGCATTAGTGCAAGAAATTTGCTTTTTTACTAGGAACTCACCGTAAGTACAGTGGCGTATGTTTATCTAATATTAATACTTCAATGTTGAGTTTCATTTTAAAAATTAGCATTTTATTTTTCTGAAGGACGAAGGTGACAAAAAAATTCTTTTCCCTCATGCGTATTGATCATATTTTGATTAATTTGATCATGATATGATTTCAAGCACATGCATGTCAACCACCATATATATATAGTTCACATGAAACGTAGACGTAAACCAGAATAATATCTAGAGATCCACAACTGCCCTTGAGGAGAGAAATGATTAGATATTTGTTTTTGTTTAATATTACTTTAGTGAATTGAAATTGACCTACGATAATCGCGGTGTAAAAATAAGATGTTGTTGAAGATTCCATTCTTTTGACTTATAATCGTTAATGTTTGAAGTAATCAAAGTTCATTATAATTAATGGGAATTTTTTTCAATAAAAAATAATACTCTCTCTTTCAAATTATATGATTATTATTAATTTTTAAAAATTAATTTAAAATATTTTCAAACTTAAAATCGGAGATGATTCATTAAAAATTACTCTATAAAACAATAAAATTTAAAATAAGTAATAGATAATTTATGATATTTATCGTTATATTAATTAAAATTAAAATAATTAATTTAATTTTAAAAAATTAATAATATAAAAGAGAGAGACTATCTAGTAAAGTAATCCACATATTTAAACTTGTTATCATATTTTAAATTTTTAAATCAGAGGTCTGTGGGATGTAGCCGGCTGACATTTATTTTGCTGACTACTCTTATGAGTATTTTTCTTTTGTATTCATTATAACATTTGAAAAAGGAGAAAGCAGATTTGATCCCACAGTTATTGCTATACAAAGGGTTGCTGCCATTTGGCCAAAACATGTGTGGTAGCATATATTTTTATACTCTCTGCATTATGTATCCTCCTATGTCTTGAAGAACAAGGTACAGTAAGATTATTGACAAAAAAGTTGCAAGATTTTAAACTGGCCTTTTTTTTTTCTTTTTCCATAGTTATGTAGAAAGGTCGTTAAATAAGCTCATGCCTGTATGAAAAGAATCGATTCGGGTCATGTGACTTTCTTAAACAAGTCCATCTGGACATTCCGCTCATCAACTTGAAATTTGTTCAGTTTTCTGTGGTTATCTATATCCAATTAAGAATAAAATAAGAGAATTGATATTTTTACAAGTTAATTTGATATTTTTATAAATAAATTATATTTGATCTTGTAAAAATATCAAATTAACTTGTAGAAATATCAATTCCATATGAGAATTAATATTTTCATAAGTTAATGTAAAATTTCCAAAAGTTTAGATCTTGTAAGAACAGGTCTACCTCGGAACAAAGAGGATGCAATTGCCAAAAAAAGTTGATTATTGACAAGTACTGTTCTTACAAGATCTAATTTGATTATTGACAAAAAAGTTGTAAGATTAATATAACAATTATGTCATCCTATAACGTCACATGCCACTAACAAATAAGCACTTGAGATGTTAAAAAATCATCTTATTCTTTCCGTCATTTCAAAACTTCAATCTAAACGTAACATTAAAAACTCTAGATACAAACCATTAATGGGTACAATATTTTACTTTTATTATTAGTTAGTTATGTATATTTTAATTATCACATTCTATTTTATTTCATTTTGATATTACTTTTAACTTTTAAGTAAGATATTAAATATATAAATAAAATGTTCAATTCCGTTTTTATTGTAATCTAATTCCTGCTCCGAGTTCCGAGTATCATTTTATTCTGTCCTAAAATGATAACCGAACGATCCCTTGGATTGGGCTTGAATTCACTTCATTTTTTAGTCCAGATGGACTTTGCATTTGAGACTCGGATTCATTTCTACCCTCCTTGCCGACAAAAAGGGAAATCAGTAAAAAAGGATTAATCATTGTTTCTCAGTCCCCAAAAAACTTAAAGAACAATCAATTGCATGTACGGCACCCATTGCATGTATGCCCCAAATGTGATTCAAATTCAAGTGAAATAACTTCCAGACTTTCGAACCTGTGTAGAATTTATGCTTGCTCCATATATTCTTCAGTTTTTTTCTTTTTGGAGGCTCTTCCTTTTTCTTTTTCTTTTTCTTTTTGATTATTTTTGGTCGGTGTGTGGGTTTAAGGTGGGGTTTGAGTTGGGTGGGTAAGCTCCATGCTTGACAGATCAACTCTGTATTTCTAGGCATTCAAATAAAAAATAAACAGCTTTTACACCTACCATCCAGTAGCTACAATAAATTTACAAATTTGGTCCATTAATTGACCCATCACTACAACAAACACAACTTATCTATGTCCATAGGATTTATTACAAACAAAACACCAAATGCATTTTGCATTAATAAAGAAGAAATTAAATAAGTACATGACAGACAACATTGTTCTTATTTCGCATGCTTGAATCATTAATTCTTTTCACACGCAATGAGAGAAAAAAAAAATGGTGTAAAATTCCTTGCTCGATAAAAAAAAAGAAAAAAAAGAGCCAAATAATGAGTTCTCTGGTACCACTATACCTGTCAAAGTTGTTTGGACTTTTGAAGATGCTCCAGCAATGAAGTAGCCTTCCGCTTGGCCCTCTCTGTACCACTCTTCACAAGCTCTGTCAGCGGCATAACTGCACCAAGCCTACTTATACAAGCAAGATTCTCAGTATCTCTCTTACACAAAGAAAGTAAAATGGCAGCTGCATTCTCTTTATTCCGAGGCAGACCTGTTCTTACAAGATCTATCAAGGCGGGTATGGTACTAGCTTTTACAATTGCAACCTTAGCCTCTTGGTGGCTAGCAAGAACAGAGAGTATAGTTAAGGATTCATCAACCATGCAACTGCTTGTATCTGTTAGCATCTTCAACAATGCTGTAATAATCCCAGCCCTTACAGCCCTGCCCTTATTTCCCTGATAAATACACAAATTAAACAAGGCCGTCGCAGCATCTTTCTTTCCTCTTGTGCTTCCACTCCCGAGCAATTCCACCAAAGCCGGTATTGCACCAGATGCACCAATAATGATTTTGTTCTCATCAGCAAGTGACAAGCTAAAAAGGGCTGCTGCTGCATTCTCTTTTGTTTCCATGCTTCCAGCTCTGAGGACTTGGACAATGGAAGGAATGGCACCAGCAAGCATTATGAGTCCCTTATTACGTTCATATATAGAAAGGTTGAGAATGGAAGTAATTGCATTTTCTTGAGTTATACTGTCTTCAGAAGTCAGTAAGTTGACAAGAAATGGTACAGCTCCTGCTTCTCCAATGAGTATCCTATTATCTGTGCTTCTTTTGGAAAGTGATCGGATTTCAGTCACTGCAGCCCTGCATTCCTCGATGATTTGACTAGAGAGCTTACGGACAAGGGCTTCAATAGCCGATATGTCTCCACTAACATCACGAAAAGTTCCATCACTTCTTTTCATCCTCCCACTTGTTAGTGCTGTTGGCTGCTCGATATTGTGTTTTACACACCACTGAGTAATAAGACTTCTTAATACATAATTCGGGGTTAGAGTGACATGTTGGAGTTTCTGTTGAGTTTTTGGACATGTTGTGCTGCCACAATCTATCCATCGCTGTATGTAAGATCTCTCATATGTCTGGACAATAAAGAGGAAAAAAAAGAGATTTAGAACGGAAGAACAGAAATAGTGGTTTTGTCTTGGAAAAATTGAAGGTAACAATCAAGAGGAAAAAATGTTAGATCGGCAATTGAGATGCAGAACATACCTGTCCCGTGGCCACAATAACAGGATCCCTCATCAGTTCAAGAGAAATTGGGCAGAGAAAATCAACAGGCATTACAGGAGAATCGGACTTCTTATTATCCTCTGAGCTCCTTTTGTTTGAGTTGTCTCTGTCATTAACATCAACATTGTTCAATAAACAGACCTCAGACGATGCAGGGGAGTTTCTCCTCCTATCTAACTTATGAATAATCTGATCTGAGCCATACCCTTTTGAATAATCAGTTCTTGAAATACATTCCACCTTTTCAGTAACTTCATGATCAATACTACCGATATTCTGGATATGTAAGCTTCCTATTGTCCTGTTTCTTGGCTGAAGTGGGTCAATATCTCTATCCAGTGGCTGGGATAAGGCACGATATAATCTATTCGATGATAGTACACCACCATATTTTTCTGTTGCTCTTCTCAACTGTCCTCTAACCAAATCAACCTGAGATAAGAGGTAGTATTATGAACCAATCCAACCAAGATAACCATATCAACATAAAGCTCAAGTTCTTTTCTGATAAGTCCATATAAGCTCAAGTCCTACCTGTTCTTGTACTTCCTCCGATATGTCTAATTGATCATATGGTATATTTCTCAAGGCTCTCTCAAGTTTCCAAGTCAGGCATTGAAACTGAAAGGCAATCTTATTGGCAGCTCCATCCTTCAATCAAAAAAATCGAAACTTGTGAGAGAGGCATCCAGTGTCCAGTGTTACTTTATAGATAAATATGGCCACAAAGAAAGTAAGAAACAAATCCTCCATCCCATTATTAGCATGCTAACTGAAGCCCTCCATTTTAAGGATAAACACTACTGAGTGGTTTATTTCAGAATTTAGATCCAAACTAGAAAAGGGATGGCATATAATAACCAATAACCATCTACATGACTAACTGCATCCTCCAAGGCACAAATCGTAATGGCCTAGCCTATTTAACATTGGATGTTAGTTCAAACCACCACCACGTAGCATTAACTGATTTGTAACTTGTGAGTTTATCCTATTGAGAATGCCCGTCTACTAAAACAGAATTGTAGAATTTGGTCTTCAAATATATTATGAGTTATTTCTTCCCATGAAAGAAGCTAATCTACCAGCTGCTAGGAGTGGTGATGTTTTTATTGGAAAGGATGGTATACACCAAACAGGGAAAAACAACACTTGCCTCCAAAGGAGATACAGCTGCATATAGTCCTTCAATTTGTACATATAATTTGTAAATAAATTGATTGAAGAATAGTTCTTTTATAAAAAATGGTTATAATGACTTTTATTCAGCATACTTCCCAACAACTTAGTGTCGGAAGACTTTCTTTGAAAATGGTCAATTTCATCATAAACATCCCCTAAATGCATACTGTCAAGACAAGATTTATAGCATTCACCAATATAGGCTAAAAAAGCATAATTTCTCCAATGAAACATAATTGAGGTGTAAAAGCCATAAAATAAAAATAAATAAATAAAAAATTAGATCAGTGCTGATCAGATCAGGCATAAAAACCAGCACATTGCACCAAATTCAGGATCTTTAGGTCAGATCAATCAACCCCAAACATTCACATTCCTTATGGTTACAAATTCTACACACGTATAATGCATATTAAACATACTATGGATTAAGCTCGCAATATAAGAGCAACTAACCAATTATTGTACTTTAAAGTCTAGAGATAAGATAAAAATTACCCATTTACTAATTCAATTCTACATATATATACAAACAGAACAAAACTTACAGAGGAGATCTTGGGCTCAAAACTGCCGGCGACAAAAAGCAGTCTTTTTGTACCTTGAACAACCACGGTCAGATCGGACAGGCAAGTGGAAGAAGATGAAGAAGACGCAAATTCATCCAACGGCCTCAAATCTCCCCTGAAGTCCCTAAATTCTTCCAGAAAATGGGAAAGAAGAGCAATTCTACGTGAGAGGTCCGTACAATCTTTTTTGAAGGGACCTCCGAAACCGGCGGCGGAAATCCGCACCACATCTTGGACGAGGTGGATGAGTGATTGGATTCCGGTGATGGTGGTGGTGGAGGAGTCGCCGGCGACAGCAGTAGCCTCTCCGCCGGCCATTTGGCTTCTGTTTGTTTTGTTCAACTACAATGGGGACAACAAATGGGTTCAGAAGCACCGAATGATTAGAGATTTCTTTACCAATTAAACAACAAACACACCACCAGCAGCCTTGTACTATAATACCACCAACATTTATAATTTTATATTGAGTTGCAATTTGATTACAGAACTAAAAAAAACTTTCAATTGAGTTATTAAATTAAAAATAAAATTTATTTAGATCAAGTAACTTTAGTATTTTCCGTCCAATTATTTTAATGGGCACGCTAATGTGATTACCGTTAACGTATATACACATAAGAAGCTGGGATAGAAATTTGGGCCCACATTTCACAAAAATATGTATAATTAATTAAATAAATATCTCTATATAAAAGTAAAAACAAAACAAAAACTCAAAACTTATCCATAGATCTAAAGAATGCATAATTCCAAAAAAGAGGGATAGGATAATTAATATATATATATATATATATATATATACTTAATAAACCTAATGAGTTATTTGATAAAATTGAATAAAAAGTTCTAAATAGTTAAACGAATTGAATAAAATAGAAGTCTGATTGAAATTGAATACCGAATGAAGAAAAAAATTATTTGTTGACTAATTCGTTTGAAATAAATGAATAACAATATTTCACATTTTTAACTCAAAATATGCATAAGAAAATTAATATTTATTTTTTTAAATATTAAGATGGAGGTAACATTTTAAATTATTTAGTTTATTTTTTTATATTCATACTTTAAAATATTTTATAGTAAAAAAATTTTATGTTTATGAGTATTTTTCTTATATTTTTACTTCTCATAGTGGTATAACAGATAATAAACAAATCATAATACTAGAATGATTATATATATATATATATATATATATATATATATATATATATATATATATATATATATATATATATATATAATAAATATGTATTTAAATAAATAATAATAACTGGATTAGCACATATATGCATGCATTTAAATAAATAATAAAACAAATATATAGAATTCAATTAGGACTCAAACAAATATATAAACTTTTGAACAATCTTTAATGGAGTATACTATTAGTAATATAATTTTAGGAATTAAAAAACTAAAAATATTAATGATATTCATTAAATTGGTTATTAATTTGTTAAAAAAAATTAAAAAAAATTTGTACATAATAAAATTTATTTACAATAATAAAATAAGATAGATATTAAAAGTAATTTTTAATTCTCAATTAAAAAATATAAATAAAAATATCGTTTAACACTATTTCTTATTGATTCAGTTATAATTTTTTAACTGAATTATTTAAACTCATTTAAAAATATTCAGAATTTAAAAATTATAAAATTAACCGTCTAAATAATTTATTTGATCAAATTCAAATTCATTTAATCGCATTTAAATGTAAACAGACAACCCAAAGCCTGAAGTGGTTGGTGCTCTTCTGGGTATTAAAGAAGTATTTGATTTGAGTAGTATGAAAAAGGGAGGACAGAGAATCAGAAGGAAAAAAATGGGGGTAAAGGAGGTGGCGGGGGTGTCATGCTGGTTTCTCTCCTCCGTGGTGCTCATCTCCCCTCAATCAATCCTCCGTCGATTTCTCTCCTCCGTGGACCGTGGCGGTGTTGCGTTAATGGAAAAGATAAAGAAATTCTGATTTGTATTTTTTTATTTTTATTTTACGTTAAATTTCCACTTCATCAAATTTAACTTATTTTAATATGAAGCATAGGTCTGATCCAACATGTCTCTTTCACCCTTCTATGCAAGGGTGCATACAAGTCGGTTTAGTCGATTTTTTGGAAGAAAAAAATAACCAAATTATTTAAGTTGATTATAAAATTAAAAATCAAAGTCGTTCAAATTTTTACATCTTAATCGGTTTATTCGGTTTTGATTAAATCGGTCGGTTTATTCGGTTCCGTAATTGATAATTTGATATTTATTATATTGCCAATTTTTCATAATAATTAATAAATCACTAACTCAATAACTACTAATTATAATAGAAGTTTTCTAAATTTGAAAAACAAAAATCACCTAACTCACTCACTAGGATAGAAGTTTTGTAAATTTGTCACAATAAAGACATATAATAAATATATAATTATATAAAATAAATATTTATTAAAAATATATATAAATTATATTATAATTTTAAATTGTTCGGTCGGTTTGGTCGCTTTTGATTTTTTGAGAAGCCAAATCAAACCAGCAGAACTAGTCTTGGTTTTTTAGTTTTATAGTGTTCTATTTTTTCGATTTTATGTTTTTCGATTTGAAATAATAACGATTTGGTTTGATCCAGTCAATTTTTTGATTTTGATCGATTTTATGTACATCCTTACTTCCATGTGTCACTGTTAGCCACATAAGATGAACCATTAAATTGATTCAACGGAAATGACCCGCCCGATAACAATATCGAAATTCTTTTAATAGTTTGATAATTAGATTTATTTTTTTTCAGTTGAGTAACCAAATTGAAAATCAACCTTTAGTACAATAACTATTAGGTCACGTTTCGTTGGCCTTTTCATATTTCTATTTTCGCATCTGGTTGGCAATTTTGGTGGATAACACATTTATGTTTTGAAATTTTGTCGAAATAACTTTATACTTTATTACCACTAGTCCTTACTTGACATAGACAAGTAAAAAATTAAAAATTAATTAGTGGAGAAATAATTTAGAAATAAGAGAGAAAGAAAAGGAAATAAAAAAAAATTGTAATATTTTTTTTAAACTACAAGTGTTACACATTTTTAACTAAGAAATGTAGTTTTTTTTCTCTCTCCCTTTTTAAAATAGACATTCTATGTCTTATTTTCTTTTCTAGTGAATTTTTTTAAATGTTTGCAAAATTTTGAAATGCTTGTGAATGCATAATAATTAAGATCGAGTGCTTGTCTAATTTTCATTATTATCATGTGAGTTTGTATTTCTTTTGGTGTGAGGCTTTATCGCTTCAGGGCGGATTCAGTCATTTAGTTCAATGAGGTTAATTTTTTTATTTTAAAATAAAATTTAGAAAAAAATAAAAATATAATAAAATAAATTACAAAACTCAATAATGTTTAAATATTGTTTACAATAATATTTTTCAAGGCGCTCTTGCTTCAATTTGTTGTATGACAGAATTATTTTCAATAGTTATAAAAATATTATGTTTAATGTAAATTATTAAATAATAAAAACTAGGGGAATGACAATATTATCCTTCGAAAATAAAGTTTCTATGAAAAAATCATTTCCCCTACTTGTGTTCATGATTTTTTAAGACCATAGAACTTGGAGTTGCGACTGGGCTGCAGGGCAGGTATTGGACATACTGTCCCTTCTCTGGTCATGCCCCCTGCCAACAGAATTCCATACAGTTCATTTGTGCCCCACCTTGCCGCGTTAATTTTTCCCCAGACGAAGGAAGAAGGGATACGTAATTAAGAATCATAGCATAGCAGGAAGAAAATAATGTCAATTTGACCTCTTTGTTTTGGTGTTCCATTTTTCAAATAATCTCATTTGGTTTAGAAGAAAAATGGAACTCGCCTCATTAACTTACCTACGAAGTAATGTCTATTCTATGTAAATTCCAAAGTTATTTTTGTTTATAAAAAATATATTTAAAATTAAATTATTTATTTTAATTTAATACTATTTTGTACTATTTAATTTATTGATGAGAGATTATTAATTCCTTAATGTTGGACTATTAGTTTTATAAAGTTATTTAATAGCTTAAAATAAGGGGGACTATTAATCCCAATTTTTTTATGAGATTATATAATTCCACATAAATAGTCTAAGAAATTATAAAAAAATAGTCCATCGGACTATTTAATTTCTCATTATAGAATAAAATAGTTCAAAATAGTATTAAATTAATATAAATAATTTAATTCTAAATATATTTTTTATAAATAAATATAGCCTAAAAATTATAATTTCTATGTAGGGTATGTATGCATAGAAAAGAATGTGATAGAAGGAGAAAAGAGAAACCGAAATTATCGGAAAGAAGGGAGAAAATCAGAGGCGATTGGTAATCGACAGAGAGAGAGAGAGAGAGAGAAAAAAAGACAAAGGGATTAGATTAGACAATAAGATAACAGTTAGATGGAGAATATCGTGAATGTAAGTGTTTGTTATTCTCAATTATTGATCTGGTCTGGTACTTCTTTTTTTAAATTCTTCTTAATTTAATTAATTAAATACTATTATTAATGAAAGTATAAGTAATGCTATAATGATAAAAAATAATTGTAAAAAATTTAACAAAATAATGTGTTAAATTATAATTAATTAATATTAAATGATAAAAAATAATTATATAAAATTTGATGTTATAATTAATTAATATTCGACGATGGATTTAATAGTTATAACCAATCTATTATATTATTGATAAAGTATAGAAAAGTCATTTTTTGTTTTTCAGTTATAGGATAAGTGCCTACTGTTTGTAATCCCATGAATTTCCCCTTGATTGAAGGAAGGCCAATTATTGTATCTTGACCAATTTTATACTCGATCTCTAATAATTCAGTCGGTCCATTATTTTGGGTTAACTTGAACACGTCGCTTCGGCTTGATTGGAATAGTCTTTTTCTCTGCCATTTGTTATTGCCTTTTGCAATTTATATTTAAAAACTATATATTTATTCCATATTATTGGAATTATATTTGTTATTTACGAAATGCAACGTTTGTACTTTAGCAATAGCATTGCCAATATAAACTATTATTTTCCAGTTTAATTAACAGAGTTATAATCAAATATTATAGGCGTAATATGGTTTTATGTTTGAAATGTAAAAATATGTCTATACTACTCTCTCTTTTTCATTATATATATATATATATATATATATATATATATATATATATATATATATATATATATATATATATGTTGTTTTAGAATTTTTTTTTTATATAATATAAGACTTTTTACATATATCTAGACTTTTTTTTTACGCATTTCTTGCTTTGTCTTTAAAATTTTCATCAAGATGAAATAATTAAGAAACAGAGGGGAAAAACAAAGTATTAATTAATTAGTTTATGGGTAATAATAAAATTTTAAATTAATATTAATTATATAATATTAGTATTAAAGATATTTTTTAATCTGTGTGATTATATCTAAAATTATTTATATAATAAAAATGTGAGAATATTTGATATAATATGAATTTTGATTTTTAAAAAAATATCATGCTAATTTTAAAAAATTGAAACATAGATTTGGATTGGTATTGCAACAAAAGTATAAAGGTTCAAAAATAAAAAAAGAGTAGCAGAAAAAGACTAGGTACCAGTAGTAACATCCGACAGACAAGTACACGTGACAATGAAAACGATGCCACCGTACAAGGCTTTGGAAAAAATCTAAAATCTTTGATATTTGCCGTCCTTTAGTTTGTTTTACTAGTAACACGCTTTCATTTATTTTACTATTTACCGCTACTAGTTTTTGAATTTTCGGCTGTTTTATTTCACGAGCACTTAATTGTGGAACATCCAAGTTAAACAGCAAAAACAAAGCCAACTGAGAGTACTGGATCTTGAGTCACCTTAGATCCGACCCGACGCTCCCTTGTAACAAACAACACAAGAAAAATACAAGTATCTATAATCCAAAAGAGGTGGGCTATAGATAAGAATACGAATCTAGATGTGTTTATTTGTGTTTGAATAAAAATGAATAGTTAAATTAGTCAATTATTCAATATTTTTATTTTGAATAAAAATTATTTGAATAGTTGAATCAATCAGTACTTTGAATTAAATGATTAAATTTAATTTTTTTGGCTGAATAAATAATTCCTAGTTGAATGAAATAAAAAAATTAAAAATGAACTATTATATTAAGTAATATTAAATAAATTTATAAAAATTTAAATTTTTTCAGAAGAGTAAAATAACAAAAATTTGTTATTCAAATATTTTGGCATGTCAATTATCAAATAACTTTTTTATTTAGTATTCAAAATTTTATTTTATTCAACTCATTCAGATTACTTAAATATTTAGAACTATTTCATTCAGTTTTAAACGAACAACCTCTTCATATCATAAACTCCACAACGAAAAATGATGGAGCCTAAGCTTTTAATTCATAAACTCAACAACAAAAATAAAAAATTATTCTAAATTAGTTTGGATGGCTGAAAATGAATCAATATGTAAATAAATAAATAAATAAATAAGAAAGGATTAATATAAGAAGATATTCAACATGGGTTCCACTTCAAAAAAAGTAGAATATGTGATACGGAATTAATATTTCTATAAGATCTAAGTTTCATGAAGTGAACCCAACTTATTATTCATATAAAATGAGTTTTTATAAAAATATTAATTCCGGAATATTATACCGCCCCGCACAGTTAAATGAAAAACAAGAAATTTAAAGAATATGGTACAATGTCATTGTTGATATCCCATATATAGTACAAATATGAAATTTGATTTGCCTTGGCCCTTGGGATTACTTTGTCTGATATCAAGACTCAAGAGTCTTCGAGTTATGGTTATCATTAAAGTTTTTTTTCTTTTCTTTTGTCATGCTCCAATTATTATTTAGAGAACTGATCCTTTATTGTTCCATGCAATATGGGTTCCGCTTCAAAATTAGAAGAAGTATTAGGTGGAGTTGACACGAAGGGTATATTGACTATTAAGCCATATAAGCCTATTACTCCGTAAGTACCGCCAAGAAAAAGAAGCACAGATATCACAATTAAGGGGGGCTGAGTTCTACAATCTACATATATACATGTAAGATTGGACTATTAAGGGGGGCTGAGTTCTACAATCTACATATATACATGTAAGATTGGACTTTTAAGACTATAATATTTTTATCTTCGTATCAAACAATTTTTTCATATATATATATATATATATATATAGAGAGAGAGAGAGAGAGAGAGATTGATTCATAATTAAAAGAGAATAAAAATTATTTTTATTCAACTCAATTTTATACGTCTGTTATAATATTTAATAATTTAAATAAAAACTTATAACAAAATAATTTATAACATATTTTTATAATTATTATGTAACACATGACTTATAAAAAAATTCTCCGTAATACTCTTTAGATGCATACGAAGGAAAGTAAACATGTGATCGTATCATTCATATTGATGTGATCGTATCATTCAAGGACATGCATGGTAATAAAAAAATGCAAAGCAAATATTGATGTGATCGTATCATTCATATGAGGGTAAGTAAACATGTCTAGGCCATCATTATTTCTTTTAATTTAATGTTTCTCATGTAGAAGTTACAACTGATCTGTGGAAAGCAGACCCAAAGTAATTAAATTCAATTGGTGCGCAACATGGAGTGTCTACAATATGTTGTGTGTGACATGTCGAACGCATAGTAATGCTATATGTAGTACTCTCTTCTTTCTTTTTTTATTTATCGGATATTACGATTTTTATCGGATGTTTTGTATAACTCTAAATTCTTATACCATGTTAATTAAGTAATTACGTCTTTTTTATCCTCTTTCTTATTTTCTTTTTCTTCTTCTTCTTATTATTTTTTACGTTCTTTATATTATAGATTTTTTTTAACTTAGAATTAAATTATTATGCTCTCTGGAACTATAAGTATGTTTTTTGTGAATTATAAAAAAATATAATTTGTTTTTAAAGTTTGTGATAAGCATATAAAAGTGTTTTATTTCATTAAAATTAAATTTTGGTCAACATTAAGAAAAGACTACTATTTTATATTCAATATAATTTAATATTTTTATTATTATTCGACAAACATACGTATGTCTCAGTGACTAGTATATATTAAAAAACATTAAAGCCAAAATTCATCAGTCTGATCTCCTACTATTAAGTCTAGATCCAGTCTGCTGAGCCTCTAAGAATATGGGCCTGATGCTTTTTAACTTTTGGAAAGATTCACAAACTAAGCTTTTGAAGATATGGGCCTAAAGAGGTACATCTTATTGGTTACCGCCTTACCGGTTCTGAAAATGACCATAATTTAGATTTTGGACTCTCTATCTTTCATACCGCATGGTAGAATGTCTATTCACTTCTTAACAAGCAAAGGGTTTTTTTTCAAGCCTTGTAGACATTAGTTAGTACTATGAGCCACACATATTATAATATTAATTTTAATAAGTTACAATTTTAAAAATTAAAATTGAAGTTATAAAGATAAAATAAGAATTACTATAATCGAAGAGTATTTAGAAAACTAAAAATGTTTAAAAAATTTGTTAACACCAAGCTGGTCCCCTCCCCTCCGGCTTTTTATGGAGTATTAGATAAGGTACTCCTTTCATCCAAAAATAAGAATTTGATTGGATTTTCTTTTATGCTCATCAAGGTTTGATATATACACATTTGATTATAACCTTCTTCTTTTTTCAAAATAAATAATCAGTTGTAAAAGCCAAAAGGCCCAAAACTAAATTGTTCTTTGAATTGAATAATTGTAAGGAATTGACATTTCCGCTGTTCAATTTGATATTTCTGTAAGTGAATCTCATTTTTGTTTAGTAAAAAACTCGTGAAAATATCAATTATCCGCATGCCCTACTTGCGGAAATATGAATACCCTAATATGCTTTTGATTCATGACACAACACAAAGCATATTCTCTCTTTCTTTTTTGTCTTTTCCTTTTGGAACTTCAAAAGAGGCTTACAAGCGCAAACACACACGTATTGAAATATTAACTTTTTCCACTTCATCTTTTCCTTCTTTATAGGAGATGATCTGATCTGATCTGATGAATGAAATATAAAGCAAGTACTATTCTCTGATGCCTATTTGCAACATATTTGATTCATCTAATATTAAAGTTAAGTCCCCGAAATTATCTAGATTGTGCAGTACTCCTTTGATGCTTCTTTAATCTTTAGCGCCATATTATTTTAATTTGGTCCTTTTCCGCGTTGGATACCGCATTTGAAAGTTTATTGAGGTATATTTATGTTATGAGTTAATTAATTAACATAATATATATCAGAACTTGGGTGTGCATGATTTTGAATTCAAATTTGAAACACTAACTGCAAAGTTTTTGATGACACTGCTCTCCGTTGAGTGGAGGCTAGCTAGGGTTACTCTTGAAAATATTTCTGTGCCTACTTCCATTGTTGCTAAACATTCGAAACAGATTGAATAAGACTACCATTTCAACGAGAGTGTATATATTCTACTCTTACAAGGCTTCCTTTCACATAATTTTTTAGGTCAGTCTAACACTCGTATTATAATTGTGGGTCTACACCTTATGAAATTAATTAAGCATAATACATAGAATTTCTTATTGGAGATCACAACTTCCTGACTTAAATCTGTATTTAGCTGTACTCAAATGAATGTTAGTTTGGCTTTACGACAATCACAGTGTAATAAGTTGGTAAAAAATATTTTTACGAAACAAACTTCGTAGTACATCACTACATTTAAAGTTTAATCCAATTTGGGCCGTCTGTTTAATTTTATAATCAAATGAGTAAGAGTAAAGATTATCACGTAACAATTATTAAGTGTAAAAACTATCGTATAACAATTATTAAGAATCTTAGAAACAGTTATTTAGTACTTGACACACATAACAATTGATTTTTTTTTAACTCTGGAATGTATCAAAAGTGTATCGCATAATAGTCATGGAATAAGTAAAAATAACATCGCACAACTATTATACAGTAAGTAAGATGTTGCTAAGAAATTTTCTTTTTTATAAGCTTGATCGTCAAGTCTTCATTAGCGTGCCCAGATAACTCAAGAAAGCCCCCGATTGGAGGTAATCGTGTGTGATGAATTAGTTATGTGTGGCTAGAATGACGTGAAAAGTTTTATTGACAAAAGAGAGCAATTTTAAATAACAAATCTCATTATTAACATGCTCTTCTTTTCATCTACTTAAATTTCACTAAATTATTTTTCACTCATGATATTTTTCCCTTTGTTCTGTTGACATTGTTAGAGTTGTTTGTGGATTATGCACCTGGGCTCAAGCCAGCTCGTCGCATTGAATTATTTTTTAGGAAAATGGTTGATGGACGGACTTCTGGGGGGAATGAACCCCTTCACTTTCAAGATTCAAAATACTTTAAGTAGGACAATAGGCTATACTTCTCATTAAAATATCACATTGTGGAGAATTAATTACCTATAGAGACCTTGTAGCTTACTTGACATTCTTGCCGAAAGCAATTGCTCTTGTAAGTTGCAATTTGTCTGCAATCTAACTTTTAAAGCAATCATTTTTAATAAACACTTCTTATTAGAAATATTTACTATTGCACTACTATCCGCAATTTATGGATAAAAGATTTACTTCACAATAGTTGTGAAGTAGGTATATTTACTTATCGCATGACTATTATGCATGATACTCCTTTATACATTTAAGGGTTAAAAAAGTCAATTTTTATGTGAGTCGGATATTGTATGATAATTTGTGAGACTCCTAATAATTGATATGCGATGGCCTTCACTCCTAGTCATTTGATTAAGAAACGGACTGCTTAGGTTGAGTTGAATGGATGGGGGATTCATTTTTAATTTTGAAAGTGAATCACTGCTCTCTCTCTCTCTCTCTCTCTCTCTCTCTATATATATATATATATATATATATATATATATATATATATATATATATATATATAACTGAGCGCTAATTAATGTAATATGCTAATACTCGGTGGCACATACATTGCGAATATAAATTATATGTGATAAATTATAATTTTATAAAATTTAGAGAACTAAAATTAAAAATTAAAATAAAAAAAGACAAGATAATAATATATTTAAAATTATAAGGCCAGAAAAAAACATAACAAACATGACACAATCACCAAACCTCCCTGAAGAGTTTATAATATTGGTGTCGAAGCCTTTAATTTATTCATTTTATTGTTAGATGGTCATATAGATATGACCTTGGATACTCCCCTCTGCTGACTAAATTTATTGTTGGTCAAAACATTGGACGACAAGATTACATTATGTAGTGCTTTATTCATCTTCTAATTAATTGTTATCTGACACATGAATTCATTTCGGTTCACTTATTAAATGTCTGAGCAGCATACGAGCATCAGAGAGCGTTTTTAATGTCTGAGCAGCATACAAGAATCAGAGAGCGTTTTTGGGTGTACGTACAAGTGTAGAACCCTGACGCACAGAAAGCACGCATGAATTTTTAATTAAAAAGCAAATAGCTCGCTGCTGGCTACAGATCTGGATCTACGTGAAATGGTGTTTGAATATATCTTGCTGATGCTGATGATGATGATCTGATGGACATCAGGACATGGACAATAGATATTGTTTGCTATTTTAGTGTAAACTTTTTGGTTTCACCGCAATCATAACTTTCCATTTCTTGCCTTTTTCCTTCTTCGTGCTGATGTAGTTTTGTTTACTTACTTATATATATATATATATATATATATATATATATGTTGAGTGTTTCCTTTTTACTAGCGATAAGCATGTTCATGGGGATTGGTGATAGTAGAAACTAGAAAACAGTTGCTCGTAAGCAACGGCAATCAGACTCTTGACGACTCCTAATTAATCTAAAGTGAAAAATCATCTTTCGAAGCAAGTTTTCCAATGTTTAAGAAAAGGTTCGGATTTGATCACCTAAGTAACTTTAAAGATGAGGGAATGTTGTCTTTAAATCGCAGGAGACAACAATCTCAAGTAAAATGATAGTGGAGAGTTAATTTAATGATAGGGCGAATGATTGGTGGGTTAATTAATTAATTAATCCACCAAATTAAGAAAAGTATCAAATTGAGTGAAGTTTCTCGCCTGGCCAAAAGTGCTAAAGATAAATTTATGCTCCCTAACATTATTCTCCCACTTTTTTGGTAGACACGATATCATGGCATTACCCACTTTGCACAAGCCGCCGTAATAGACTACAGTATTACAATAACAACAACAAATTACACATTTTTGTTTGATATTGGTTCGAAACAGTCTAATTCAATGGCACTCTATGTGATCCACCAAATTCAGCTAACCAATACATTCATTATGTAATTGACGAACATGTTCTTAATCAATTGTGATGGAGGGATTACAATTGATCAAATAGTGGACAGAATTAATGTGGTTTCGATGTCTGATTTACTCATGCGTTGTCTCAAGCTCGACCACTCAAAGGCAACCTCCAAAGGGCTGACATACAATGTAGACGTGTGACAAAATCAAGCATCAATAGGTGAATTACAAATATCTTAATCAGATTAAGATTAAAATATATATAAAAAAATGTTCCTTATATTTATGCTCGCGAAATGTTTTAGTTCTTGAGTTTAACTAATTAGTATATTTCTCCCTTAAAATACAATTATTATAGCGGAATTATACCTTTTAAAGGATAAATAGTAGGTATGTAGTGCAAAAACGAGTCAAAAAGTACGGTTTAATTTGTACTACTAATTCTACCTAGCTTGAGATAACATTTTGGCTAATGCCTAAACTTAATGCATATATAGATAAAAATGTCATAAGTGGATAAATTGTGGGGATAATTTTACTTTTATATTTTTGTCTCCGACTTGTCTTGATCCTTTTTCAATTTGATTCTACACTTGCATGTAATAATGTATGCGTGATTTGTTGTTCTACAAGTAATAAAACCCGGTCTTTGTCCAATTTTTTCATAATTGGATAATTGGAGCAATTGCAATGTTAGATATTTCTGATGATACACCATTTCCTTTTTACGGTAGTACAAAAATTTATGTTTCCCCCATGCTTGAGGTTGATTTTAAATGTTAAAGTAAAAATAAACTCTCATATTGGGACATAGGGAGTATACCATAAAAGATTATAGTATATAATTATGACATCATAATTAAGTACCCAAACTAGTAATAAAATTACATGCAAGCTAATATTTAATAGCCAGATGGTCACTTGCTTCTTTCAAAACTCAAACACCTAAAAACAAACGACTACAAATTAACTTTCACTAGCTTGCTCATCCTGATCTATGAGTACCAAACCTGCCCTTGACTAGAAATTATTGGTGTCCTAAGCTTGCTAATTAAAACCTACCCTTTAATTTCTTACATGATTGAGCATGCAGTTGGATTTTCATCACTGAAAAGTGTTGTATACCTCTCCTCCGGAGCATTCGGGCTCGGAAGCGCTTGAACAACATTCTTTACGTAACCGGGCGGCGCCTTTTTGTCATAGGCTTGAGGGACATAAGGATAAGACACAAGATTGTATGGCACATAGGGCCAAAATTCAGCTCTTTTTCCAGTGCTCTTAACTTTTTTTAAGACCTTGTTTGGTTCAACAAAGCCAGTTACGCTTACCCGGCTTTGTTTTCGAATTACCTCTACTGATTTCACACCTGAATAAAGAAAAGAAAGCTAATTAATAATCAATTGGTAATCAGTAAATCGAAAGAATAATAAATATATTAATTGTAGAGGGAAACCATATAATTAAATATTAACTACGGGTAGTTGATACTTGATACATATAAATTAAACTGGTAAGGACAGTTTACTATTTGATGCAACCGGACCAATAAAAATTGAAGTTGGCCTGTGACAATATACTCCATATATTTATCAAGGGTCTGGTTGGTTTATTGGGACCTTGTGTTGCATTTATGGAGATGAATAATTAAGATAGAAAGGATCAGATGAGTTCAGAAATTCAAATCATAAATTAAACCAAGTTCTACTTTCTACCAAATTCGAATCTCGTCTGTTGGTGTGTTCCTCATGCTTGATTTTGTCTCATGTGATAAATGTCACCTATCTTTGGCCAAAATTTAGTAGCTACTAGCTAGGCAAAAACAACTTTCAATTGAAGCAGTGACAAAATTATAGCTGGATCACATATAATATATATATAACATAGTAATATTTTTATTTATTTATTTTCATCTTACGTGTAGTCAAGAGTAAAAACCCTAAAAAGTCAAACATGTGAACAAAGACATAAAAATATGGTAAGAAAGTAAGTCAGATAGGGAAGGGATTCAAACTCTTTAATGGGGTTGCGTATAGTTTTGATCACTTTTGGGTCAGACCTTTTAATTTGTTCGGTACCATAATGCATGATAATATTAAAAGAATTGTCATAATTCATTGCCTTTAATGAATTACTTTTAAAAGGCCTTCAGTATGTGATCATGCTTTTAATTTACTGGAAGAAAGGATTAATTCTCGTTTCCTTTCACTGGGCAGATGGTAAAAAATTAACATCCCCTAATTAAAAGTAATATTTTTGAAAAGAGAGAGAGAGTATTGAAGAAGTATTAACCTTTCATGGAGGAGACAGCATTTTTCACTCTCCTTTCACAGCCATCGCAGTCCATTTTAACCTTAATATCAACTGTCTGAAACAAATTAATACATATAAGAAGTTAATAAAAGCAAAGCAATATACAAGTCTCAGAAATTAATGATGGATGAAAAATATATACCTGCATTGGTTTGCGTTTGCTCTTCCTTGTGCTAGAAACGCTGCATAAGTCTGATAAATGGTCAAGCACACCCATACTTTCTTAATTTTGGTCCCTCAAATTTCAGATTTTAGACTGGTATTCGTAAAGGGGGGAGAGAGAGAGAGAGAGAGAGAGAGAGAGAGAGAGAGAGAGAGAGTTGGGAAGGAATTGAATGATAGGAGGTATATATATAAAGTGATGTACGTGGTGCTCAAGTATATTTTATATGCAATGGAATATATGATGAGAAGAAGCTGGTAAATTAAAGAAAGATATTTATAATTGATGAGAATATATGATACTACCATAGTTGTAAGCAAGCCTTGCTTAGAATTTGCAAATATAATAAAGCTAAGAAAATGACTTGTGTCCCATAATCATGTCATCAACCCCCAAATTAATATCATACTAGACAACTGGGTCGTCCTATATACGTACGTCTTTGGGTTTTGATTGTTTGACCCCTAATTAACAATTAAACTAAATACCTAATAATATGAAGGAAGTTTCAGTCTAAATATTTTACTTGCTAATGTAATCAGCGATATATTTTTATGAGTAATGTTATGGATTTTAATTTTTTTATTTTAACAAGTGTCTCAAATATCGTGTTAGCATTACATTGATTAAATAAAAATTTTATGATTGAGTGAGTCATAAATTATAATTAAAATATTTAATATTATATCATTTAAGTCTAAAAATTTAAAAACTCTAACATTGCCTGTTATCAGACTAATTTCCAATACAATATGGACATAACACCTAAGGGCTGACCTAGAGCTTGGTGTTTTGAAAGGATACAATAAGGGACGTAAAGGGAAAGTGCTGGATAAAATTATAATGGGTGAAACTCGAACCACCTCTTCTGTCATGTTTAAAATAGTCATTCACCAAAAGAAAAAAGAAAAAAAAAATACTCATTAGCGATTTAAAATAATCACATGAATACTCCATAATAAAATCGCAATCATAACTTTTTTTTCCCAATTTTATTTTGTTTAATTTTATTATGAACTAATTCCTTCCAATCGAATTAAGAAGTTCCACTTGATTTATTGTATAGATAGAGAAAGTTGGTTGAAGATTGAAGGAGTTCTCCAATGGGGTGCCATTAGAGTAAATGATCTGGAGCCCATGTTTGTTAATTAGTTGCATTATTATTGTTAACATTATTGTCTTGTGACATAAAAAAATCTGAATAGTTTCAGCCTAGCCTTCATCTGGATGGCTAGCTAGCTAGCAATATGTGGAGTACGACAATCATCTAACCTTTAGTCATATGACTACATATATTACGGCGCAGGCACGTATTCTATATAATTGCAAATTAATGACTGATACATTAAAGAAAGATTGGACATTGGAGTATATATATATATATATATATATATATATTTCATTTTCAAAATTTCTCAAAATTGTGTGTTAGGTTAACTTTTTTATTTTTCAAAGAGAGTAAAAACAAAAAGAACAATTTGCGAGGAAGCACAGCCTGACTATACAAGAGGATTTGTTCTTTCAAATAAAGATCAGTTGTAAGGATTAATAACTTTTTGAGTGCCCGTCAAAATTGTCTTTTTCTTTTGTTAAAATATATCTTTTAATTAATGACTTTTGGATATTTAGGACTTGAATCGGTTTGGTAAACTTGACATAGATAAATTGTAAGTCTAAGTAAAATTAAACAGTTACAAATGAATTAATATACACATAATAATTGAAAAAAACATTGTTTTGTTTTTAATTCAAACATATTATTATAGAATTAATTTTTGTAACTGACATTTTTGAATAGATTGTGAAATTCAATTTTATTTATTTGTATAAAAAATTAATCTCTGTGTAATTTATTTATTCTCAAAAATTTCTTTCGGCCTTTACAAAACAGTTTTCATATAATTTTTATTTATGAATTGCTATCATATCATAGTGAAATAGTTTATATACCATTAGTCTTTAACAAACCTTAATGATAAAGGGTAATAAACATTTTAAGGGCATGGAGCATCCCTTGTTAACCCTCTATTCTATCTTTTCTTTTGTGTGAGAATAAAATCTTTTAATAAAGTAAAATACCTAAAGAAGAGGGCACATATATATATATTAAATGAAGTATGAGGTGGGTTCAAGATATATCGATCTTTTCCGGTGAATTTCTTTAGAAGATGATAGCAACCCCTTTCCGGTACTAAACTATCCTTCATCTAAGTCTGATTGTTCTCATTCTCTCTCATCCACCTATAGCATGCAGCAACACCACGAAATTTCGTGGTATGAAATTTATTGCTTTCTTGATCCATCTTTATCATAATCTCGTCACCATTGAATATTTATGCATTTTTATATGTTCTACATCATCAATTAAATGCTTGACAGTTTAATTTTTGGTATAATTAAACTTTATCCCCTCTTCTATATTCTGATGAATCATGACTAACATTGGTTTAATTTCCGGAAACTGATATTTCTGTGGACTTTTTTGTTATTTCTGCATGGTTTACTTATAGCGACAGTTTTAAAATCATTGCTATATGCTTATGGTGACACTTTTTATATGTAAAGTATCGCAATAGGTCTATAACGACGGTTTTAACATATAAAGTATAGTTAAAAATATATATTGACAATTTTAAAACCATTACTATAGATAAAAAAATAGGATCTACCTATAAAAATAATTTAAAAAATCTGTGAAAATAATAGTTATCTAATTTCCTAAGGACAATTGAGTTATCCTTTGGCATAGTGACGACCCAAGCCCTCGTGAATTAATTAAATTATAAATTTTAAAATTAACAGTGAGAGATAACTCGAAAGTATTAATGAGGAAAATTTAAAGGTCAATTATATATGTAGTTTTTTCTTTTTTAATAGCTAGGTCGGCTATGTATATATATATATATATATATATATAGTTAACTTGTCTAAAGGTTTATGGAGGCGTATAATATAAATAAAAGAATAAAATAAAAATTCAAGCAGGTTTAATTTTGGATGTGGAGAAGATTGAAGCAAATTAGGCCAGCAAGGCACGCAGATTTGGTTGGGCCATATGTATTGGTAAACGTCCTTGTTCAGGCATGGCACCACTCCCAAGTCTCTCTGGTCTATATATATCATCTTACAAGTTATGGCTGCCATACATTTATATAATAGTAAAATATATACACACAAAATTCTCAATTTTCAAACTCCAAGCCCCACAAGACACTAACCGTTACCTTTTATACTCTACTGATTGACTACTATAATCAATCATGTCGATCGTAATATATATATAGGAAAATGTTATTTCTATAGAATTTTTTATTATTTTTATAATTAGACCTTTTTTTTTATTTATAACGATAGTTTTAAAACCGTTGCTATATATTTATAATTACACTTTATATATTAAAATCGAAATATCGCAATAGATTTATAACGACGATTTTAAAACTGTCATAATAGATAAACCCTGTAAAAATAATAAAAGAACCTGCAAAAATATCAATTTCTTATATATATATATATATATATATATATATATATATAACATCTACAACAAATATTTGTCAAAAATAATATTGCAGCAACTAAATATAAGGGACAAATTAACTTTAACCGCTAGAACTTGTAGCGACAGACATAGACTAATTTTTGGCCCTATCGCTACAAACTCTTGTAATAGAGTCAATTTTATAGAAATAGTGCATGCCGCTAGAGAGTTTGTAACGGTAAGGCCAAATGTATTTGTTCTCAGAAACCGTTTGCTATAGATGTTATATATATATTATTGCTAAATTAAATTAATCTTAAAAACTAGTAATTATTACCTACTTTTACTATATATCCTTCTTTTTCCTCTCTTTTTCCTTCTCTTGCTGTGTGCACGAAAGATTGAAAAGATGAGCACTATTTTGCTAGCTTGTGCTGGAAATTCTCATTATAATATATTTTTTTCCAAGCCAAATTTTACATATAAACGTCTACGTCCATATTTACTAGTATAAAATTAATTATGTGGAAATATAGCTATGAGGATGTGAACTGAATATTATTTTATTTTATTTTGCTAAGATGGGGGAGTGGGATTGAACCTTTGCTTGATACCATCCGGGCAAATGGCTCTGTGGTGTAAACTGAATATTGAAGTCAACTTAGATTAGTCCTTAATTAACAACTAAAGAAGTATAAATATTATGTCTTCAAGGCAGATTGATTAATTTATTGTCAACAAAACGTACAGTCCATTTTATCATCCAGCGAGGAATTTTATTCCGTGGGATTAAAATACTACGAAGTTTTAAATAATTTCGCGGGATCGATGACACAGTCTTCAAATTAATTTTTTAAAATAATTTTATTCTTTTCAATTGCATATATAAAACATGTCTTTGATTATAATATTAATATAATAAGTAATAACATAATATACACACACACACACACTTTATTGACATCTTATATATTTTTTCAAACATAAATTTGTTCATAAATACTTAAATTTTTAATTATTTTAAAAAATAATATAAACTATATTATTATTTATTTTAAAAAATTAAAGAAAAATACATATATAAAAGAATAAGAATGATATATAATTGAGAAATAATAAAATTTTAATTTAATCTCTTATATTAAAAAATTTATAATTGTTTAGTAGAGTTAATTTACGTATTATACTTTAAAAAAATTAAAATTATTATATATTATAAAATAATTTTCTTACAGCAGGCAAGGTAAATTGACGTCACATCTCAACGTGGCTTCGTCCCTGCTACCATCATAGCCACCAACCAATCACATATTTCTTGCTGATCAGCCCCCAAAAATTAAAATAACATATTTCTTACAATTGCACGTCTTCAAATCCTGCCTGTGATACACATGGCATTACCCCAAGGAAGCAAAAGTGTACTGTTGGCCATTTGTTAGTTCCACGAAAAAATCTATTTTTTAATAATATTAATATAAAATAACATAATATCCCTAATTTTAATTTGTCATCACTTTAGCAGATTATATTACTCCCTCCCTTCCGACATATAAAATTATTATTATTTTTTTAAAATCAAGTTAAAATATTTTTTAAATCTAAATTAATATGAATTTTTATAATTTTAGTTAGTATAATATGAATATTATAAACTATTTATAAAAAAATAATATTTATTATAAGATTTATTATTTTATAATTTTTAATAACTTGTCTTAATTTTGAGTTTAAAAATATACTAAATTAACTTTCAAAAATTAATAATAATTTTATAATTTAGAATAAAGAAAGCTTTAAACTAACAATTCTTTATTTTTAGGTGTATATATGAAATGAAAATAAATGATTAATATTCACATATTTGTAAATATGATTTATTTTTTTATAATAGACTTCCCCTTGATATCTTTGCGCAAACATCCAAACACCCTGGGTGGATGTTTGATGGATTGTTTTGTTAGAGTTGTTAAGTTTCATTATTGAATATAATATATATATATATATATACGTGTGTCTGTGTCCTATGTATATATATATATCACTACCACGTAATATGAAGATTGCACTTCTAATTTCTCTAAGAAATTGAGCTTCCTTTTGAACGTACCAAATGTCCAGATATCAACACACTGCAGTGATTCGGCATGAATAATCGTGCGATACACTTCAACATTAACAGCGCAAGGACTAATATTATAATACTAGTAAAAACGGGTTAAATGAAATTTTTATCGGTGTACTTTATTATCAGTTTATACAAACGATTAAATTTTTTTTTTTACGGTTAATTTATTGAACTTTAATTTTTTTATAAAATATTAAAAAAATCAATAAATTTTTTGACTTTAAACGAAAATTAACACCTCAATTGCAGACGTATAAAAATATCCTTATGTTGCACAGATCATTCCATGTGGCCTTCATATAAAAAAATAAAATTAAAGGAAAAAAAAAGTAAAATGATAATTAAAATTTTTAAAATTTAAAATTGAAATTCTCTTCTCCTTCATTCATCGAGCTCTTCTATAGAGACATGATAATTAGACATAAGTGTTTTATAATTTCACCTATTTATATTTTTACCCCCAATTATTATGTCCGCATATAATTTTTCTCATTCATCATGAAACTAAGATTCTCAAAATCCAAGCTCTAATTCCAATCAACAAATTATTGAAAATTCCCGTAAACCAAATTTTACGTTAAGGTTTACTCGGAACAAATTATTGCAGTTTACCCTTTCAAATAAAAATTGTAATTCCAGTCATAGTTTTAAAAATCGGACCAGAAGTCCGATCCATAAAAATCGAAACCTGTTGACACTCCGGTATAATTTGACCCAGAAAATCGATTTTGACGTGGCCCGGTCAAAAGTTGGTTGACAATCGGTAGTTCAACCAATAAAATTGGTAAAATTGATCCAGTGAACCGTTTTTAAAGTATTTTTTAATATTTATTTTGTACAAAAATATTTTTATTTTTAAAATTAGATATCTTTAATAATATTATAATATAATCTTACTATATTTTAACTAACAAAAAATTAGATGTTTTAAAAATTTATTAATTATTAATAATATATTTTTATGTATTTATGACATTATTGAGTCAATAACAATTCAATCATTGATTGAACTAGTAATTCATCCACCAGTATATGTCTCTGCGAAGCAAGTATATTTGAGAAAGTTGATTTTATTACAATTTATTCAGGAATAGCTTTTAGATCTATTCTTGGGATCAACTTCACAATATCTTTTTTTCGCGAGTCATTCACAGCCACGATCCATTTTGAAACTTTCATCCAGCAACTCAGCTGCAAATATGGAGTCCGGACCTGGTACACCATTCATTGATGACAAATTACATTCATTACCAGAAGGTTAGACCTGGGACTATGAAGATTAAATCTAGGTTATTTGTATTCTTTAATTTGGGTAAGATTATGAAGATTATATCTTGGTTAATTTTAATTGATTTTGCTGTTTTCAAAGATTTTTATATATTTGGGCGAAGTTTAAAGATGGACAAAAACATAGAGAAAGAAGATAAAGTCTATATTTTTAAAAAAAAAAATTAAATAAACTTAATATTTAACAATTATGACGGAATTAGAGATTTATGTAAGTAAATTAAAATCTAAACAGTTGACTGTAAGAATAAGAAAAAAAAGTATAATTATGCATTTTGTAAATTGACCGACCTAAAAGTATTTAACCCTAGTAAAAACAGAGTTCTAAAAGTAATATCCATAGCGATCTAATTAAGTATATTAATACGCCATTTTCTTCCTGCTGAATTTTCTCATGTCTTTCTCAATCAGTGGAAAATCATTGGAACAAACCATAAATTTGGGTCAATACTCTTTGCTGGGTGGTTTGCAAAATAGCAAACACTAGTGGGTTTCTTCACTCCAAAACCTCCCCATTTCTCCCCAGTTGAGTTCTTTCCAAAGGTTTACTGAGCGAGCATCCTCCAGACACGGTCTGAGGCCGTTTCAGCACCTTGTGCAATTGGTCTGGATTTAGACACACTTAATCCGTCCCATACTTCACGAGTTTCACCCCAACACCCCAATGCTGTGCATTTATCACAGTTCCATCGTACCTTGTGAACAAGCAAGGGTAGTCATGTGCATCGACTCTTGGATATCCAGGAGAGTGTATTATGCCGGGGCATTATGCTGTGATGGCACCAACATCAGCTTCACCATTTAAGAATAAACCCTGACCTGCTTCCTTGTGGGGAATTTGAGATGGTTTGAGCTCAAGGGTATAGCCTATGAGATCCTTAAACCTCCGTGAGACCTCAGAAAGCTTTTAACGGCTCTCTCTCAGTTACACCTGTGCTGAAAATTCACAATAATCAGATTCAAGGAGCAAACTCTACTTGTAGTATTGGGAATTTGCCCCTATATAAAAGTCAGGGATGAAGAGTGAACACGATCAATTTTAGGAAACTAGTCAATATAATATATATGTGCCTATAGCATTCAAAGCTCCTATTGCAATAAAAAGGAGATTTACGTAACTTTGATCAAACAGTTCAAGTGGCTGTTTATATCATCCGCCATTAGCAAGAGTCTCATGGATTTTAAGAGTTTGCATAAATCAGGTATTTATCTACAAAGGAACATGCACAGAATGACCTATCGAATCATCAATGATTTAACGCCGGTAAATAGATTGAACAAGAAACCCAATTTTTTTTTTTCGTGAGATGGATAAAGCCCATTCTTCTTGCCTAGACAGCATCCAGGATTGATTTTTTTTAATCTATTACTCTACGACTACCTCTCCTATCAGCTTTTCTACAAGGTCTATAGTTTTGTCTTCTTCATATTACTATATCTATAGAGTCAATAATTTTATATCAATAATAATAATATCATTCATTTTTATGTAGTAGACACAAGAATCTAAATTACTTTGTCAGATTGATAATTCAAAACATAATTGCCCTTTGTCTCTGCGTTTTCATTTTGAGAATTATTTACAGATGAAGAGATGTCAAAGGGACTTCTTATTTCTCAAACCATTGCGCTCTTGTCACCTATTGGTAAAGTAAGCTAATTGGGCGCCATCACTCTGTCTCGAATGCAATTCAACCGGTCCCTTTGAAGAATTTCCATCTGCATCAACAGACGCTTAACCAAGCCGAAGCCAATTGTTTCGAATGAAGCGCCATTTTTATCCAAAAGGACATAAATAGACACGGATACATTCACAAAAAAAAGAGATCCAGATCTCAATCGAATCAGGGAATCCCCTTTCTTGTGAGAAGAGAGAAATTGCATATATAGCGGCAAAAAGAGACAATATTCCCTCAATGGGTAGGTTGAAACTCACCTTCCACCCTAAGTCAGATTGGGTTGTTGCATCTCCTGTAAAGCCATTGATATTTGTTGTTGAATGGCTACCAATGAGCCCAATGGCCTTGTCCATGCGCTTGTTTACGATACCATTCTTCCTTACTAAAACGAGACCCACTGTAATCAAAGAATGCTAGAGGTGGCCATACTCATATAAGGGATTCTCATATGGAGATGGGCTCAGACGATGGTTGTATCTTTTGTACGTAGCCAGTTTTACGTCCGTTCAGGAATTGACTTCTATATGACCGACACTTACTGTAGAAAGATGGTCACATCCGTGATAAGGGAGAGTAAATAGATATGTTTTATGGCTTTTGTATGACTGACACTTATTGTAGAAAAGATGGTCACATCCGCGATAAGGGATAGTAAGTAGATATGTTTTATGGCTTTATGGGAGGCTAGCACCACGTACGACACAAGACTTGAGACTTCAACTCAAGAAACATAAGGCCCTTCGACAAAAAATCTGACTTTGGCCTAGGCCAAACAGTTTCGCCAATGCCCTAGTTCGAAACAACAAGAAGCTCCGCCCGATGCATTCACCAATATCATAGTATAGGATTTGAGCTTACTCATCTAAGGAAATGGAGATGGGCTCTCTAGAACCAGATGAATACTCTCTTGCTATGGTGCTCGTCCCGATACTCCCATTTCATCAAGTGTAAAATCAGGGTAGTGCATTAAGAAGCTGCAACTATTGCATCAGCTAGAGTGGTGTTACTGCAAACCTGCTTAACTCTTCAACATATCTCAATTTACAGCCTAATAAAATGCTCTGTAATTCCAGCTAGGGATAGTCCATTAAGCTAGAATTGCAAGCTCGCATACTGCACAGGTAAAGTTCTTACTTCCAAAATAGGAAACAAGGCAGGGAAAAGGGAAGTAGAGAGTTGAGATTTTTATCAGGAAAATATCATTAGCGATTGAAGATTATCTACTCCTTAACACCATAACATACCAGACTCTTCAGATGTTTATCAAAAAGGCTTAGACTTTATTAATGGAGTTTTGGTTTTCCTCGAAGTGAATTATTGGAGGTCTTCCAATCTCCTCTCATTTAAATAATTGTAAATATTAAGATGTAGTTTTGTTCCATGTTTGGAATAATAATAAATTGTTAGTTTGGTAGTGTTGTATGTTATGTAATTATGATGATAACTTGTGTTCTTTTATACATATATGAGACTATCAATACAAAGTGGACTCTTTTGTGGAATATCATGTTATGTAAACTACCAATTATGTCCAGCAAAATATGGAAACGATAATGGTAGGAAAATCAGCACGCCAGCAACAGAATAGCCCATTTGTAAATTTCTCGAATTTCAAAGTCAAGAAATGCTTTAGGGTGATTTTCAAAAGTAAACCCATGAAGGTAATTTGAATCAACTAAGCAAATCGGTGACGACCTATCCATACAATTGAATTAATTCAACAGATAAATAATGACAGACTTCATCTTACTAGATAGATCTATTCTAGGATAAATCATAAATGGGCGATCCCAGTTTGAACTAAACCTTCAACGGAAAAACATCAGAACTAATTTCTGTCAAGTAGTTAACGGTAAATTAAAGAAACTAATAAATATTCAAGAAAAACATAATTTAAACTTTGCAGGAAGAAATGATTAGCTATTTTTAAGTTCAACTGTGCGTGAGAGGTGAGAAGAGGAACAAAATGACACATTGCCATTTCACCGATTAACCGCCACTTTAAGCAGAAAGTTGTTCACCGGAGGAAGAACCAGTCGACCTATCGAATATCGAGGAGGGTTTTGTTCAGATTTATGTGAATAATGATGTGGAAGAGGAGGAGGCCAATGGAGGATTGTCGGAGGATGGCCGGCGCCGGAGATGGTGGCGTTTGGCGAGGAATGTACTACCGGACATTTTAGGGCTATTCAATTCGCTTTTATGGAATTTCTGGAGTCCAAATGTGTATGGGAAAAAAAAAAAAGAGTTTGGGGAAAATTACATGTCATAATTTCCATCTCATTTAGTCCACTCACAAATTAAATTTCCCGTCCTTAATTATTAGAAAAAAAAAAATTAAAAAGCCACATCATCAAAAATAGACGGTAATCTTAAAGATATGAAAATCTTATACTCAATTAGTTAAAATAAAAAATAAGTGTAAGTTTATTGATTTTTAATATCATTACCTTAAAATAAATTTAAAATTTATTTTTAGTGATTCTATAAAATTACATTAAATTATAAGTATTTTAATTTTTTATATTAATGTACTCCACTAATAATATCTTTATCTTTTACTTTTTATACGTTAAGTATAAAAATATTGGATGGGTGCTAGTTCACAGACAGAATCTTAAAGTTAAAAATATAATTTTTATTATATTTAATATATTGAAAAGATATAAAACTCAACGATATAACAATTTTACCTTAATCGAATCTCAAAAATAGCCGTACATTTCGTTCTAGTCATAGGGAGGGTAGTTAAAAATAACGAGACTTATCTTTTTTGTTTATGCACATTGAATTTATTTTGGAGTTTTTATCAGGCAATCGAAAATGACGATCGATCATTTTAATCTTTCTTAATTTTTGGCAACGGTAAATTCGAGTGTGGGGTTGGTAGAGTCAACAATTAAAACACTGTTGGGGTTAGGGGTGCACACGGTCGGTTTGGTCGATTTTTTGGAAAAAAAAATAACCAAACCATTTAAGTCGGTTATAAAAAATTAAAAACCAAAACCGCCCAAATGTTTACATCGTAATCGGTTATCGGTTTATTCGGTTTCGGTTAAATCGGTCGGTTTATTCGGTTATTCGGTTTCGTAATTAATAATTTGATATTTATTATATTGCCAATTTTTCATAATAATTAATAAATCACTAACTCAATAACTAGTAATTATAATAGAAGTTCTCTAAATCCGAAAAACAAAAATCACCTAACTCACTCACTAGGATAGAAGTTTTGCAAATTCGTCACAATAAAAACATATAATAAATATATAATTATATAAAATAAATATTTATTAGAAAAGTATATAAATTATATTATAATTTTAAATTGTTCGGTCGGTTTCGGTTTTTTGAGAAGCTAAACCAAACCGGCCGAACTAGTTTCGGTTTTTTAGTTTTATAGTGTTCGGTTTTTCGGTTTTATATTTTTCGGTTTGAAATAGTAACGGTTTGGTTCGGTCCGGTCGATTTTTCGGTTTTGGTCGATTTTGTGTGCACCCCTAGTTGGGGTCACCGATCGCCTCAAAAAAAAATACTTAGTTAAATATATCCCTTACCCATCTTAGACCTTCGCCTAACATGCACAAGTATTAATTGAGAATTTTTAATGCCACGCTCTATCATGACATTATTTCGCTTAAATTACACTATTTTAAATTATAAATTAATATTATTTTTGAAAAATTAATTTTAAATATTTTAAAATTTAAAATTGAGATAAATTTATTTAATTTATATGAATATAATTATGAATATCATATTATTTTATAAATTAATTTTTATAATAAAAAATTATTCATTAATACTTATAATACTTTTTTAAGTAATTTAATTTTCATAATGATAAACGCTCTATGATCGTGCGTGAGATTAACATCCAATTAGGACATTTCGATACAAAGTAAGGTATAAAAATACGTACACGTTTCGTTAGAAATCTGTAGAGATCAAACTACTGGAAGAAACCAAGAAATTGAATCCTTCATCTTCATCTTCATCTTCATGTCTGTCTTACCCAGATTCAAAACTAATTCTAATCAGCAAACCCTAAACCTAGTTATCAATTCACCACTCTCTCGGTCAGTCTATTTATGAAGATCTGTGTGTAGTAGACCCACCTATACATACACATTCCTATATCTAACACTCCCAAATTACCCCAACCCTGACTTAGCTAAATTTCCATGCTCCGAAAACTTGATAAGCCATCATGGTAGCTGAGAAGAAATGGCTCTTCACGCTCTTCTCCGCCGCCTTTCTCTCTCTCCTCCTCTTCCTCTCCGTGATCTCCGGTTTCTCCGCCTCCTCCTCCGCCTTCTCCTCCCACAAAGCCTTCCCACCCACCCTCCGCCGCGGCATCAATTACCCTCCAGCCTTCGCTTATTACATTTCCGGTGGCTCAGGTGATGGACACCGGCTCTTCCGGTTACTTTTAGCGGTTTACCACCCGAGGAATCGGTATTTATTGCACATTGGGACCGAGGGTTCCGACCCCGAGAGGAGAAAATTGGCTGGTTTGATTAGGTCTGTGCCCGTAATTCGGACTTTTGGGAATGTAGATGTGGTGGGTAGGCCCGATCCGACTACTTTCATGGGTTCAACTAACATTGCAGCCATTTTACGTGCTGCTGCTATATTGTTGAAGATGGATGGTGATTGGGATTGGTTCATTACTTTGAGTGCATTGGATTATCCGTTGCTTACTCAAGATGGTAAGTCGTTTTTGTTGATTTGAATTATGTGTTTTATTTTTATGTTTAAATACGTTGAATGCATTTTATGGCTTAGTTGAAATTATTACTTTTAGGGGCTATAACTAATTTAGTTATGTTATTGGGTTGCTTTAATTCTTTGATAGTTGAATATTTTTACAATTTCCTGATTGATTAGGAATGATAAATTTTAAGGGCATTCAATATATTTCGTGAATTTATTGCGTTGCTATAAATAATATATATGAGGTTTGAATGACTATCAGTTTATGACCTATTTAAAGATATGATATTTAAGGGGTTTGACAAATTAGTTGATATTCGTCCTCTTCTGAGCTGTTATAACATGGGAACTAAACGTCTAAATGTGTATGAAGAGGATATGTAGTGATTGTAAAATGAAAAAAGAATCGAAAAAATAAGAGGATACGTGGTTTAAAATTGAAGTGTTTTGAACTTGGTTTCTGAGGCTTTAGATTTCACTTCAGTTTATTTTCATCAAGTTCCTACTTGATAAGGTTTACTTGTGAAATGAACTGTTGAACCTCTGTTTGTAATGTAGGAGGATGTCAATCTGTGTTTAAATGGTTTGGCAAGTATCTACCTTGTGTTTGTTTTCGGCTGTTTGGCATGAAAAATAGTAGAGCTTTTGAAAATGGATCTATCGCAAGTTTGACGAAATTTTGCTCTGCACATTATTTTGGGGACTGAGGAATCTGTTTTAATCTTCCTCAATTTTTTTTGAGTTTCTGGATTGCCTCTCTTTTGGTACACATACACATGGTACAAGAAATTAGTGATTATATCCTTGAATAGTTGATGTCCAAGATTAGCTGGATTTTATAAAGCAAAGTTAGCTGCATTCAAGTTTTATAGTAATTACCCCTTGTGTTGATTGGAAGCTAAGGTCTAGTTGGTCGCAGGGATAATTATTTTTGGACATTTGGTTTGATCCATTAAATTATAGCATTTTAATTTCCATGGAAAAAAATAAGCGCTTTCCAGCGAGGAGAGATGATAGTATGATCCGTTACGCCAAGTTTTGTAATAAGGAATTAGTGATTATATCCTTGAGTAGGAGATGTTTAAGTTTATCTGGATTTCCAAACGCTTTCCGGTGCGGATGGGTGATAGTATGATCCATTATGCTAAGTGGTGTAATAACGAATTAGTGATTATATCCTTGAGTAGGAGATTTTTAAGTTTATCTGGATTTGCAAAATAATGTTAGCTGACTTCACATGGTATAGCAATTATCCCTTTAGTTTATTGGAAGGTGTCGCAAAGTTGGTCACAGAGATAACTTTTTGTGGTCAATCAAGTTACTTGTATCAATTTAACCTCCTTGGAAGAAAAATAAGTGTTTTTCGGTGAGGAGTGGTGATAGTGTGGTACATTAAGCTAGGTTGTGGCATAAGGAATTTTTTATTAGGGCTGCAAACGATCCGAACCGAACCAAACATTGTCGAACTCGAACCGAACTCGAACCGAACTCGAACCTCATTAGTCGAACTCGAACATGTTCGAGTAGCATTATTGAACCAACACACTTGTGCGAGTTCGGTTCGTTAGTGTTCGCGAACAGTTCGTGAACATGTTCGAGTTCGCGAGCAGATCGAGTTCGACTATAATGCTCGAGTTCGCCTCTAATGCTCAAGCTCACCTATAATGTTCGAGTTTGTGAGCATGCTCGAGTTCGCCTATAATGCTCGAGTTATTTTATTATGCTCGAGTTCTTAAAAATTAGGCCAAATATTTTTATTATTTTTGAAAATTTTAAAATTTAATTACAAGGCTAAGGGAACTCAGATACTCGAGATTATTTAGGAATAGCCAAATAAGATATAATATATCATAATATCATATTATAATATATTCATATATATTAAATTAGTAGTAGTTGTCAATATTATTGTTAATTACTTAATTAGTCTAGAATAAATAAATATTACTATTTTCAATTAACCCAAAAAAGGGCGATATTACTACTTCCTCAATTAATTAATTATTTTGATATTTTTGTATTTTTTACTTTTAGGTAAAACAAAAGAAAAAAAAATACTCCATCTATTTCATAAAAAGAGTCTTATTTGAGATTTTTTTATAATGAAATTCTAAAATTTAAAATAATGTGAATTTAGTTGATTTAGATTAATTCAATATCTAATAAACTAATATTGTTAAGTTGTTAACCTTGAAATGTATTATTACTAGATACTTCTTCCATTCTAAAATATAAGTAATAAGATCAACTGCTCAAGTATGAATTTTTAATTCAAAAGGGATGTGGTAATTAACTTTTGAATAACATAAATCTTGAGAATTATTTTATAAAAAGTTTATAATTTTTATAATTATATTGTTTAAAACTAAATAAATTTTTTTTAAAAAATATATTAAATTTTATAATTTTGTAAATTAACTACAATTCTAATATTAAAGGCTCAAAGTAATTTAGAGGCTTTTTGTGTTTTTGTTTTTTTCCCACCTTTTTTCTTATTTTAATTTAAATTATTAACTTATTTTAATTTCGTGTAAACGGTACCGTGACATTGCTTTATTGGATTATTAAACTTTTTAAATACTATTTTCTATACTAAATATGATTACTTAATTGCATAAAACCAAGTTAGTCAATTATTTTTCTCACCATCTCACATATACACTGTAAGTCTGTAACACTAAAAAATTCAAAATTTTTAAAATCAAGTTTGCACTTTTAATTATATGGTTGATGGACGATAGGTTAATATAAACAATGATTATTACTCTATTAGTGAAGTCTCGATACATTGATAACTTGATTTATCTATTCTCTATCTTGATTTGGCAATTTTAATAATCAAGCAAATGTAAGCAATTGTATTGTATCATTCTTTAATTAATGTCAAATTGTCATTGCATGAAGATTAATGACATTATTTATGTGATTTATGACATGGGTTATAATTTATTAAATTATTAGTGATATAAATTGTAATAATCTAACAATCATTGTTAAAAATTTTATGAAAATATTACAATTATTTTAATTAAATTACAGGTGAAGAAGTACACATTATTATTTATTAATTATTTAATAAAAACGTGTACTTCTAATCAATTATTAAAAAAACAAAAAGATGTTTAAGTAATAAAAAAAGAAAATTACTAAAAAATTAACAGTTATTGATAAGACAAACTTTAAAATTTAATATGAAATAACTAATTATTTGTATTTAGAATTTAAAAATATTAAACATGTAAAAAATACAATTCAAACTGGAGCAGCTAACGAACTGAATCGAACCGAACTACGTCGAACACTAGCATAGTCGAACTGAACTCGAACCGAACCGTTCACGAACATAGTCGAACCGAACCACATGGTTCGCGAACATGTTCGATCGAGCAATCGAACTCGAACCGAATCAAACCGAACCGGTTCGCGAACAGTTCGTTTGCAGCTCTATTTGTGATTATATCCTTGAGTAGGAGATGTGCAAGTTTAGCTGGATTTTCAAAGCAAAATTAGTTGACTTCAGGTTTTATATAGTTATCCTTTATGTTGATTGGAAGGTGGGACAAAGTTGGTTACTAAGAATTTTTTTGTGGACTTATGGTTTGATCCAGTAAATTACTGCATTTTAATTTTCTTGGAAGAACAATAAGTTGTTTCCAGTGAGGATGATTATCAGAATACATTTCATGCGCTTTTTAATTGAAGCCGATTTGCAGAGGAGACGGTGATAAAGCTACTTGTATGCATGCAGTTAAGGGGGGCTATGACTACAGGACAGAAGTGTGATGCCTGACAAATTACTTAACCGGGAATTATTTTACACTATTCTGGATCTAGATCTCTTTAATAAGAGGTAAAACATATCTTTGAAGGTTAGATCTATATAGATCATGGAATAAATTTTGGATGCTTATACATGTATATGCAAATATCAATATATTGCAGAAGACTGAGCCATGCATTCACATAGCACTACAGCAAAAGCAGTAAGTAATGCATGCTAACGAGATTTTGATGGGTTTTATAGGCTTAGTGTTTCTGTTTTTCCTGTGCTTGTGATTATATACATATTCTAACACAACCGGCACCGCCTTTTGGTGCTTTGATTAATTGTTGATTCTATACATACTTATTGTATTTATTTTCTCGAGTTCATTCATAAATTAATACTAATACTAGCCTAAGAAAAATGTGACTGGCGAGTGCACTGTGCACGAGGGAACTAGAATATAAGATTCTCAACTCTAATCAGAAACTCCTTTTATCCCAAACGAGTGGGGGGTAGGATGAAAATGAATCCATATGTACGAGTAAAATTAAGACTAAAATCTGTAACCAAAATTAACACACCATAAGACTTCTTGTGAATTTTGCGATGACATCCCTTTGCATCCCTTACACTCGTGTTTCCCTTTAGGACTTGATTTATGTTGTCGCTGATGCATATGTGCGCGGTAGATAATCAAGTAGCTATCTTGATGTACTTGTCAATAAAAAAAGTAGTTATCTTGATGTGCAAGGTTTTAGCACTTTATTTAAACACAAGCACCCATGCATAATATTATCTCAAGTAAAACTTACTAGGGAAAAATTATTTTCTCATGCAACTTATCAAAAAAAAATT
The DNA here is from genome assembly GCA_947179155.2 of Hedera helix. Lineage (NCBI taxonomy): Eukaryota > Viridiplantae > Streptophyta > Magnoliopsida > Apiales > Araliaceae > Hedera > Hedera helix. Next base: position 39,206,455 of record OX359281.1, read on the forward strand.
ATGTATCCATGCCGGTGCAACCAAGTTTTGCACATTCCTTTTGAGGACCAGGTAGATCTTATGCTTGCTTTAACAGTTACATATACTTATATTATTGGCATCGAGTATTGCTCAATTCTAATTCCAATTGCTTGTAATTAGAAATCTGTTTTAGTTCCATAAGATTGGCATAGTGCCTTTGCAAACTGATTTTCTACATTTGTGTGAATATTCTTTATTTTAAGAGTTGGAAGAAATTAAGAGTAGTGGGTTTTGTTTCTGATCTCTTGGGTAATTTTGTTGTCACAAAATTGTGGCAGCTTAAAAGAAAAGGTAACACTAAACCTGATTGCTGTTACTTTGTTAATCGTAGATTATTTTGTGCTGCTAGAGTACTCCGATGCCTTATGCTGAACTGCATTTCTACTTCATGCTGCAAATTAACAATTTCTTTTGCTATCCGTTTCAGACTTATCCCACGCTTTCTCCTCCGTTAGAAGAGATCTCAATTTCATTGATCATACTAGTGATCTTGGATGGAAAGAGTAGGCAAACCCAGTTTGCTATTTTTGTCCATGATTTTGTTGTATGTAACTTGGCATTGAGCAAGTATTGATTTATGTAATATTATTGCAGGGGTCAGCGGGTATTGCCAATTGTGGTTGACCCAGGGCTTTACTTAGCTAGGAGAGTTCAAATCTTTCATGCCACCGAAAAGCGAAAAATGCCTGATGCTTTCAAAGTTTTCACGGGCAAAATTTCTTCTCTGTATTTTATTATTTTTGGATCTACAATAATGGATACACGTTGAGAGGCTTCTATGATTTTGCCTGATTAATTCCTTCTTTTCAGGTTCTCCATGGGTCACCTTGAGCAGATCATTTCTTGAATTTTGCGTTCTTGGCTGGGATAACCTTCCACGAACCCTTTTGATGTTTACTACAAATGTGGTTTTGTCCCAAGAATTATATTTCCACTCCGTCATATGCAATTCACCCGAATTTAGAAACACAACTGTCAACAATGACCTGAGATTTTTGATGTGGGACAATCCCCCTAAGATGGAGCCACTATTTCTGAATACCTCAGATTATGAGCAGATGGTTCAAAGTGGAGCTGCTTTTGCAAGGCAGTTCGAAAAAAATGAGGCAGTGCTGGACATGATTGACAAGAATATCCTCAAGCGTGGCCGTAACAGAGCTACCCCAGGGGCATGGTGCACTGGCCGGAAAAGCTGGTTGATGGATCCATGCTCGCAGTGGGGTGATGTCAATGTTTTGAAGCCAAGTCACCGTGTGAAGAAGTTTGAAGATTCTATGAGCAACCTACTTGATGACTGGAAGTCACAGTCCAATCAGTGCATATCAGGACAGAGTAATTAAAGAAATTCTTTCGGACTCGGCTACTTCTGCTGCAGCATCTAGTTGTTACTAATTATAAATACGTTGTTAAGATGCATTCTTTGGTCTTCAGTCCCATTCTTTTGTGGGGAGTTCTTCCGGCCAAGGATCTCTTGAACTTGAGGGGCAAGGTGAATATGTTTTGACGAATTTTGGCGGTATTGTGACTTCAGGTCGGAGATTTATGGTAAAGGCCTTCACCAAAAGTCTTCAATCAATAAGATCAGCCCTTTGTACTTCAGTTTACAATGTTGTATACTTGTACCCTCTTGGTTCTCAACAATACAGAGTTTTCCTTGTGGAGGCATGAGTTCATTTTTTGACTACTAGATCTGTGGTGTTTTGAAATTTGATGTATTTTCCATGTGAAATGAGCCCTTCAACGAGGGAATCATCCAGCTGTAAAAGCTATTGTATTCACATAGCCCTGCTATAGTTTAGGAAAGAATCCTTCTTTTGAAATAATTGACAAAGGCAGTAATGTTAGTTTTTTATTCTTCAAGGCTTCGACTGGTGGGAGGATTGAATCATGCCAATGAAAGGCTATTGGCATGTCAAGAACATTGAGGCCACATCCATTTCAGCGGCACTCGGAACCTAATTTCCTCGCTACTAATTTATTTTATCCTATTCATCCGTCTTTTTCTGGCTGATCGTTCGTAATTGTTTGAAATCAAGTATAGTCAGACCCTCGAATAACTAATAATGTGTGGGAGATAAAAGGATTGTTAATTATTAAGTTTAACACAATTTTAAAATTAAACCTAAGGCTACATTTAATTTTGTAGTACTAGTCATTCTCCATACAGCCATACAAAAAATATACTCCCTTCGTCCAGCTTTCATAAACTCCTAACAAGACGGTGTTAGACTCTTGTTGACTTGACATCGATGAAGACATTGGTGTGGACACAGTGTGCGCAATGGCACACATGTCTAATACATATGAGTACATTTTGAAGGCAAAGTCGTGGGCACTGATGTGCTAAGATGGCACAGCGAATGGTGGCAGCACATAGAGCTAGACAAAAAGAACCAAGGCTTATGAGACAAAGCTTAGCAGGACGATTGAGGCATGGTATAGGCAGGAGTTTAGCGTACCAATGCATGGGCTGGGTTCTCTGGGTTCTCAACGCGCACAAAACTTGATACATGAGCGGAACATGTGGAAGACTTGGGCTATGTTTGTTTGTAAAATACATACTTAGGATTGAACTATTTTTATTCATTTAAAATTATTTCGGACTTTTTTATCCCATGATGAGGGATTATTAGTCCATTCATGTTGGACTATTAGTCTCGTAAAGTCATTTAATAGCTTAAAATGAGGGGGACTATTAATCCCAAATTTATGATGGGATTATATAATCCCTCATAAATAGCCTTAAAAATGATAAAAAATAGTTCAAGGACTATTTAAAGGACTAATAATCCCTTATCATAGGATAAATATAATCCGAAATAGTGTTAAATTAATACAAATAGTTCAATCCCAAATCTAATTTTTGTAAATAAACATAACCTTGGAGTATCATGGGCTGGACATAGTGCGTGGTTCAATTGGTCAAAGGATTCAATGCGTGACATGGATTTGGTGCTCAGTATGCATAATCAGTTGGGTGCATCGGCGCTGAGCGGAATTGGGCACTTGACAGTGGAGAATTGTTGGGCTGGTGCAATGCAACGTTGGTAGACAACAAAGTTGACGTGCGAAATAGTGTGGGGACATTTAAATGAGACGGTAAGTTGTTGAAAAATTAGTTGACAATAAAAAACAAAGCAGTTATTGTAATAATCCGGGTCAAATCTTGAGCCCGAAACAAATCTTGGGTCAGAACAAGATCCAATGTGTTGTCTTAATAATATATTCTCGGATCATCTTAGCTTATCACAGGCTCATCTAAAAGGTCACGACTGAAAATATTAATGATAGCAACTCGGGTTAATGTGAAATGTTACAAACTCCCCTACTTAAATACCTGACATTTCCATCAGGCCGGACACAAAGTCACACAAAACACAGAAACTTTACCTCTCTAGCCATTTCCCCACTTGAGTTTCGAGAATTGGTTCTAATACCATATGTAACGACCCGGGTTAAATCACGAATTCGGAACAAATCTTGGGTCAAAATAAGGCCTCATGTGCTGTCTCAATATCTTATTAGATCATTTTAGCCTACCACAACTCAAAAGGTCATGATTGAAAGCATTAATAATAACAATTCGATTCCTTATATACATATCTAAATATCTTATATTAACTGACAAGATGTTACAATTATGCTCGTCTAGGAACAGTTGACAACAATTATAGGTAGTTTTGATTTGGGATAGATGACACAATTGGTGGACATTGCTAGATAGTAATTGACTAGTGTTTGAATGTTAAATAATACTAAGCAGTTGGGCTGTACCTTCTGGGACGTAAGATCTTTAAATAGACAACTAATAATCATTGCATATATGAGTTATATTTTGTAAGTCTCAGGCAAAACTCCTTGTATTGATTAATTGGTTCAATAAAAATTTGGTTGGACCCGTAAATTTTGTGTTGTTTAATTGCTTATGTTTATAATTCAACAGTCACATACATATGTGTTGATGTGTTTAATTAATACAGAGTATGTTTAATCATATATGAACGTGTGTGTGCAGGTGTTAGCAAAATAGTGCATCGGTGTGCTATACGTAGGGAGTTTTGACAGACTAATTTTGGATGACAACCAGACCATCATAAGGTAAAAAAATTGTGTTAATTTCAGATGTGACAGATGCCGTGATTTATTTTAAGGTAAATATGGCTGCTTCAGTTAATTTATTTTTTAAAGGAAAAAAAAGAAGATAACAATAAAGCCTTTTGAGTATTTTATTATAAATTCATAAAGAAGCAAAATACTTTTACATAATAGTAAAGACAGCATTCAATCATTATATTCATTTTAACTATTAAAAAGAGATTTAGTTAGCATAAAGTTGTCCCGTCTTGACCATCGGTAAGTTGATAGTTTTGGGTGTCGACACGTCATCAGAAGGAAGAATCAATAGTCGGGATTCGGTATTAATTTTTGAATTTTTCCGCCTCTTTTTCAAATTTAAAAATTAATATCAAATTCCTACCATTGATTCTTCCACCGGATGACGTGTCGGCACCCGAAGTTATCAATTGACCGATAGTCTTGGCGGAACAAATTTATGCTAACTGGATCTATTAAAAAATAAGATATAATATTAAAATCCGTGTCATATTTTATTTTTTAATAATTAAAATAAATATAGTGTTTAATTTTATATACGTACACTTGTCTAATTTTAAAACATATATCTTGAGCGATGTGTTACAACTCTGATTTCTATTATTATTAGATAATAATTAAAAATATATATTATAATTAAACTATATCAACTTGTGTAATGGTTTTATTCCAGTAAGTAAACAGCAAACAAGCTCATACCCACATCACATACGTACGTACGTGCTGGTAAATCGTCAATTCATTCTCGGTAGCTCATAGATGGGTCTTTCTCAGTTCCTTAATCGCTATCCAAGAACCCTTGAAAAATTAATTCATAGAACCAACTCCACTCTCCTTCACTCTCCTTCTAAATCCTCTCTTGAAATTGTTTCCCTAAATCCCTTCAAACATCAAAACTTCACTCACAGCTCAATTCCCCAGATTTCAATTTCTAATTGGTATCTTCTAAATCCTCACAATAAAATCTCTCTTCCTCAGGGTTGCAAAATTAACTGCAGCTGCAGAACGATCCATGGCGGTTCAGATAAAACACAGACCCAAAACCCAGATCCCAAAATCCCCCAAATTGCCCAAGAATCAGAGAAACTCTGCAGAGCACTATTGAATCATCACGACAATTTTAACATTGAGTCTGCCTTAAATTCGGTTTCGGTTAATGTATCTCCTGTTTTAGTTGTGGAGGTCTTGAAGAAGCTTAGCAATGCCGGGGTTCTCGCATTATCTTTCTTCAGATGGGCTGAGAAGCAACATGGATTCAAACATACAGCTGAATGCTACAATGCTCTAATTGAGGCTCTGGGAAAAATTAAGCAATTCAAGATGATTTGGAATTTGGTGAGTGACATGAAACAAAAAAGGGTGTTGAATAAAGACACTTTTTCGCTGATTTCGAGGCGGTACGCGAGAGCTAGGAAGGTTAAAGAAGCTGTAGAGGCATTTGAGAGGATGGAGAAATTTGGGTTGAAGCCAGAATTGTGTGATTATAATAGATTGATTGGTACTTTGAGCAAGTCCAGACAAGTAGAGAGAGCACAGCAGCTGTTTGATAAATGGAAAAACAGAAAACTTAAGCCCGATATCAAGTCGTATACTATTCTCTTGGAAGGCTGGGGTCAAGAGCAGAATATGCTGAGATTGGATGAAGTTTATAGAGAAATGAAGGAAGATGGGTTTCAGCCAGACGCTGTGACTTATGGAATTATTATCCATGCTTATTGCAAGGCTAAAAGGAACGATGAAGCAATTGAAATGTTTCATGAAATGGAGGCAAAGAACATTAAGCCAACTCCCCATATATACTGTACCTTGATTAATGGATTGGGTAATGATAAGAGGTTGAATGAAGCTCTCAAGTTCTTTGAACTATCAAAAGATAGTGGTTTTCCCCCAGAGGCACCCACCTATAATGCCGTCGTGGGGGCTTTTTGTTGGTCAATGCGCATGGATGATGCATATCGTATAGTTGACGAGATGAAGAAATATGGGGTTGGTCCAAATGCTCGAACTTATGATATTATTCTTCATCACCTCATAAAGGCGAGAAGGACAGAAGAGGCTTACTCCGTCTTCCAGAGAATGAGTGATGAGCCAGGTTGTGAGCCGGTAGTGAGTACGTACGAGATTATAGTGCGGATGTTTTGCAATGACGAGCGAATAGATATGGCAATGAGGGTTTGGGACCAGATGAAAGCAAAGGGCGTTCTTCCTGTCATGCATATGTTTTCGACATTGATTAATAATTTGTGCCATGAGAATAAGTTGGATGATGCCTGCAAATATTTTCAAGAAATGCTGGATATGGGTATTAGACCTCCAGGTCAGATGTTTAGTAATCTGAAAGAAGCTCTTCTTGATGATGGGAGGGAGCATACTGTTCTGGTTTTGAGTCGGAAGCTTGAAAATCTAAAGAAAACTCAATTGGTTGGTTAATGTAGTGAGATATATGCTGGCTTATTTATAATGACTGTTCAAGTTCAGTAACCTTTATTAATGTAAACCAAAACACAAGGTAGAAACTTCAAATTTCAGACACAAACAGGCTTGTTTTCTCATCTCCTTTGCTTTTCATTTACAGTTGATCATCCATAGTTCATAAAGGGCTTGAAAAATGTACCCAAGTATTCCACCCATCAACTACAAGAAACCAACAAAGTGCATACTTAAGAAATCGAAGCTGCCGACTCTTTAAACTAGCAGAAGAGAACTGCTGAATCATACAGACATTGACAATCTTCTAAAATCTAAAGCAATACAAATTTATATACTAGACTAGTTTTTTCACTGAACTAAGTCAGCTATACAACACTAAAACGAACTAGTCTACACTTGCAAACAGAAAATCTCCATCTTCAGTAAAAGTAGAAACATTGTAATTCTTCAATAATTTCCGATCTCAAACTCAAAATTCACCATGATTTGGCCCAATTGAGAACTCCTGATTACGGCCCGTGACATTTTCAGAAAACCTATGCCCGTTTTGCTCTGGAGTTCTCGGCAACGAAAGCATCTCATGAACGCCGTGAACAACAAGCCAATCACTGTGATACATGTCTGGAAACGTAATCGCAACTTCATTCACCAAGAAAATATCACTGGATCTGGTAATATTCATATTAAATCCCTCCAAATAAGTATGTAGCTCTGTTCCCTCATGAAGATTAGCCAGATCGGTCCATGAAAGCTTGCAAGGAATAACATGCCGCAGGAAGAGCGGGAAGTACTCCACAAAATCACTGGCTTTTTCAACCATCACTTCATCAACAGGAGCAAATACAGTCAACTTCGGTTGACCTAGAATTCCTAGCAACTGCAGATCTAGAAACGATGCCATCACAGAATATCCTCTAGATCTCAGCATTCTAGAAGCTTCGTGAAACGAAAAAGCTCCGGATGATTTCGGATAATCCTTAAACAATACACATCCAAACCCAGGGCTTTGAATTTGATCCAAAAGGCTAAAATCCAGATCGAAGAAATTGTCGATTCCGAAAACAACCAAGGATCCGTCGTCGTATACCGGTGATCCACTGATGTTGACGTTGTTTAGTGAGAATTGACAATCGGAAGGGTTTGAGGTGACAGTGAGGGAATGGCCGGAAGACATGGTAGGGATTTTGGTACCGTAGGGGAGTGATCGGAGGCTTTCGACGGAAAAGGCGACAGGAACGAGGTGGAGTTGGAGGAGAGAGATAGATGGTTGGCCGGAATCGGCGAAGGAGGAGTCGGGAGGAGAGAATATGGTGGCGGAGCGGCGTTGAGAAGTTAGTATGGTTTGGGAGGTGAGTTGTAGGGTTAGGGACATGGCTATGTAGCCTGAGTTCGACAGAGTGTCCACCGCGTTGATGATTGTTTCAGAAGTTAAAGGGGAGGAGAGAGAGAAGAGAGAGAAAATGACGAGAGAGAAAGCGACGAGAAGAAGCGACGATTTCGCCATTGATGCTGTTGAACTTTCTTCTGAATATTGTCGTTCTGGTGGTGACCGTGATTTGTAGGGGAGAAGGTAGGTTTTGGCGGGAACCTGACGTGGCTTATATCGCTTTGGTGTCTGTTTGTGATCAGGTTCTGAATGACGAAAGTTTGAATATTGGTGTTAGCTATCAGTTCATAGGGCATGATTATAATTCATAAATAAATATACAAGAAAAAACAAAGAATGCAACGGTGCTCTGATGACTGAAAAACTAGTGCTAAAATTAAAAATTAAATAATATATTTAATTGAGATTTAGTTACCATGAAATTAGACACCTAAGACCATTGGTCAATTAATAATTTTAACGTCCGACACGTTATTTTCAAAAAAAATAAAAGATCAGAATAAAGACAGAAATAATTTTGAACAAAAAAATTTAAAAATCAATACCAATCCACCATCACGCACCCAGTGTCTCGATCGCCTCTAATCCCTCTATGCGATTGAAAGAAGTAAGAAATTAGACTATCAAGTTAGAAATTAGGTATTTTATATCTTTAATTTCAATTAAAATTATAAATTATAACTATGTAGATGTTTCTTTTCTATTATATTCAATATCTCTCAAATCCTATGATATATTTCTTTAAATTTTGATTTCTCCCAAATTTTAGGATTTTCTTCTCTTCTAATTTGTCCTTCATGATTGCTATAAAATTGGGCCTGAAATTATAATTGTTGAATATTAAGTCATGTTTGCTAAACAGTTCAAAATTGAGCTCACTATCCGAATCGAGGTCTTGTAGTCTAGGTTCATAATTTTTTTGTCTTATACATGAAGTATTGGTTCTTGTTTGTTGCAGCTTACAGTTTAGAACTTCAAATATCTAATTGATTGGTTCCTGTGAGTAATCTAGAGAGTATGCTTGTGAATTCTAATTGTGTTTGTGAAACTATTGTTAATTTTGTCAATAACAGCGCAACAGTTGAAAGGACTTTTTCAGCAATGAAAATTATCAAGATTACATTTCGCAATCGAATGAGAGAAAACTGAACAAATGATTGTATAGTGATTTACATTGAAAAAGATGTATTTGATATGATTGAAAATGAGATGATTGTGAAAAGTTTTACAAAATTGGGTCTTAGAAAAATATTTTTGTAATGAGTTTAATATATTTTTAATGAAATATATATATGGTTGGTGAATTATATTAGTTATTATTATTATTTTTACTTGTCAATTTTTTTTAATTATCATTAGTTATAAAGGCGATCACCCTTGATAAAATCGTGAATACGCTATTGTTTTCATATATGATGGTAATCAATTAATTATAATTTGTTACATTATATTGTAAGTTATATTTTATAAGAGTATGTATAATATTAGTGTATTACCCAAAAAAAAACCATTTGCCAGAGTTCGTGGGGAGTGTCTATAAGTAACTTGGTCTTGGTATGTATAGAAAAATTTTGGGACGATCGGTCATTCTCGACAACGTAAAACTCTCCTATTTTGATTGTTCGATCCCATCAATATCAAAAATTAAAAAGAAGTGAGATGACCGATTGTCATTCCCATAGTCAAAACCGATCGCCGAAAAAGGACTCGTGTATATATTGGGTTTGGGACTTTTGGATAATTTAACTAGACCTTAGTAAAAAATCGTTAGAGGCATACTAATGTACATATAATAACATTTTCTTTTCTTTACTCTGTCTATTTTTTTTTTTATAAAAAAAACAGTAACAAAATTGATAATAATAAAATGCAGGTATTCTTGTCTAGATATATATTTTTATTAATTATATGTCATAACTATATTTTGCTAAATAAGTATAAGTATACAAAATTCATCTTAACTATTAAAAAGTTAGGCATGATATTAAAATTCGTGTTATATTCTAATTTTTAATGATTAATATAAATGTAGTATTTATTTTTATATTTGAATGTAAATTTGTCCTATTCTCCTAGTGTAAATTTCTGTTACAAGAAAAGAAAAAAGTTATAAATAAATAAATAACCGCCAAATAATTATAGTAGCGCTCTATATATATAAGATAAAGTAGTAGTAGACTAGTAGTCCTGAAAACGATTACGAGCAGAATTTGGCACCGGTAAAAAATCGTTAGAGACATACTAATGTACATATAATAACCTTTTCTTTTCTTTACTCTGTCTTTTTTTATAAAAAAAAAAAAAAATAAGTAACAAAATTGATAATAATAAAATGCAGGTATTCTTGTCTAGATATATATTTTTATTAATTATATGTCATAACTATATTTTGCTGAATAAGTATCAGTACACAATATTCATCTTAATTATTAAAAAGTGAGGTATGACATTAAAATCCTTGTTATGTACTAATTTTTAATGATTAATATAGATGTAGTAATTGTTTTTGTATTTGAATATAGATTTGTCCTATTCTGCTAGTGTAAATTTCTGATACAAAAAAAAAAAGAAAAAAGTTATAAATAAATAAATAACCGCCAAATAATTATAGTAGCGCTCCATATATATAAGATAAAGTCGTATTCTCTAAAGAATCTCCCCCGGTCACCTTCCTTTGTACACCAAATAGCTGAACTCTAAACCCCGTCCACCAACTTGCTCTTTCTTCTTCCTTGTGTTACTTCTTATTTACATTTAATTAATTGTGAGTATTTTTTATTTTATTTTTATTCCAACTTCTTCTTTCTCTTTTAATCTTCTGTTGAGCTAGTTTTCTACCCAGCCCTTAGGAGGAGCCCCAATAGCTGAGCAAAAGCAAGGCCTTGTAGTAGTACAACAGGAACACAGAAACAAGGTCTGAGAATTCGTGGGTACAACATAATACTAGCTTTTGGGTCAATAGCCCATCAATCGAAAGGTCAATTTATTTAAGTGTCCGTTTAATGTGTGTCCTAAGGGTACACACTAAGCGCGGAAAACAAGATATGTGACCCGTTAAAAATTATTTCTTTATATAATTGCACTGAATTCAATACATGAAGTCCATTAGTATATTATTTTTTTATACATTAAATTCGGTGCGCTACATAAACAAATAATATTATACATTATTTTTCGCGCTTAGTGTGTGTCCTAAGAACACACATTAAAAAAATCCTTTATTTAAAGGGAGAATTACCGGGTTTAGAGGCCGTCACACTAGTCTGATCCCACTGCATAAGTTATCGACATAATCGATTATGTGATGAGTGAACTTTTTTTAATTGCATCAACATTTAAATATTTTGGTTGAAATTGTCACACACTGTCATCTTACGAGCTAATATATAATTAATGATTCAATGATTTGCCGCATGTGTAATTAACCTGATAACTATATTTACACATTTTTTTCTCAAGTCTGACGGTCATATTTTAAATAACTAAAATATAGTGTGTAAATATGATAGCTGATTATATATCACGTTGTACATATGTTAGACATATTGAAAAATTTAACTATATAAACTTGTAGTAAATCCTATCCTACTAAATGATTTGACAAATTAACATGAGAAATGAGGTGACCGACCGCTGGTGTAGTTTTTAATTACTATGCAAAGATTGGGTTAGATTCTCTCTCTATAATATATAATAATGTAATTGTGACACTTATTATTAAAAAAATAAATGGTCTTTCTTTCGCCTTTTAAATTCTTTTCAAGACATATAAAATGAATAAAAGCATATTTAACGGGTGAACTATTTTTCCCTTTATGCAAATAGACCTCTTACATATCTCTTTCAATTACGCTGATTTTTGTAATTATATAGTATAAAATATGATGATGATGCAGTTGTGATCCTTTCTACAAAAAAATTAAATGGCCTTAATTTCATAAACTATTTAACTCCCTTTTAATATATACTCCATCCATTTTATAAAAAGAGTCTCATGTCAATTTTTTTTAATTAACACAAAAGAGTGTACTTTCCTAGTTATAGTAGTATAAAACACGGACATTTCAACTCAGTTTTTGTATTAAGAAAAGGCATCTATTTTTCTGATCAGGCAGAGAATCCATGAAATGAAGAGGATGGAGATGAAAGATGAGCAGCAGCAGCGTGTCGATTGGATGGAATGGGAGAAGAAATACTATGAGAATAATTACCAGTCGATCAAATACAATTGAAGCCATAGGGTTTTTGCAGGCCAAGCTTAGTGTTCCATGGCAATCGATGTGTTACAGTTGATGATGAATTCATGTAGTTAAAGTTTATTTTACCTGGAGCTTGGCTAAGCCATTAATTACGAGCACTCAAATTATTTAATACAAATGAGATATCCGTGAAAAATAAGTTTTTTTTTTCGTGCTTTTGGTTTGACGTTGAATTGTTTCCATGCATTTAACGATTATTTATTTGTGACGCATGAATTTTTATTTAATGTAAATATTATATTCGTTTAAGCAATTTTGAGTCCCTACCTTCTTCATTGTTTAGCTTTTTTTAAAATAAAAAAAAATATTAAAGCACACGATTTCTAAATAAGATTCTCCGTTGGGGATGTTGTGTTCACATTAATTTTAAAAAAATTCAAATTAACTTCTTATTGTTAGAATAAAACTCTTTTGCCGACAAGAAAGGATACTATTTTCCAGACAAACGGAGTAAAATGGTACGCGAGGATGTATATTTGTTTTTTCTTTTCTTCTTCTCGTGTTTTTTTACCGACTTATGTGCATCACATTATATGATTTACTTTATCCCTAAATATAATGATAAATGATTGACGATAATTTGATAAGTTAGGCTATAACATTGGACATAATATCTTTTTCTTTCTACTCTCTCAACACCAAAAAAACTTCATTTTCATTAAAATCATTATTCTCAATGAGTATTAATCGGAATAACTGAATAAGAGAGCAAAAAAATAAAATCAAGAAATTTAAGAATTTAACCAAGCCCATAAACAAAACTAGAGCAAGTATAATCATCGTTCTGTGGATGAAAATCGGATGGTTCTGCGGAGGAGAATTCATGAGATAAGATCATTGAGAGGAACTACGAGCCTCGCGACTTTGGTATGGATGGATTGAGAGGAGAGATTATGCAACCTATGATTCGTAAATATGCCGAGCCATGGGTTTTCTACAGTCCCAGCTGATGAATACTAGGCCCACCCACCCTGGCTCTTGGTATCTTGGCTTTGTGTTTAGCGTGCGTATATCCGCTCCGAAGCTCAGCTCCCATTTTATGGACATTATTATTATTGCAGGACACTGCGTGCATCATATTCCATTCATTTCCATTACATCTCATTTCCAATGTCTTGCTCTATTCTTTGTGACGTGGGTTAGGTATAAAGGTAGTACCTAACTCAATTCTAGCGACACCAAACCAGTAAAACCGTTTAGTCAATGGGAAACAGAGAGTTACAACTCGAGTTTTGGTTTTGAGAATTTGTGCCATACAAAAGATTAAATAAGTAACGCTTCTAAACCAGCCTACACGGGATGTTCGTGCTAAACTCGACTAATAATCATGCTATTTTATCTCATTATTGTCGAGAGAGTTCGAGTTCTATTTGTTTGAAAGAAAAAAATTATAATAATTATAAGGAATCCACTTTAAACAATTCGAGTCAATTGAGACTTGCTAAATAGACATCAGGCTGTTTGAGTTCAAACAACTACTACTACATTTGTTTATAATCGTTATCAGTGACGGTAAAATATGTACAAACCCTACAACTATTATCTAACAGGCTCCTTTCACTGTAATTATTTTGACACTGATTTTAGTACGATTGTGTATAGATTAAACTAATCTTCTTTTTTTCTTTGGTAATACTTAAATTAAACATATCAAGGGTATATGAAAGATAATTTAAATGTTACATTACATAACTCAATCTCAAACATAAATTTACACTTATCTTATGTACAAACAAGTGCACTACAAACAACAAGTTTCACATGCACTCCTGCTTCTTTCGCTAGACTCCATTTCGTAGATGGCAAGGTCTCCTCCGATAGCCTTCAACTAGAAACCTTCATTGCATACGTTGTATTTTAGGTTTGTAATACCCTGCAACTTAACGAGAAAAAAGATGATTTACGAAGACAGGTTAATTGCAATGACATTAGCATAGTCAAGAAGCTGCTAGTGCTAACTAAATTCTAGAATTTGAATCTGTAAACATACTAGTACTATTTTCGGAAAACATGCAGTTGCTTTCGCATGTTTGCAACTGCGGTAGACTCCATTTCGTAGATGGCAAGGTCTCCTCCGATAGCCTTCAACTAGAAACCTTCATTACATACGTTGTATTTTAGGTTTGTAATACCCTGCAACTTAACGAGAAAAAAGATGATTTACGAAGATACAGGTTAATTGCAACGACATTAGCATAGTCAAGAAGCTGCTAGTGCTAACTAAATTCTAGAATTTGAATCTGTAAACATACTAGTACTATTTTCGGAAAACATGCATTTGCTTACTTCTAATCTTTCTATCTTATAAAACATAGCAAGCTCGAATAAAACTAGGCAAGTAGCACGCATTAAATGCATCCATACAGATACGAATACAACAAGTGAGAGCAGGTTGTATGAAATTATAGGGAGCTCCCTTCAGTCCAAGACGCGACAGCAATAGCTGCACACAACTCCTGCATCGTTCGATCAAAAACACATCACATTTTTTCCATACTTGTTGATGAGTTCGTGAACCAACGAGTCACCAGTTGTGTTGCCAGCTTTCAAACCGCCTCGGACTGGACTGAAGAAAGCTCCCTACTTTTTTACATAATCCTAACGCACCAATACAAGTACCACTTTAATATTTAATGAAGGATATAACTTATAGAACTGATCAAGTATGCAACATCTTCAATTCAATCACAAGTATGCTTGCAGCGCTAGGAACTAAATACGCTCATAAGGCCAAACACACACAAATACACTCTCCCGCACACGGGTACGGTACGGTGAATATTAGGTATATCGAAGAGAGGAAGTGGAGGAGTATATATATACACAGAAGAGAGGAAAATGGAGACATGAAAATCTGAGGTAAGAGCTGAGAAGGAGATTTGGTTCTGAGGCATGTAATAGTTTCCTCGCCAGTGAGTGACGTACTACCAGTGGTTGTAGTACAATTGTCCATTATGGGATTGTTCTACTTTTGCATGCGTTTTGAACCATATTTTCACTACTTTTTATATTTCAGTACTAGTACTGCATTTACATCCAATCACTAGTACTGCATTTACATCCAATCATCCAGCTGGCTCGTGTGACTCGAAAGATTAAATATATATGGACTATATACATGGCATTATTAATTTTCGAATAGATTTCCAACACCTTTGCTGCGTACTCGCATGCTAGCTTATAAACACTCGTCGACTGCATTTTAGAATTTTATCAATACAATAATCTCAAATTTTGTAAATTACAACTGGTGGTGAAAATTATATAATGCTTAAATGATAAATATTCTTTAGATTTTATTAATTGTAAATTCAGTGTAAAAAAAAATACGAACCCTTTCTTTTAATTTAGAATACAAATACTTTTAAGTGGTGGTGTATTCATGATCTTCTCTGATCCACTGTATATTGAGAATTTAATTAAACACTTTTAAGTTTATCAATAGGTAAGTTAAGAGGTTGTTTTGGCCCTCGTGAAAAATGACAAGCCTATATATCTTATCAGTTGCAAATCCAAACCACTGACCTAGTTGGTCCACCACTACAATATTAATCTAAACTAAACAATTAATTTTATTTTTTAACATAGGCATTTATATTATAATTCAGTTTATATTAAATATTATATTTATTTTAATTATTAAAAATAAAAAATAATATAAATTTTAATATTATGTTTAATTTTTTAATAATAAAAATAAATATAATATTTAAATATTACGTAATTATGCTTATTTTTTAGGAAACTTATAAATTGATCGAAGGATAGGTAGGACACAGCACAAACCCTCCCTGATCTTTTTATGAAAACTAAAATGTAAAATTGTTCCAATAAGTTTGTTAAAATGTTTAGGAGGTTTGGTTCAAGTTACAAGTCATATGACATAAGTTACAAACAAGCTCATTTATATGCCACAAGTTTGAGGTATAATAACTACAAACTTAATTAAGGAAAATGTATATTTCGCAGCGGAAAATGTATTTTTCGTAGCAGAAAATGCTATTTTCATCCAATATAATAATAATTATGCCATACTTTTTAAACTTTATTTATTAAATTGTAAATGATAGTTATCATCTCTCTTAATTAATTTGATCAAATAAAATAATTTACAATTATGTATGCACGTATATACACTAAATAAAAAATATATGCCACTTGTTATAATTAAACTTAATTATATATAAATACACTCATTTTTTATTAATATTTTTATTTTTTATTAATATTATTTTATTATAAAGTATTATGTCACTTTGAGTATGATATGTAATTAAGTTTGATGGGGACATATGTATATATAAGATATCCATTTATATTAATCGATTATTGATCATATATAAAGGTTAATTTTATAAAAAAAAATTATTGTTATTAGAATTTTTAACGATAAAATTAATTTTTATTTTTTAACCTTGTCATATCAAGTTTTACAATCAAATTAATCCCTATAAATAATTGTTGACATAATAATCAAGGTAACTAATTGATATGAATTAATATTTATATATAATTTTATTATACGTAATAATTTATATAATATTTTTTTATAAAATAGTAAATTTATTATTTTAATTATTTTATAAAAAATTATTGGAGAAGTTACTGTACAACTGATTACCTGTAGCAAAGCTTATCAATATACTAGTATATATCATAGCTGAATAGAATATACACACAAAAAAAGGTACTGGAGTACTTATTACCTGTTCACACGTCTATCTCAACAATTAAATGCATAATGTCCTTCCAACTAATTATCTAGTTAAGGAGGGTTTTTTAGGTAATTATGCTGCTACCTCCTTAGCCTAACTGATGGTTAGTATTCAACAATTTGGTTCGTATCAAACTGCCATATCTAATTTCTAGTTAATTTCAACAACTAAAGGAGTATATAGTATTGTGATGATAACTAATAAAGTTGTTCTTCTGCCTTGATCGTTCTTCACGGCAGAGGAGAGAGAACTTATTTTGGGTTTGCTGGAGCTTTGTTGCCTCTCCACGTGGAGTAGTCACTTCGTACTTAAAAAATTGACTTAATTGATAAAATAAAAAATTGCTCTTTAAGAATATGTTTAAAATGCACAAATTAATTAATTAAATTTTATATTAATTGATTTATTTTTAATCATATTATAATTAATTAAAATATAAATAAATAATTTAAATTAAATTATTCTCTTTTAATAAATTTAAAATTTATTTAAAATAATTAATATACAGATATTGATACGATATTAAAATAAAAATAAATTTATTACCTCTCCTTTTATTTAATTTGTCGTGAAATTGTCTCTAGACCAGTGTTAATAGATACGGAGAGTGAGATTCTCTGCCGAACCCTAGCTAGCTAGCTAGCCCTATTACTCCTATCACCTTTGTGGGACCAGAGACCAAATTATCTTGTAGGATTGTGTACTTATAAAACAAACTTCTTCGGTAAAGTTTGTCTTGTCATTTCATTTGTCAACTCATCTTTACCTGCTAAGTACTGCCATATTCTTCCCGTGGTTTCTTCGTTATCTATTGTTTTCTTGCGACTTTTTTTTAAAATTTTATTGTACCTAATATTTCATATAATAATTTATGTACTAATTTTTTATAAAATAATAAATTTTATATTTTAATTATTTTATAAAAAATTATTACTTAAATTATTAGGCATAATATATTTTATTTTTTTTGACAATAATAGATTCAACATCTGCTATTCAAGAAATAAGCTTAATCACTGTATCTTGGTTTTCTTACCCTTCTTTGCTTACTAGTTACTACTAACTTCCTTTTTTTTGGTACAATAAAAAATTTCGTAGTCATGCTTGTTCATTTTAATAATTGTCTTCGGCTTTAAAATATTAAATTAATTTTAATTTGAGATATTTAAAATTTTAAAATTAATTTTAATTCATTTAATTCTAATTAATATATTGATAACTTGTGTCAAATTTGAGTCTAAAAAAAATCAAATATTTAAATCATATAAAAGATCAATTTATTGTCTCAATAAGTATATAAAATAAAGAGCTAAAATAATTACTTATGCGATATAGATACGGCGGGAGTATTAGGCTTTTTTTTTTGTTGTTGCTAAATTCAAATTTTTATCTGTTGCATGTTATCTGCGTTCATTTGGCAATATTTTAAGAATTTTATTAAGGATCCGTTTACTGTGTGTCTTGAAAGTATATATTAAACGCGAAAAATAAGAGATGAATTTTATTAAATATTATTTTTTATATATTTACACTGAATTCAATATATGGAGTCTTCTAATATATTATTTTTTTATACATTAAATTCAGTGCAAATACATAAATAATATTATGCATTGAATTCAGTACTTAACATGTGTCATAAAGACACATTCTAATTTTATTTTTTTTATTAAACGTAATAACTTGTACAATAATTATTTATAAAATAATAAATTTTATAGAATAATTAAAATAATAAATTTATTATTTTATAAAAAATTATTATACAAATTATTAGTACTCAAAATTGATCTTTTAGGGGCATGTCATGTCATGTAATGTAGGTCCATTTTGCAAATACTCGAGCGTTGAACCCAAAATCACTTGCAGGCTTGCCGCAGCAACTTTTATCTGGCACAATGAAGAATCCGGATTGGTGGGATTGGGCTGGAATGGGTCAAACTGCACTCAGGTATCCATTTGAATATAAGACCAAAAACTATCCACTTTACTCCAGCTATAATTTGGTTGGGCTTCATACAACCAAAATACTAATTTGGTTGGGCTTCATCATTTAACCAAAATATTAATTATGCTGGTCCTAATACAACCAAAATATAAGATGAGTTAGGATTGGGTCCAAGTGCCATGAAAAAATTGGTAACTTTGAAGCCCAACGGCCATGAAAATTTGGTAACCTTTGAAATATTATCCTTGCTGATGTATGCATCACCATTGTTTTTTTGTAATAATCATAATCATTTTAATAAAGATCACGTCTCGCTTTACTTCTTTCTATCTCCCCCTCTTCTCCTGATTACATTGTCACGATCCCCACCAAAAAGTAGATAAAAAGACTAGTTATATAACTATTTACGATTGATTCTGTTCGAACGCTTAATTTCTGATCCGATAAAAGTTTTGACGGCTTAGATTGTCGGTGAATTTCTTCGATATAAGAGTTTGTAAAGATCTTAAAATAAGTCAACAATGAAAGTTTAAAAATTTTAGTAGAGAAATAATAGTCGTAATCCATACCTCTATCATTAGCCGAATTTCAATTAAAGGGGTTACAGTCGTCCCGAAAATATGATTTTCACCTTAATTAAGATTAAATGTGATAAATAGTTAATATTTAAATTGGTTTAAGAGTTTAACTCAAATTTATCGGACTAAAAAATTCTCTTATATAATTACTAAGTTAACGTGTCATTGGGCCGAGCCCAACGTAACCTGTCGATCAGTGAGGTGAAATATATAGGGTTCTTTACAGTAATATACAACAATTTAGAAAAAAATACAAGATTAGTGCATTCACAAAATAATTACAAAAAGAGTGTAATATATACTCACATTAAATCATTTCAGTTTAACAAATTCCTTAAATCAAGGAGAAGTAAATTAAATTTTACAAATCTCTTAAATCAAGAATAAGTAAATTAAATTACTTCAATTTATTCATCTCTCTCTTCTATTTTGACTTTTTCTCTCTCCTCACTTCACACCTCGATTCCCTCGGCATCGACTTTTTCTCTCTCCTCGTTTCACACCCTCCAATCGTCTCCACCTCTATTTCCTCCATCAAATCCACAATCTCCCTCCTTTACTTCATGAGCCTCGCTGTAACCAATCTCCATCCCGAAATCCTTACCACACCTCCCTCCACCCTTGTCCCAGTGTTCACCTTCCTCCTCCACAAGGCCCACGTGGACGGCTGAGACCTCGGCCATGTCATCCATCGGTGCCCCCGCCTCCTCACCTGCAGCGTCGAATTACTCCTCTAGCCTACACTTAGTTACCTTCGTATTAGTGTTTAGTTACCACTGTATTAGTGTTTGGTTACCACCATACTATTGTTTGGTTACCAATGGTTACTGTACGAAAAATTAGTTATTACACATTCAGAAATTGGTTACCTCCATACTAGTGTTTGGTTACCTTGATTTACTACACGAAAAAAATTAATTACTACACATCAGGAATTGGTTACCTTCATACTAGTGTTTAGTTACATCCATATTAGTGTTTTGTTACCTCCATATTAGTATTTGGTTACCTTGGTATAAAGGTTTGGTTACCTTGATATGAAGGTTTGGTTACCAACTGTATTTGGTTACCTAGAGTTACTGTATGAAAAAACTAGTTACTACTCATTCATGAATTGGTTACCTCCATACTAGTGTTTGGTTACATGGATTTACTGCACGAAAAAATTAATTACTACACATTCAGGAATTGGTTATCTCCATACTAGTGTTTGGTTACCTCCATACTAGAGTTTGGTTACCTCCATAATAGTGTTTGGTTACCTGGAGAAATTGAAAAATTCAACCATAAACGTAAAAAACTCCATTAACTTGTCGCCATCATTGACACCACCATGACGACGCCGATCATTGACTGTGGTATAGAAGGGATTGACGGTGGTTCCATTGACAGTGTTTTTTTGCATCTTCTTATTTTTCCTAGAAGAAGAAGATGGTTTATATATATAAATGAAACTTACAGGAAATGGAAGGGAAAACATAGAAGGAAATGGAAACTTATTGAAACTTCTATGAAACTATATTGAAAACTTACAGGACGTTACAGGAAATGGAAGGAAAAACATAGAAGGAAATGGAAACTTATTGAAACTTCCAGGAAGCTATATTGAAAACTTACAGGACGGTGGTTTATATATATATATATATATATATATATATATATATATATATTGAAACTTACAGGAAATGGAAGGGAGGAAAAATGGAGGAAAGAGAAAGTGGCGGAGGAATTTTGGAGAAGATGAAAGAAAAAAATTATCAGAGTTTTTGGTGGAATACATATTGTTAAGTAATTTGAATTTTGAATTTTGAAATTTGGAACCAACTACCCACTAAATTAAAGGAATAACAATGCACTAATTTAAAAATTAAATATTAAAGATACACTAATTTTATAAATATTTTATATATGCACTTTTGTTATAATATTTTTAAAAAATATAGTAATAAATGTAATTGTTCCAAATATATATCATAAGTATAATGTTGTTAATTTAGCATACAGAATATCAGAATCAGATATAGATAATTTGTCATGTGATTACTATTATTTGGCCTTGTATCAATAAACCTGCAAACTTCCTTGCATAATTAGACAGCACTCTCGAAAATTTCGTCGTCATAGCTCTTACTTTCTCTCTCTTTATCAGGTACAGTCTTGTTTTTGGAAAGTTCTGTCGAAGTTTGTTAATTTCTTTATGTCATTATAGTTCCCTGTGATTCTTTATTGAAGCGTGCTCCATTCACAGCTTTTGTCATTGTGGGTTTTCTTTAATGCAATGATTCGTTGTACCCATATCGATTCTTGTTGATGTGGCTCCATTTTTCTGATTTATCTGTTCAACCTTCGTACATTTGTGCTGTTTATGTTATTTGCTAAACCTCATTTTACATTCTTCTGACCTGTTCATCTGTTAAAACTCAGATATTGTGAAGTATTTTGTTACATTTGCCCCTACATAATTGGACAGATCAAATTGGGTTTAGAAACTTTGGTTTTGGTTTTAGGCGCACCTTACTTTTGTTTGGATTTTCCCCTCAGTATTGCAGAAACAAGTTATAGTTCTTGATATTCAAGTTGTATAGAAAAAGATGTACGGATTTTTGGGTGAATTATATTATGACAGCATAAAGTCTAGAGAACAAGATCTACTAAGCGGCATGGTGCCATATTGCTGAAACTTTTGTCTCTAACCCTTATAGGACTAGTTCTTGCGCACCCTAAAACCCAAATCATTCCAAAGGCCACATTCAAGCTGCTCAGCAAGCTTGTGTTCGTACTTTTTTTGCCCTGCCTCATCTTTATCCACTTGGGTCAATCCATTTCTCTCGAGAATATCACCCTTTGGTGGTTTATCCCAGTTAATGTGTTGATCAGTACAGTGATCGGTTTCATCTTGGGGATCTTAGTGATTAATGTCGCCCATCTCCCGAATTCATCAGATTCACCATTATCATGACTGCATTTGGCAATACTGGAAATCACCCGCGTGCAATTGTTGGTTCCGTTTGTCATGCCAATAATCCTTTTGGACCTGTTTGCCACCGGAAGGGTGTGACTTATGTCTCCTTTGCCCAATGGGTTGCAGTTATTCTTGTTTATCACATGATGGAGCCTCCATTGGAGTATTATTAGATTTTTGAGGAAGGCGTTGAGATTGGGGAACCGCAGCAATGTGTTGCCGTTGAGGAACAGCAGCAAGGTCCTTCAATTAGTAGACCTCTTCTTGTTGAAGCTGAATGGCCGGGAATTGAGGGTAAAGAAACTGAACATTCTAAAACACCCTTTATTGCTAAGATTTTTAAAAGCATATCAAATGTTTCACAAACCACTGTTCCTGTCCTAGACTACACAGAGGAAGGAAGCATGGATAGTCTCAAGTCTGTGAGGTGTTTGGCTGAGCCTAGAATGGTCAGGAAGATCAGAATTGTTCCCATACAGCAATTTTTCAACCCCCAACAATTGCTTCTCTGTTAGCCATCATCATTGGCTTGGTACCTCAGATCAAAGGTATCGTCTTTGGGGTTGATGCAGGTTGATGCTCCCCTATCTTTCATGACAGACAGTTTTGAGATCTTGGCTGGTGCAATGGTGCCCTCAGTCATGCTTATTCTAGGAAGTATGCTTGCTGAAGGTCCAAATGATTCTAAACTCGGACTTCGAACCACTATTGGAATTATTGTGGCAAGGCTACTAATACTACCTTTGCTGGGGATTGGAGTAGTGGCATTGGCTGATAAGCTACATTTGCCTGTTGATGGAGATCAAATGTACAGATTTGTTCTACTGTTGCAGTACACAACACTAAGTGCCATTTTATTGGGAGCAATTGCCAGTTTGAGGGGTTATGCAGTTTGCAAGTTATTAGCACTTCGTTTCTGGCAACTTTTGTTTGCAGTATTTTCCCTATCCCTGTACATTGTCATCTACTTTAAACTGCTCCCATCTGTTTGAAGTGCATCTGAATCACATCCTCCTCAAGGTCCACCGAAAGAAATATGTAAGTTCACTGAAATTAATGCTGTATCCTTGTTTATTATAGTATATGACTTGAATAAGATTGATACTTGGTTAAATTAGCTCTAGGTACTTTTCTTCTTAGCAATCTTCTTTTTCTCTTGCAAGAGCTTTGTGACATACATGTAATATTTGTACTTTCTGCAAGATCATCTTGCTAACTCCTTAGCTTATCTCACATTTTACTGTTTTTTGCTAATGCTGTGCTCGAATTCTGTGTATATGAATATTTTCAAATTACTATTGATGGGAAATGAAGAAACTGAGATTATCTTATTTATAATATTTACTTTACATGAACCAGTACAGTTACTGGAGCTTAAAAAAATTGAGCAAAGACCTCCATGATAAATATCATTATCCGGGAAAAGGAGGCAGACAAAAAGTAAATGCAAAATATTTAGACTTAATGAGAGGTAATTTTCCATCCCCATGTATCTCAATTGCTAGTGAATAATTTTAGAGATATTTATCCATACAATAGTTCTAGAGGCTACTTTGCTAACTATATAACATTTGATATCAAACTACAACTCTTCTAGGGATTCCCAAAAAAAAACTGTGCTCATTGTAAATTTATTTATTAAAAATTGGTCAGTGGTTAGTACTGGTGACATCTAGGCATTCAAGGATCATGTTAGGGATAATTATGAAATGGTGCAAATTGGAAGCATATGAAGTGAAATCTTTATGCAATGGAGGTGAGGGGTAAGAAATGGAAACATAAAACTAAGTTATTTTTTTTGATCGGCAGCACAAAGGTATTGATACATCATGATTCTCTTGAGGTAAAGATTAATGTTATTACTTGGTGATATTCCATTTCCTTGTTTGTAGTATATGAACAGTTGCTCTCTTGGTAATTGTGCATATTATATGGGCCATTTTTGGTTGAGTTTCCGCTCTCCATTGGTTAATCAATCTCCTCATTGAACCGCCATCCTAGAACCTCAAGGGAGGAATATAATGCTTGCAATGAAAGTTAGATGCAGTGCATCAAATTTGGCATATCTGTAAAGAACAACCAGAAGCTACAAAATAATATAAAGCTTGTGTTAAGTAACGTTACTCCTATCAATCTGTTCATCTTTACACTATTGTTGACACCATCTGTATATCTTACTTAGTTGCTTTACAGTATCTACCTTTAAATTATGTTGTTTCCTGTTTATCCTTTCGGCACATAACTTGAGAGGAGTGCAAAGTGGCACATTGTTTAAGGAGTCTGAGTTCGCCTTATAAGTGCCCAACACTCCCCTTTTTGAGCTGGTAATAAGTGGGTTAGAGTTGTTAGACTGGTGGTTATTTATTTCCTTATTGAAGCCGAAGAGCAAAGCGTTTTTCCACATAATCTTTTCAATGTGTTCCTTCTGTGTATGCTTATATTTGGGCAAATATTAGGGCTTTATCTTGCAATTGTTACATGGATTCATATTCCCATGTGGTTGTTCCCAGTAACTCAAATCTTTAGTTTAATTCAAGTCAACGGTGTCCGTTATTATGGTATCATGTTAAGTTCTTTTGGTCCTCTCTATCAACCTATAGAAACCCTCAACCTAGATCAAATTTATCATCTATTATTGTGTTAGTTTATTTACAATGCAGATGACCAAGCTTTTTAGAGAGCTGTCTACTTCATTTTCCCTTCATTGGTGTCGTTTCTAACTTACCAATGCATGCATTTCTTATTTCAATTTGTACACACTATTATATGAAACCATGAATTTTAGTTTTAAAAATATGTTGTTCCTTTGTCATTCTTCTTTGCTATCCTGTAGTGGTAGTTTTGCTACATAGACCACAGCTAGTCTTCTAAAACCTTTCCATTTAGTTTAGCGAGTACTATAAGAGCAGAAAACTCTTCAATCGGAAGTATTTCTCCACTTCATCATGCTTTACCTTTAATTTCAAGAACCTATATATCTTTCTAGCATTTTAGCTTTAATCCTAGCTTATGCATTGAAGTGTTTGTTCATAAAAATATGTTGCAAGCCACCTGCAGGATGAAAAACTATAGCAGCTAGTGTTTGCAGATAGTAGAGAAGAAGAACTCCAGGCCCATCCCAAAATGAGCATCCTATTTGACTCGGCATTTCTTTTCTTTAGGAGCATCAAGGTTTGCCATAAACATTCTTAGAAAATTTCTTCCGTGCAAAAGTTATCAAAATATATTTTGGCTTGAAGTATTTGTGAAAAACTTTAATGTGCTTAAGAATGAACAGTCAAATGGGACCTCATTTAAGACGTCTAAAGGGATTATTTTATGGTAAAAATGCCTAACAAGGTGTGAAGTACCTGGGATTCAAGACTAAAAGAACCGATAAGTCAAGAACGTAACGTAGATTCAAGTCTCTCTTGTTTGCTCCTGAAATGATGATGTAAAATTGTTAGGGTTATACAAGGAGGGAGGAAAAAAAGACTGGTACTGGGATTGGGGTTGGTCCTTCCACAGTCGAGGAATGAAAGAGTTGGATGGATATGAAGATTATAACTTTTCAATCTGGAGGGCCAATGACTCAGTCGTAGTTGGTCAAAAACTAAGGTGGCTTGGCCTCGTTGTAAAATGTAAATAACAATTTATATATAACAGCTTGTCGTGTGGATTCAATATGGTTGCTAAACTTGCTATTGACCCGTGTAATCTTTTCTTTCTTTGAACGTGAATTTCGGCCAAACCTGTATACTAAGTTCTAATTCACGTGATCTTATTTATAGGGAATGGATGATATTTTCGCAACTTTTTTTGATATTTTCGCAACTAGAGGCTGTGGAAATTAGGAATTGATATTTTCTCAACTTTTTTAACCAACAAAAGTAGGACTCAGTTGCGGAAATATCAAAAAAGGGTGCTGAAATATCCATTTCCTATTTATATTATATTACTGCTTGGGATGGATGACATTTATTTATAACCAATGTTTTGCTTGCATGGAATAAATTCAAGCACCAATTTTTCAAATAAAACTTATCATGAATTTTAGTTGGTGAATCTCCTATTTTTGCTAATTCTCTGGAATTGACTCGCTCTTAATTCGTCCCTCAACTTAAAAAATGAAAAAGAAAAGAGTATAGTGATTTAAATGATGAGAACCCCCCCCCCCCCCCCCCCCCCCCCAGCCTATCATTCTGCTAGTTTGAGATTTTTTTCACTTCTTCATAATTTTTTTGTGGAAGTGGCTTGATTTGCGCTTATCGGTGAATATAAATTTATTCAAATATTAGTGTAAAGTTATCACAAACGGCTTTGTTTTAGTTGTTCGAGTTAAAAAAATTACACAACTCTATTTATTTTTATCTATTTTTTAAAACATATGTGCTATCAAATTTTAAATAAAAATTGACTTTAATATTTTTATAATTCAATTCATTTATCAGTAAAAAATATTCTTCTTCGTTATTTCATGACCATGTCAAAAAAATGTAGGGAGTATTTCAAAAGTATCGGGTACTAGATGACTCATCGATAAGATCAAATAAAAATGGAGCCAAATAATTGACTGGTTATGCATAGGAAAATGGCAACCTCATGAGCCAAAAGAGAGAATACTAGTTTTTGATCCCATACGTTGCTATCAAAACAAAAAGAATGGTTTTTCTCGAATTCAAGCTGAAATAATGAACGAAGTATATAATATTTAAATATTATATCTATTTTAATTATTAAAAAATAAAATATAATATTAAAATTTATATTATACTTTATTTAAACGATTAAAATAAATATAATATTTAATTTTATATTTAAATATTATATATATAATAAACTTGTCCATATCATTCACTCGTAATGCTCAAACAGTAAAATAAATAAAATAAGTTGAGTGAGTTGGGAATATGCGGAGAATGGTAGCCACCGAAAGCAAGCAACCATGCCTTGTTTGCCACTTTGATTGGACTTAGTAAATTATTACGGAGCTCCATTGAATCCTTTCAGGTTTCACATGGCCTGTCCCTATTCAAAAAGACACCCTACCCAAATATATGATATGATAATCAACGCGAATCTATAGGAGAAATGGAATATTTTTCAGCCCTTTAATAGCAAAAATATAAATTTCAAAAAGTTTAATCCCTAAATATAATAAATGCCCCTCTATCATATAAATTATAAGTTAAAAATATTCTTTAAACTAATAAAAGAATATAATTTGTAAGAATAAGAAATATTGCGTCCTCATGAACTGTAATTCATAATATAAGTGTGTGTAAATGTATATATATTGATCTTTAAAAGTTATTTTTTTCGGTTTTTTATTTTTATTTTTAGAGAGTTAAATGTATTTTTTTTATCGTCTGTAAATTTTGAGTACGTATTAATGATTTAATTTTTTATACTAAATATAAATTTATTTTTCTATCATTTTTAATAAAAAAATTTAAAAATAATATTTAAATTTTATAGTAATTTTAAAATTAATTAATTAAATTTTAATTTATATAATTTTTTAGAACGTCGATTACAAAAAATAAAGAGATAGAGAGTATTATTTATCTTGCATATAGTTTATATAAAGACCATATAATCTTTTATATACCCCCGTCTCCATGTAAGAAAAAATTCTGACCGACCTTTTTGAATTTTTTTTCGGAGTAGGATTCTCTCACCTCCCCGCACAAATACAGTCTCTCCTTCGCCGTCTGTAGTTTCCCAGTAACCCGGCCCTCTCGGCCTATCCCCTCCAATCCTCTATAAATAAAATGACAAACACCAAAGTGAAAAAGTAAAGCAGCCAACTTTGCCCAGAGCCAAACAAACAAAACCCGTCTCAAACCCTAAGATCTCCGCCTCTCTCCCATCAACATTCTCAGCCCACCACCTCTCACCACACAATTCTTAGAT
Source organism: Hedera helix (assembly GCA_947179155.2). Taxonomy (NCBI): domain Eukaryota; kingdom Viridiplantae; phylum Streptophyta; class Magnoliopsida; order Apiales; family Araliaceae; genus Hedera; species Hedera helix. The sequence continues at coordinate 39,234,763 of OX359281.1, forward strand.
TAGAGATAATCTTTTGTCATCACTCTCTCCCCAAATCTTTTCTTTCCTCCAAAAAGCTTCTCCTTTTAGATTTGTCCCTCCTTCTTTCTCTCCTCATATATCGCCTTCAACCCATCTCCTTTCTCTTCACACCTCAAAACCATCATCTTTCTTTCCCTTCTCATTTCCTATACAATGTTATAGCACCGTCCCCCTAATCTAGTATCTAGCTAGCACTCAATTTATATTTTGTACTGCGTAAAGGCACAATTTTTTTACCTAAAATGGCTCTTGCTTACCCTCATTTTATTGGGTCTGACAATGCAAAAGTCGATTCTTCTCTAACGGTATCTCCATCATCTCCGGTTATTCTGACCCAAGACGAATTAAAGAAAATTGCAGCCTACAAAGCTGTCGAATTCATCGAATCGGGTATGGTTTTAGGTTTGGGAACCGGGTCCACTGCCTGCCACGCCGTTGCCCGAATCGGCGAACTTTTGCACCAAGGCAAGCTCAAGAACATAATTGGAATACCCACTTCAAAGAAGACCCATGAGCAAGCAGTTTCAGTGGGAATCCCGTTATCGGATCTTGATTCGTATCCGGTTATCGATCTTGCCATAGACGGGGCGGACGAGGTTGACCCGTATTTGAATTTGGTGAAAGGGAGAGGTGGATCCCTGTTGAGGGAAAAAATGGTGGAGGGTGCTTGCAAGAAATTTGTGGTGATTGTTGATGAAACAAAGTTGGTTAAGCATTTAGGGGGAAGTGGGTTGGCTATGCCGGTGGAGATTGTGCCTTTTTGTTGGAAATTTACTGCGCAAAGGCTTGAATTGATGTTTGCAGAGGCGGGTTGTGTTGCCAAGCTTAGGAAATTTAGCCAAAATGACGAACCTTTTGTGACTGATAATGGGAATTATATTATTGATTTGTATTTCAAGAAAGATATTGGGGATTTGAAGGCTGCAAGTGATGAAATTTTGAGACTTGCAGGTGTTGTTGAGCATGGAATGTTTCTTGATATGGCCACCACATTGATTGTGGCAGGTGAGCTCGGTGTTCGTGTGTTACCGAGAAAATAAGTAGTTCAACCAAGCAAGGAGGTAGCTTTACTGGTAACTTGTGTAGCTAACATTTTAGAATATGTAGGGAGGTATGGAAAGATTGATGGAATTGGGGGAGTTCTGATTAGTTATTAATGTAATAGTAAGATATCTTGGTGATCTTGCATCAATTGATAGGATTCTTGGGAGTCAATTTGCCTCAAATTTTGCATGTCTTATTAAGGATAATTAATAATATTCCTTTAATTCTAGTCATTTGTCTCGGTTAGAATCATTTCATATATTTCAGTACAGAATTTTCACATTTTTTTTCATCTTCTTGTCTATTACATGGCTCGTGATGTGTGAACAGCATATGTGATTATGGATACTCCCTATTTGATAGATCATCTCAAGTTTGTTGATTTTCTGGTGGTATATTAATCTATATGTTTATAATTTTTAGTGCTTGTGCTTTATTTAAAGTTTCTGTTGTGGAGATGGCTGTGTAACTGATTCCTCATTGAGTGCCTTGTAAGATTATAACCCCCTATAACATGATGACTTCATTATTTAACTAATTTGGGCATCACTTTGACATATTATTCCTTTCACGAGTTCTATAAAGTTATTTCGAAGTTATGAACTTTTGTCTGAAATACCAGAGGACCCTGACAGAAGCACCCTCATTCTCTTAATCTCTTGCTCTGTTGTTCCAAGTTTTAAACACAATAGGTCACTTGTAGTTTAGTTTATGCAGTATATTCTGTCAAGCAGGTTTAGTGCCTTTTTAAGGCAAAGGTTTTGTAAGATTGAGGCTAAATTGGTTCTTGTATTTAAGTTTCATGCAACTCTTCTGTCAAGCAGGTTGTCATTTTGAGGTATAGGATTTCTAAAGATTGAGTCTCCACATCTTATGTAATTTGTTTTTATAAGATGTTACAATGTACCAGCCAAGATGCAAGGATCATAACCTCCTAATATGCAGTTTATGCGCCCAGAAAAGATTCGATGATCAAATAGTTTAATTTGAAAGTCGTTAGATTCTTAAGGAGTTGTCTCAGACTAAAGGATGTTTAGAATGAGGATTGAGGACTAAAAGACACTATGCTAGGTTCCATCCATATTATTGCTTATGCATACACCGGGTTGAATTGAGTATATAATGTTATATATTCAAGTCATTTTTATGTCCTTGGAGGCATCAATATGGAAAATTGAGTGATACCCTAGGATATATTGGCCATGTTTAACTTACTTCTAGGGTGAACAATCTAACTGCTAGTGTTCTGAAGGGGTAATCTGAGCTATCAAAATTAATTTATTTATGGTTATATTGATATGGATAGGTAAATATACAGAATCCTTTTTTAAATACTCTGGTGAAGATTATTGTACATTCTTGAAACATATGGTTGTTCCAACATGCTGAGTGCTTGTGGATTTTAGTTCACATGCAGAATAAAACATACTACATTAATCTTGGCTTTTCTCGTCAGTCTTAATCTAAGTTAAGTTGCTTTAAATGAGAAATCGGGTATGTATAACTTGCTCTAGATATCTGTTTTGTACTTTTGTTGTCGGAGCCTGCTTGAACTTACAGAGTGCAAACTGGCAAATTCCAGATAGGAATGCAAGACGGCAAGAGCTAAGAGCCACTCGGGAGTTTTTATTTATTTATATTTGCAAATTGTAGAGCCTCGATATAAACATTCTAGTCTAGGTCTAGGTGCAGATTCTGCATGTGCTAAACTTATGAATAAATATATACAGATATTCTGACTTACAACAAATACGGAATTTAAGTACATTATACATACTAAAAGTTGAATCATGCTTAATATACCTTCATTGCTTCCGTGGCGGGCATGAATCGAGTCGACTACGGGTTAGATTACTTTTTGGTTGGGCTTGTTCTGGGTTAGGATTAAGTTCATCTGGGGTAGGATTAATCTCATATGTTGTAAAAAGTAAAAGCTAGTCAGTTTGGTGATAAGGCCGGCCCAATCTGAAAGTTTATTACTATAAACCACTTGTAAACGGTTTTGGACAAGGTCTTCAGACCCGGACCGGTTATTGAATCAAAAAAGTTAGCGGATGGATAGGTGTTCAACCAGTAGTCGAATTATTATTGATCCCGTAACATCATAAATACATAAAAAATATATTATTAATAATTAATAAAATTTTAAAATATTTAATTTTTTGTTAGTTAAAATATAGTGAAATTATGTTACAATATTATTAAAAATATCTAATTTTTAAAATAAAAATATTTTTGTACAAAAAAAATATTTTAAAACCGGTTCACTAGGTCAATTCTACTGGTTGAATTCGATTTTGACTGAGTTACGTCAAAACCGATTTTTTAAAGTAAATCGAACTGGAGTGCCAGCCGGTTCTAATTTTTATCAGACAGACCGCAGGTCCAATTTTTAAAACTATGGTTTTGGAGCCAGTAGTCAACAAAGTAATCCGTTCGCCTATAGCCCTCCACTAAAGAAATCTAATGAAAATCCTTATACTCGTTATTTAACTCCTCAAACAAGGAACCAATATTTGCAGTTGCTACATAGAAAATCTATACCCAAAAAAAAAATCATTTTTATTTGTATAAAATATGTAACTCTTATGATGTTCTTGAAGTAACGGGTAACCTCTCCTTATTCCTTAAGAAGCCCGCTCACGTGCCGTAATCAATACTATTATACAAGAAGTGCACAACATTAAAAGCAATTCTCCTTGCCTTCGGCCCAGACAGTGGTTGAGGGAAAAACTATATAATCAGTGACACGTGTGATTAATATTTTTGTTATTTATTTTTAATGATTAAAATATATATATATATATATATATATATATATATATATATATATATATATATATATATATTGTATCAAATAAGAATTGCAATTTAAAAATCAGTGCAAAAATTAAAGTTAATTTAAGGTGTCCTATGTTTTGCTTACATTAATAAAGTTGTTTGGTTCGATTGTGCACTTTAAACAAACTTTTACAACTTTGATGTGGAATTTTTAGCTTTTGGTCTTCAAAACCAAAAAATGAATTCAAGAGTCTATAAGTTATGCTAAACCGACCACATTATCGACCATACGCATGGATTCGTCTTTAGTAACATTCTTTTTTGTGTTGACCAGAGAACTACAACTAGACACAGATCAGAAGTAAACAAGTCATTAATGACATTATAAATGTCGTGAATGGATTTGTAGACTACTTTGCCAACTCAAATTTGTCGCCTCAGGCCTACCCTAATTATTTTAACCGGTCAGGGCCTTCAATGCTATATCTTTTCTATCCATACGTGATACGACTCTTATCAGCTGCAAGATCCCCCGTGTGAACCTCAAGAGGTTTCTATGGAAAATGCATCTCTGGTATGTACATAATTACTGATAATTGTTTATCGGTAAAACCTTCTTTTCGGAATACTTTTCACACCTACTGTTAAGTAGTAAGCTGAAAACATCAAAATGTTGTTAAAAGTAAGGAATAGAGGCAAGGATTAGATATGAAAAAACACTTTTTATCCAATAACAAACAATTAAGTTTTGAAAAATGACTGAATGTACAACTAGTAGAAGCATATATGGCTGACATCACAAATCTTATTGATATAAAACTATGTAATATGCTACTATGGTTTGCTGCCCAAAAAAAATTGATCTACTATATTATTCACTTAATAGATATATTTCTTTATACGGGTTTCTATAAAAGACTACAACACAGTTATTTATAACTTTAACTTTTTAAATTAATACTTATTGGAACGACTATGATACTAAATGATATGAATTTACTTAACTCCACCTCAAAAACTAGCTGATCATAAGGGGAGATTTGCAGACTCATATATAACACACCTGAGACCATCCTCATTAGATTCATCATTTCTGACCACTTCAGACCGCCAACTAACCGATGTAGGATTAATCATTTCCGACCCCTTTAGATTGCTAGACTATCACTTGGTCTCAAAATAAGTGAACTGGTATGATTGGCACATAGATTAAGGAGGAGTAATGATTCCCTTTCTTTTATTGTAGCTATGGATAGAGAGAATCAATGATTTGGATATAATGAGTTCATCAACTCCATGTTGAAGGAGCACTCGGTCAAAATGGGGTTGGAGCTTGTCTTTGCTATGATGGGGCTACATTCTTGGTTTCTTTCCCACTTTCCTTTCTTCCTCCCTACATTTTTCCATATTCCAAATCCTGCTAACAAGGAAGGTCTTCCTGATATGATTAGCAACCAGTGAATAATTTCTTTTAATAATTTTGAGATGACTAAAAATTACAGAGTTGAATTTTAATCTTGTAGTATCATTTCTTGATGGGTTCGTTGTCGAGACGTGTGATAGTTAGTATATGGTTACTTGGTTGATAATTCCATTATTGAAATTCGATATGCTTATAGTTAGAGAGAGGAACTGACATGACACAACGCATAATTGACCATCTTTTTAGTGATTGAACTCTTATTGCTTTCTTTCCTTCGTTTGTGAATTTTCAGGTTTGGCAGAACTACAAGTGCACAGTATCAGGATATGGGATTTACAGCAGTGTTGGGAGGTTGACACCAGAAATGGATGGGCAATTGGTAGCAACAGTCAACATAAGCGCTTCCCTTAACATTACGCGCCAATATTGCTACGTGATACATTCCGCTATATCACAGAGCGAGTACTGCTGTAACACCCCAACCACACATCAGTTAATGTGGAATATTTGAATGTATTTATAAGGACCCAAGTTGCTATCATTAATACCTTCAGTCATGACCTTTTGGGTGAGCCTGTGATGGACTAAGATGACCCAAGAAGATATTATTGAGACAACTCATTGGGCCTTATTCTGCTGTTAATATAGAATATTTGGATGTGTTTATAAGAACCCAAGTTGCTATCATTAATACATTCACTGTGATTTGATTCGGACTCGGGTATTTAAGCGTTGGAGTTTGTAACACCCCAATCCCACATCAGTTAATATAGAATATTTGGATGTGTTTATAAGGACGAGTCGTTACAATTGCCCTCCATGAAGTGTTTTTTAGGCTCTTTAGGAAATAAAGGAAGCAGCGGTGACACCGATATAGGCAAAGATGATCATCAAGAGCCAGCGGCCCAAAGAGTGAAGTTTAGGATTATATTTTATACTTGAGTGTAGCAATATTAATATTAATATTAAAATTGTGTTTCGACCCTTGTTAGCCCGTCTCAATCTGGTGCGAAGCACCGTTTGGGCTTGTGGTTTGTATGTTAGAATAAATTAATATATGTACAAAAATAGGATTCCAAACAAATAACTAACCGCAATTAGATACTTTGATATATACACACACACTTAAAACTGTAATTGCTAAATAAATTCAAATAATTTTGTAACTCCCTCTTTTGCACCATGTATTTACAATATGCTATTGTTGGAGTGGAATGGAACAATTGAATTGCAATTGTAAATCAAAATATTATGTATGGATTATTTGTTTTTTTTGTTCGGCTATCAACATTTGCGATAGTAGCATTTGAACATTTAAGCGAACAACATTAATTTTAGTGTGTTACATTTGAGACCCAAATACTACGTTTTTAAGTTAAACAAATTACGTTTAAAATAAACTATTACTATAAGAACAAAATTTTAAAATGTGTAAGACCCCGAATTTTATGAAATATAAAATTTATTTTTTTCTTCATATATATTTTCATGAAACAGTAAGTAGTTAAATTGATAAAGTTAAAAGTTAAGGATGTTATGTGTAAATTATATTATGTCGGACAATATTCTTTTGGTCGGGGAATATTCGTTCTGTCGGAGAATATTCGTACGACGTCGCTGTACGAACCAATTATTGGTGGACCCCACAAAGAATAATTGTCGAATATAGAAAATGACATAAATAATTTTTAAAATGGTCAATAGTACTATTACTTTTAATTGTTAAAATATCTGGTGGTAAAAGAATAGTAATATACGGTATTACAAGTAACATACGGTATTGTACAGTAGCACACGGCATTGCATAGTGTTTTGTATTATTAAACTGATAAAGTGGTTATCGTACAATATTTGACTTTATTGTCACATGCACAATAATTCATGTTATTAAATTGATAATTGTCACAGTAGCATATGCACAGTAATTCACATTATTGAATCAATAATTGTCATGACACAGTAACGTAATCTTTCTTTTTCAAACTTTCTGCATTATTGTTATCTTTGTCATGGTGTTATTTAAACGGTTGTATTTCATTAATTAATTGACTTGATATCTAACTCAGAAAGCCAACTACACTGTATTTATAACAATTAGTCATAATAATGAATAAGTGTGAATTATTGTTGAATAATTGAATTGATAAAGTTATTTGTTTATAATATAAAGTTAGGTGATATAAAATGAATGGTATAGATTAAAGATAATATAGAATTTAAAACGGATGGTGTAGATTAAAAGATGATCTTTAAATGAATAGTTTAGATTAAGGAAATCTTAAAAGATGAAATGAATGGTATAGATTAAAGATAATATAGAATTTGAAATGGATGATGTAGATTAAAAGATGATATTTAAATGAATGGTTTATCTTAAAAGATAAAATGAATGGTATGGATTAAACATTATCTTGAAATGAACGGTTTGGATTAAATTAGAAAATCTTGGTTATGATAAGATTTTTGGCTATAAATAGAGGCCTTAACTTAAGGATTTTTCATAAACTTCCTTACTTGTTCTTTCTTTCTCTCTCTCTAAATACTTCTTGTGAAAGTTTTCTCTAAGTGTGCTTAAGTCATCTTGAGTATTTGTGAAGATTTATAAGTGTACGTGTACTGTTCAAGTTAATCAACCTCATTTAAATCATTACTCAGTCACGTGTTAAGGTAAGGGATTATCATTATTTGATTCTCGAAAATAATATCGTTTCTTTTTTTACTCATAAGATATGTTATTTATTTCCATGTATTAATTTGTGGAAATAACCTTACGGCGCGGATTACCGTCTGTTGGTGAATAATCTTTCATATTAATTCCTTATTAATCTCTGAGAATAACCTTACTGCGCGGATTACCGCCTGTTTGGTGAATGACTCTTCGTATTCAATTTTTATTAAATTGTGGGAATAACCTTACGGTGCGGATTACCGCCTGTTGGTGAATAACCTTTCGTATTCATTCCTTATTAATCTATGAGAATAACCTGACTACGCGGATTACCGCATGTTTGGTGAATTACTCTTTGTATTCATTTCTTATTTGTCTCTTGTGGAAATAATTTGTCTACGCGAATTATCACATGACACTTTTATTGCATATTCGTTTATAATATCATTTTCTTTCATATTCGTAAGTGATATTATTTTCTTTTATACTCATAAGGGATACCATCTTTTTCATCTTCCATTATTCAAACTTATTATGGTAAGGGATATTAATTTCCTTCACCTTTTGTTAATCAAACCTGCTACGGTAAGAGATATTATTTTCTTTCATACACCTAAATCGAAACTTATTATGGAACTATTGCTTCTATAATTTCTGAAAATATTATATATTCCATAATAGTTGCACTTCATCATTTCAATTGAACCATTCTATTTACGTGAACCTTTCTATTGAACTGTAACCGTTATTCTGAACTGTGGATCTTGAATATCATTTTTAAATTTCACTCCACATCATGTTGACAATTTGGACATTATTTGAATCTGTACAAAGTAAAATTCTGATACTTATTGTTTATCCTGTTTCTTCTGTTCATCATTAATATCATTCTAATCATCCAAAATCAAGTTGTTATGAATATCTGTGGCCGGGGGCACAGATGCGATATAATTGTTGAACAGATGATAGGTTAAAGGCGATATAATAGGTTAAAGACGATACATCTGTTCAGTGTCTTTTATGGCACGTGGTGAATGTTCTCTTTGGCCCGTAGTGCAAAGATGAACTGTTGTTTGGTATGATTATGACCAAAGGCTGAATCTGGTATAATCATGACCGTTGGTGTTATATTGAATGTCTTTAACCCGTAGTGTAAAGATGAACTATTGATCTGCATGATTATGATCAGGAACTGTGAATTGTATTATCTTGACTAATGGTATTTCAGATGATAAAAGTTGATGATGTTTTTCCTAAAAAGAGAATCGAGTGGACATTATAGTCTCCATTATTCTTCTAATAGATTGCTCATTCCGCTGCTATTATTGATCTGAACGTTGTTTAAGAATTTAACTGCAGTTTTTAATATAAACCTTGTAGTCTATTGTATTCTATCAAGAACTCCACTGTTGAAGACTAATGATAATTTATTCGTCATTATCTTAGTCATGATATTTTTTACTGGGCTATTTGAGCTCAGTCTTTTTTTTTTTGTTCCATTATTTTTCAACAGGAGATGGAAACGTAACTGGGTCTAGCCGGGGAATAGAGTGAGAGTCTGAGGAATAGCTATCGTAGTATTCACGCGTTGTAAAATAGTGTGATAATAATAGTGAAGACTTAGTTGTGTATTATTATACACTGTATTGTTGAACGTTGTTCTACCTTATAATAATTTTATTGTAGTCTTTTGATGACTCAAGTTTAGACTGTATGGACCCAGATTTGGGGGTGTCATAAAATGTGTTTGAACTTTTAAAAGTTCTAAGCACCGTAAATACTGAATAACTAAATATACACTAATTAATTTAGAATTAGTGATTGTGCTAGAAATATCAACTTCAATATACTATGTTTTTCCCTAAAAAAAATCCACAATATAATGTGGAATTACCGAATTTAGAATATAAATATATTTTAGTACGATAATTAGTTTAAAATACCTTACTGTGTACTCTTTTTTTTCATTTTTCTTCCCACTTATTTTCTTTCTTTTTTATAGCTAGTTTAGACGAGTACAAAAAATTGTAGTCAAGGGTCCAAGTTGGACAATATTTATTTATACGGATGTCTGGCATGTCATCCGCCCATCGGCCCTTGAAAAGTTTTATTACTGAAAAATGAAAAGTCAAGTGGGTAAGGTAGCTGATTCGTCCCACTCTTCTAAAGTGTACGGGAAGCGTAATACGCACCTTTCCCCGCCGGTATATTAAAATCTCCAAAACGGTGTTCCCATTCGAAACCCCAGAAACTCCATAATAAAAGAGCTTAAAATCTCTCCCCAAAACTAAACGAAACTCACAAATCGCAGTAAAAGATTCAACCTTTATATCAATCTTGTTCGATGTATTCATTCCTTGTGCTTCTCGCTCTGCTGCTTTTGATCTTCGAAGCATCATCAGTTTCCGTTGGATCTCGATCAGTCCTTCGTGCTATTAACAACAAGCACGGCGAACAATCTGATTTTGCTGTTGATTTGAACTCTACGAGTTTTGATGCAGTTCTCCGGGAAACACCAGCTACTTACGCCATTGTTGAATTTTTTGCTCACTGGTATATAATTCTTACTCATTTGGGGTTATTATTTGGTTTTTGTTTTCGTATATGAATTGAGATCTTAACTGTGACTCGATCAATTACTCTCATTTGTGAACATGTATTCTTTTTTTTACAATGCTGCAAAATTTTTTTTAATCACAGCTATTAGTTATATATGTTGGATAGAGAACTTGGAATTATTGTATATAGAACAGAGATGAAAGTATGTTAATATGGCAGGTTTCTTAAGTTAAACTTGCAAGTACTGGGGTATAAAATTTATAAATCATAAAATGTGGGTTATTGAGTGGTCTATAGAATTAAACTGCACCAACAATTTGAGTGACGTCAATAAACACTAATACTTGGGCTATGTTACTTTTAAATTATACAATTATACAATTTAGAGGAGTTTTCATGCTTTAGATAAGAAAATGGTAGCACTATTTTTTTGTTTGATCTATGTAGAGATTGGACAGCTGTCCTCTTTTGAGTGCTTTATTTTATTTCCACTTATTAAAGGCTGGGTGAACTACTTCCCCCATTCTTGTATTCTCTCTTTCATTTAATTAAAGCTATTCATAAAAAAAAATGTAGTTGGTTGAAATTTGTGAGACTAAAAGCTATCCTAAAAAACAGGTGCAGAATGGACAAGATTTCCTCTTACACAGCTTTGTTAGTGAAGAGAAGGTTAAATTCCAAAAGCATTGGCTGAGGACAGAAAATTTTCATTGTAAAAAAGGGAATTTTATAAATAGGGGTGGTGCATTGTAAAAACTAAAAAGCATCTCTTGCTCGTCAATAATCTAGCACCCTACCCTTGTTGCTGAGGTGCTCCTATTAATCTACTGGCTACCTTCTGGGTAATATTTAGGTTACGTCTTGGTTGGAGGGTACCTAGTTATTGACATCTTTCAGCTTAATTTATATATAGTTGGGTTGTTATGTGTTAATTTTGTGTTTTCCCAGTGGTACCTTTAGGCGTGACATGACATTATGAATTGGATGCATGTTAATTCGGTAAGCTGGTTCATAGCATGCAACATTAATAGGTGCTGTTCATGTCAATTGAAAGAGGATGTGGGGGTTAACCTTCTGCAATACATGGAAAGAGATATGTAGTCTTATCCATAAACTATAGTTTGAACCTAATAACCAAAAAGAAATCAAAAAGGAAGATGGTAAAAAAGAATAATGCTTTTGGCATGAATTAGCTGAATTGAGGCCGCATTTTATATAACCAGGAGTTGTCACTTGCCAAAAGTGCAATCCATACCAGTTCGGATCTCTCTTAAATAGGATGATATATTTTATATATGTGCACACATGTGTATAATTCACGTATGAGCTGATGAAGAAAGATTCTTTGCTCTATTGTATTTAATAAATGTAATGTGTAATAGGATGATATCTAGTTTTGTTTGTCGCTTTCGTCCTGCATCAGTTGGTATCTGAGTGAGGTTTTAGCCTAGCTTAATATCTTCTTCTAAAGTCAGTGACCAAACTCTCTTTGAATGTCTATCACTTCAATGGAGTTTTGGAGTAAAGTGGGTTGTAAAAACAATCATACATGTGATGGTTCTCGCATTTAGAGGGATTTCAAATATTTTGAAAGACTTCCAAAATTTGTTGGTATGTATAACTCTATATATTTTTGTGATTTTGAGAATTTTCTTGATTGGGTGCTAGATATGGATGACTATTTTGAAAACATGAATATTTGGGAAAATGAGAAAATTGATTTGGTGTTGAACAAATCGAAAGATTTTGCAGCAGTTTGGGTGGTATTTGTTGCAACTTACTAGGAAAAGACAAGGTAAAAATTATGTTATTTCTTGGCCTAGAATGATGAACCTTATGATGGAAGAATACTTGTCAGTAAATTATAAGAAGATACTAGAAGATAGGTATAGAGCTCCTTGTGACCTCTATGACAAAGATCATTACTTAGAAGAGAGTATGTCTATTTTGCATGCAAAATACAATTTTGAGTTGAAAAGGTATGCTGACGCGATTCCATAAAGCAACAAGTCCTCAAGAAAGATATTTGTCATGAAGACATTGAACTATTGATGAAGAAAATATTTGTGAAGATATTCAATTTACTTTTGAAGAGACTAATGTTGTAAAATATTTATCTAGTCAAAGTAATTCAATATCTTCAAAATTAGACGATATTGTCTGTATCCAAGATATTAATCCACAAATTGATTTTTTTGGGGTTGAAGATTTTGGTGTATATTCTAATCCATATATGCTAAATCATGTCAACCGATTGAAGATGGATGCAAAAAGATTGTCGATTGCTGAATTCAAGGAAATATATTCTCAAAGGAAACTAAATCAACATATAGAAATTCTGGCCCTTTTTTATGAAGTTCATCAATTTTTAAATCTTTTCAAGGTCTGCCGTCCAATCCAAACAACAAATCCATGTTGGAAGTTGGATGGGACTTTCACCTTCTAGAAATCTGTTAACACAGTGAAGAAAGTTTTTTATGTTCTACTTATACTTGACTTTGAAGCCAATGAAGAAGGTGATTGGTTCTAACAAGCACTATACAAAGATGGGGAGCATCTAACAACCTAATTTATCATCATTAATCACAAGTAGAAAGTAAAATAAACCTTTTGATGCAGTACTCTGCAAGCCCGAAGGCAATTTGCTTGCTTTTGTCCTTCAGTGGCTGAAGGTTGTTACTGAAGGATTGTTCCAAAGCTTTGGTCTTACAAGACCAAATTAATTATTGTTGACACAAAACAGGAAAAAACAAGAAAAAGAGAGTAGGAAAAAAAGGCAAAAGAAACACGAGCATGCTTACACATCATTATCCAAGCAGGCAACAGCTGCAGCACTATAACAATAAATTTGTGTTTCCATAAATTGCAAGAGTTGGGAAATAGAAACCATGCTGTCCATTGTTGTCAATCAAGTTCTGATGTAATATAGGTAATTTATATTCCTAATTATATGTTACAATCCTTCTCTTTATGAAGTTTTTTACACGCTATTACTGGTCTTGCAGGTGCCCGGCTTGCAGGAATTATAAGGTATGTATATGTTCATTTTGTATATTGATGCCTTACAATTATGTTTCTTTGATTTCTTATTGCACTTTTAACAATTTTGCAGCCCCATTATGAGAAGGTTGCAAGACTTTTCAATGGAGCTAACGCTGTTCATCCGGGGCTAATATTGATGACGAGGGTAGACTGTGCAGAAAAGGTATTGCTGCTATGCTTCTTGATTTTCCTTCTTTAGAGAATGCTTATACAGCCAAATTTCTAACATCACTTGCTCTTTATGAAAAACTTTGTTTTTACATTATCTCTAACCATTAGGAGAAGCAACATAAAAGCTAGAAGGTTTATATATCCTTTTTTTTATCTTAAGTCAGTTTTGTTAGATAAGTGAATCCAAGATATTGAAATACATATACTTCAAAATAACCTTGATGTATATCATCTAGTTGGTTGTCTCTGTAGTTTCTTTTTTCTTACTCATACCAACAATAATTAGGCATACCTAACTAAATATACATTCTGATTAGAATAATAAATATTTCAGTATTGTCTTTAAAATGATAACTTGATGCAGATGTGTGCTGCAAATAAACTCTGAAACAACTTATCGAACTAAGGGAGTTGACAAGCAATTAAACTGCTTATAGCTGAAGCAAGGCTCCAGTAATGATGAATTTATCTTCATTTACAGGAGAGATTTGGTTGACTTGATTTATTTCCCCTGGGAAGACAAATAAAAGAACTAGATTAACAGTTTAAGCTAAAAATAAAAAAGTTATTAATCCCACTATATTGTTGTATATTATGAGGTTTAAAAGCGGTTGTGATTTTCTGAGCTTACAAATTTTCTTTTCAACTCTAGCCAGCACCACCCACAACTGCTGTTGGAAATTGCTGATTGGTTGAAAATTGCGTAGATATAATGATGAAGTCTGACTTGTTTTATGTAATCTTTATACTATTTGTTCTGGCATCAGATTACCCCTAATATGGAACCTATTTTTTCACTTTTAAGTCCTTTTGTTTATTCTTAATAGTGTATTATCACTCTCATTCCCTTTTCTAATCCCATAAAATGATAAAACATACCGAGGGAGGGATCCTTCTATTTTTCACTCATATCCATGTTCATTAATTTATTAAATTATAGAATTGGTTGCTCCCTCTCTTCTAATATTTATAATCTTCCTATTTACTTGTAAATTCTACATTGTATTGATGCTCTTTATGAAAATATAGCTTAGTGATCAGTCCTCCCCTTTTCACGTGTTTGGCAGCACAGATAAATACCAATCTTTGCGATAGGTTCTCTGTGGGTCATTACCCCATGCTTTTTTGGGGTCCACCCTCTAAATTTGTCTCCAGTAGTTCAGAATCGAAGAAGGAGAAAATTGATATAATTTCTATTGATGATGGAAGGACAGCTGATCGATTGCTCAATTGGATCAATAAGCAAATGGGCAGGTAAAACATCTTCACTCATTGCTTTTAGCCTAGTCATTTCTAATGTATATATTCCCTCAGAATTGAGTCAGGTTGAACTTTAAGTAAATCATTTAACTTCTCCTCCTTGTTCATGTAAGTTTTAATTCTTGTCTCAGTGAATTTGTTGGTTAATGGTGAAAAGAAAACTCTCAAAACTTTCATTATTTTAAAGAGTCCCAAAGGTAAATATTTAGTCCTTTGTGCTTCACTGGAATTCAGGGATGCAGTCTGCATGGTGTTCTGTCAACTTTCTGCAAATAAAATGGATTTAAAGACTGGGGTTTTATAAGAGAAACACAGAGATTGTAATTATGGGACCATGGATTGTGTATTAAATGTCCCCGAATAGTCTTAGATATAGTATCCTTTGATATACTTTACTATAATTATGGGGCGCGGTTGGCACTTTTTCTTACTAGTCTGCCTACCACCAACAGTGGCAGCAAAAGTTTGAGTTTTTATTTTTATTTTTTTTTAATAACTGTTTTTCAATTCATTCTCTATATCCTTGACTCTGTGATTGTATATCAATATCTGTAAATGTGTATATATATAGATGTCTTATGCAATACATTATACAGCAGCTAGCTTTTATTTTTGTTGATTTTTTGTTTCTTCATAATAGCTCATACAGCTTGGATGATGAGAAATATGAAAATGAGCATGTTCACTCAAATGTCTCAGACCCTGGACAGGTTCTTGAGAATTTTATAATTTGCTTCATGTCTTCTTCTTCTTCTTTTTTTCTTCCAAATTATATAGCTCTTCTTTGAGGATATTAACTTTTTTATTGTCCACATTGAGAAAGATTGCACGAGCTGTATATGATGTTGAGGAAGCAACTTCCATGGCCTTTGACATAATCTTGAAACACAAGGTGAACATCCATTTCTTTTGCCCATTATTGTTGTTTCCATCGTCTGTGTGTTTCAACTTTCTTAATTTACAGATGATCAAATCTGAGACTCGAGCATCAATTATAAAATTCCTTCAACTTATGGCGGCTCATCACCCTTCTAGGAGGTTAGTACCAACACTTTTTTAATAAATTTGCAACTCTGCGCTTCCTTAATTGTTTGGCTCTGGATTTTTGTATCAGGTGCCGGAAGGGAAGTGCTAATATACTTGTAAACCTCGATGATTTGTGCCCATCAGATATGTTGTTAGCCAAGAGACAAGAGTGTGTTATTGGTAGTGGAAAGGACATTAGTAATTTCCAGATTTGTGGAAAAGAAGTTCCTCGTGGATATTGGGTGGGTATACAAAAGTCAATTGTTTTGCGAAAAATTATTATAGAAATTGTGTTTTGTTACAGCTCTGTATTGCTATATTTTTTTAGTGAATATGAGCAAATTTTTCAGTATAGGCGATGGATATAGAGATTGTCTAGTGCTTTGCCTAGCGTTAGCTGTTGGAGTTTAGATTGTTTAGTTTCCATTTTCTCCTTGCTCCTTCTCGAAAAAAGAGAGGGGCCGGTATATCGTTACCATGTATACTCCACTAAAAAGTTATAGATGCCTCTGTTTTGGTTTTGTCATCCAAATGTTTATTTCATCCATTTTAAATTAATTTACGTATTTGAAAATCACAATTGCAATTTTGCAATGTTATGTTCATCAGGAAATTTTAATTAGGAGAGCATGTACTTCTATGTATTTCCATAAAATACCACCCCTTCCTTTCACACATCAAGTAACACTCCATTGTTATTAACACTAGAAAGTAGTTTCATTTTTGTTTTTAATGCAGAACTAGTTATGTGTTTGAAACCTTTTTACTTGTTTCAGTCTAAATATGATTTACTTCAATATAGTATAGATGAAATTTCTGCTCTGGGTTTTCTATTGCAGATGTTTTGTCGTGGCAGCAAGCATGATACTAGGGGCTTTAGGTAATACAATTTTATTTCCTTATACCTATAAATTAGCTTTAGTCAATTTATTCTCATGACTTCATTTGAATTTATGATGATTGGGTGTATAAATTATTGGATGGTTTGCATGTTTCAAAAGAAAACTTTCAAATGTTAAGAAAAACTCTAGAAAGGGAAATTCTAAGTAAATGTACTCCATTCATCCTGAATTGAAAGTCCACTTTCCTTTTTGGTGATGTCACATTGAAGATCCCAGTTTCAAAATGAAGGTAATACTTCATTTAACCCCTTCCAAAATTATTGATACATTTCTACTTTAATACTATAAAAGGACATGATATTCCTAATTTCATTACTTTTTTTATCATCATTTTTAGTATTGCACCACCACTACTAAATTCTTGGCTAATATTAACAATACATTTGAAACATAAAATTATTGTTAGAAGTTCTATAGTTGTATCTCTAATTTTGGAATGGAGGGAGTAATATTCAAATAAGTTTAAATCTTGATCATTGATTATGGTAAACAGGGAAAGACAATTCTCATAAAAAAATTGATTTCAAACATGAACTCTTAATTTGGAAGAGGTGATATAGGATTGGATGCTTTTATCAAACACAAGTATTGCACCCTTCAACCTTCTAATGTTCCCATCCTACATAAACCTTAAGTAATTACTTGCAAAATCTGATGCAGACAATGGATATCTACTGTTATTAGAAGTATCTAGTTTGTAGAAGTACCAGATTGTGTGTTTATTGGAGAGGATTTGCTCCAGCAGGTCACTCATAACTGCTTTCTTCCTTTTTGCGTTCACTCATAACTGCTTTCTTCCTTTTTGCAGTTGTGGGTTGTGGGTCTTACTACATTCACTTTCTGTGAGGATTGAAGATGGAGAGAGCCAAATGGCATTTACAGCTGTGTGTGATTTTATTCACAATTTCTTCATCTGTGAGGAGTGTCGCCAACATTTCTATGAGATGTGTTCGAGGTAAATGAGCAAGTGCAAGTTGTCTTCTTATTCTTCAAGGTCAAATGTTCTGACTATTAAAATACTTTGCAGTGTTTCTAGTCCTTTCAACAGAACCCATGATTTTGTCCTTTGGTTGTGGACTGCACATAACAAGGTCAATGAGAGACTAATGAAAGAAGAAGCCTCTCTAAGAACCGGTGATCCAAAGTTTCCAAAGAGTATTTGGCCTGCAAAACAGCTTTGTCCTTCTTGCCATCTTTCTCAGAACCAGAAGAGGGATGAAAACAGCCAGATTGATTGGGACCGTGATGAGGTCTTCAAATTCTTGGTTAGCTATTATGGGAAGACACTTGTGACACTATACAAGGACAAGGACCTTCTTGGCGATGCTGGGACCAATACTGCTCTTGCTGAAGATTTGGCTGCATCAAGTGCCCTTGTGGTGCCTCTGGGGGCTGCATTGGCAATTGCTGTAGCGAGCTGTGCATTTGGGGCACTCGCTTGCTTCTGGCGTTCACAGCAAAAGAATCGGAAGTATAAACATCAACTACACTCTTTAAAGAACACATGATTGTTAGGAAGTTTATAAGCTTTTTCAAACAATTACTTGAGAGAAAAAATTAGAGCAAGGGGAGAAATATTTGAAATAAGAAAAATTAAAGAAGGGGTTGTAAAAGGTCAGTAGAATGGTATTCTTATATCTTTTTTCTTGCGCAAACATTTCAGGCCAAGGAGAAGCTGGAGCTGAGATTGCTTAGAGGAACGACCTTTTTATCACAATCATTTAAGTAAGGTGGAGAAGCAAGTGAAAATCAGTCCCTGAATAGGGAACTACAAGGCCGCCTTGTACCGTTTGACCGGTTTGACGCCCCTTCTGTACTATTTATAGCTTTTGTATCCTGCTATTAATTTAGAGTGTACAGGTTTTATATATTGAGACTAATTTTGGAATACAGTCCTCCCATGCCTGCTATTTTTTTTTTCTTTGCCATCAAATTTTGTGTTGTATGTTGACAGTAAATGAAATCAATTTTATCTTGACGAGTGAGATTATAATATTTGATTGCCTTGTGTTCGGTTCAGCTTATTGTTATTACTGTGATGAATGTAATTTCAGCGGCGTGTAAGTGAAATCCTGTAAAAATAACAAATTCTCGTATTATATTGCTATGTAAATGTGTATGCATATCCCATTTGTTGGAGGTCAGTAATTTTTCTATGGGAAATAATTTATATGTTGATTCAAGGACGTTTATTCTGGCTATCTATATAACTACCCGGAAGCCCGTTAATTCAAAGTTTTAAACTCTCAAAAAGAGATCCAATCCTTCAATTCACGAGTAATTCCCCTTTGTAAAGAAAATGGCAACTCCAATTTTCTATTTTCTTGATCATAAAAATTTATATCATAGCAGAAAGAAAAAAAAGGTGATTGAAAACCATTAGAGTTTTTCTACACTTATTCACAAATTTTACTCACAAAACTTATCTGTAGAAAAGACAAAAAAATATGATTTTAATATATTCATCTTAATAATTAAAAGTGAAGCTATTAAGGTGATTTCAAAAGAAGAAATTCGACCTTTTAGCTACTTTCTATTAATAGAACCAAGGAGTAATGCACCTTTAATTCCTCGGGAATAGAATCACCATGAATAGAAGGTGAAATGATATTTTTTGTTTTTAATATGCTATAAACTTATAAAATAAATTAAATATAAATAAAAGAGCATCTTCACTAGAAAATATATATTTTAAATATTTTTATGCATTTAAAATTCAAATAAACACCTTCAAAAAAAAAAGAAGCTGAGATTTGAAATATGTTTGAATAATGTAAGAAAAAATAATAATTTAAATATATACATCAAAAGAAAAAATAATAATTTAAATATATACATCAAAAGAAAAAATAATAATTTAAATATATACATCAACTTAGTTTATAATTAATCAAAATATTTCACTTAACTTATACAATAAAGAGTTCGTTTGTACTATTATAATAATTTTTATAATTATTATAGCATCACTTTACAATATTTATACTCGAGCAATATCAACTGTTAAAAATATTATCCAATCTTATTAGTATACTTTTTATTATCAATTATATGAATAAATATGACTGGTAACTTTTTCAAAGATATATGAAATATGATTATTTACTCTTATATATAAGTTTATTCATTATGCCTATGAATATTTTTAATAATTATTTCCTCTGTCCTATATTAAATATTTACTTTTGATTTTTAAAAGATAAATTGACTATTTTTAGAATTAGTAATTTAATATGTATAAAAAAAAAATTTAAAATTTAAAAATTAAAAATAATAGTAAATTGTATATATATATTTTTAGTTATATTTTTTTATTTATGTTTTAATAAAAATTAATTTTAAAATATCAAAATTGAGTTTTTGGTTTGAGACGAAAGAAATATAATTGAACAAAAAAATAAAAAAATAAAAAAATTGTACTGTCGTTTCTAGATCGATCCGATCATTTACGTGAACACTACTCAAGCGGCAAAATATCGTGTGGACTGGGTATATATAAAGAGCACGTTGAACTTTGCTGCCGTTCAACAAGTTAAAAACTTAAAATAATGATGATGGTGAAGGAAGCTAGAAGGAAAGTTCAATGGAACTGTAGGAAAACTACATCCTTTTGTAAATTCTAATCCAAACATTTTCATACATCTTCTTGTGTCATCGGGAATAGAAACATCATTTTTTGACTTACTTTGGATGGCGTCATCATTTGGGATGTATCATCTTGGATCAAATTTAAAATTAATTGCATTTTGAAGGTACATCCACATGCACATTGTTTATGATTCTATACTCCAACAGTACAATAAATAAGAATGCAATAAACCAGGGAAGAACAAATACAGAGAATCATCTTAGCTTTATATATGACTAGATATTACATTTCATTGCCTGCTTGCTCTGTATGGTTCTGTAAAATTGTAATATTTACAACTCAAAGTGGGATATTTAACGACACTATACAGATAATTTTTTATGGTTGTCTTGCATATATAAACATTTTATATATAAACTTGAAGGGTGCGTGTTTTATAAGAGCATGCCTGATCTAGGATCATCTGTTTGTTCCAAAATCTCTAATTACAACCACAACTTGATCATTTTAATCCAAGTTGGAGCACCATTTTCGCACGGCCTTAGTAGTGCGAAATTTAATCCAACTTGATCATTTTAATCCAAGTTGGAGCACCATTTTCGCACGGCCTTAGTAGTGTAACTGAATTCTGAGCTAACTTTCCTTGAAAATTCACTGTGAGGTTACTTTTCTTTGCAGCAACAATAACTGGTCACTGAACATGATCTATGTGAGGTTGATGCTGCAAAGTCATTGGACCGACGTCAGCTTCTTCGTCATCGGATGAGGCGAGGGATACGTTGGTGATCTGCAAAAGATCACCCAAAGACCCATTAATTAAACATGTTACAGCAATGTTACAGCAATGGGGCTTTGTTCATAAACCCACAAAACATCCTCCCTCGGTCCTAATTTTGTTATGTTTTATAAGCTGCCTACAAGACTAGTATGATTTTGAATCCAGTACATATGAAAGTGTCTCGAGGAAATCGGGACGACTAAAACTTAGCCAGTTATAAATAATAATTTTGTTCTAAGGTTTGCCAAACAGGCATTAAAAGTAGATGTCTGTTAAAATGGTAAAGTTGGAATACCCGTTGTCGTCGGCGACGGTGTACAGCAGTCACTGCTCTGAGTATAATGTAGACTGGCACAATAATCCCTGAAGTTCGTAGGAGTAATAACTGAGAACACAAAATTGACAAAAGGTTAATATTATGAAAGAGTTGCTCAACTATCTTTGATAATTTTTTGAACTACTCATCTCACCAAGAACAATGGGACAGAGTAACTATCTGATCCACCAACGATCACGGGAAGAGTGTGTCTTAAAATTAATAGAACCATGAACTGCACAGAAAAGGAGAAAAAACTTGAGAGAAACTTCCACTGAAATGCTAGTAGTAGACAATTGCCCTCAGATATATATTTCGAGTTAAACATTAGATCTTAATCCAATTCAAAACCATCATACTCCGATTTAATTTCCACTCACTGCATAAATCCCTCCTATATTAAATTAGATAGATCGTCTGAATCTGAACTTGCCAACTTTACATTTCCTCAGGTCATTGATAACCTTCCACTTAAAAGTTTTGGAGGGATCTTACCAATTACTGATTAGAATACTATAATTTCAGAAAATCATTGATTTATTGAAACAGGAGTCCTTCATTGATGCTGAGGTTTAGAATGAGAGAAAGAGAGAAATTTTACAATTGCAGCAACTGAACGACAGCACATCAAGCTTCTTGAAGTGGAATCTGCATATTCATCATAGGTAGGACCAAGGAAATTACGATCAGTAGAAACCATTGCTATAAAGCGAGGATTATTCAAGTCCCGTCTGGCAATCTCCCAGTTTCCCCTGACACGACAGCAAAGGGAGTATTCTTCAAGTGTTCTAGTGACGGAATTTGTGTGATCACATATAAGATGCAATTATGATAGAGAAAAAATATTTATGGTGTTCAAAAATGAAAAACACAAATAGACGTACCTCAAGTTCATTGGAATACCGCCAAGTTGAAATAGAGGAGGTGGTGCTGTATAATTTGGCTTGAATTGCTGAAATATCATGCATATTCAACGTTGAAAATATTTACAATCCGATAGGTTACAGGGTTAAATGGAGTAAAAATAGACAGGAAGGAATAATAGATAAAGTAATACTAGTACAACAACGTTAAGAGAGTAAAAGAGACACACCTGGTGGCATATCTCACACATAGTGTCACCTTTCTCATTGCACCACCTTTGTACACATCTGCGATGAGCGTACTATAAAAAAAAGTAGCCATGAGAATGTGCAAGTCACAAAATCATGATTCTTGAGAAGTCACACGTAGATTTAAGAAATTGAATAAAGATATAGACATAAAACATATGCCGCGGGGCGCGGGGACAAAGATATACAAGAAGGGGGTGGGGGTCATCATGAAAAACAAGGCCTTGGTCTTTCCAAACAAATGTTATTACTAGTATTATTTATCTAAGCTTTATCCAAAAAACATGGAGAAGCCACATAATACTGAACTCAAGCTCAACAATCAGTCAACTAGCATAATTAGAGCTAGAAGATGGTTTAGAATACATTAGATAACAGCTCACACAGAATGAAAAAGTTTTCAGAGTTTCTACAGATCAAGCACGAGAAAATTGTAGGACAAATTCTACAGTTCTAGTAAACATATTTTGATGCAAAGCAGGAATGTGGAGAGATGCATTGGAAGCACAAATAACTAATTCTGTGACCGTACAGAATCATCATGATATGTGAGACTTCAAAACACAATTATACAACTATAAACTTTTCTAAATGGAAAAGGCAATAACAATAATTGATGTGTAACTAACCTTCAAGCTGCCACAGCACGAGCAAGGTGTCTCCATTTTTGAATCAAAATCCTCATCCTGACATATTCTGCATTCGACCACTTTCCCAGGAGATAAACCAGTTTCAGACTCTAAATGAGAAGAGCAATCAATCATCACATCATCGTTCTCTGGGGGTAATGATTGTTTTGACGGGTTCCTGCTTTCAATTGCAGCCTCCAAAGTGGATTCAGTAAGCAAACGATCTACCAGCAACACAAAATGATCCCCCATCCTCAAATAACAACACCTAAAAAGTAAGTTGACTATACTCGAACAAGCCAACAGCTGAAGTCTTGAACTAGGACTATTACCCCTTCACCACAACCACTGAAAATCCAAACCCAGTGCCAAGTAAAATTAGCAATACACAAACCAAAGTAATAACAATAAATATAGTATAGTAACACGTTTGCGTAAATATGGATACTCAGACGGAAAACTTCTACAAGGTAATAAAACCTATCATGCTAATCAGCAGTCACTATTGGAAGGTGAAGGCCGTGTAGCTTTAATATATTAGAAATTTAACCAGAAGAAAGTCTGAAAGACAGATGAAAGCTGATATTAAAAGTTACCTTAAACAAAACAAGATCAATTCAAATAGAACTGAATAGCATATAAATTTTTTTCTTCCAAATCACACAATAAGAAAACCTCTTCCAGGAGAAGAGCAATGAGTTGAAAATATCATACAAATCAAAAGTACAGCTCTAGCTTCACCCAGAAACCAGATCAAAGCAATAAAACAAACAAAATGTTTCAACTAAAGGAGGGAAAAGTGAAGGGAATGAATCTTGATTAAAGTGGGTACTTTTTCTTTTTATCATGTAACAAAAATCGGTTTACCGAAGAAACTTCCAAGTAAACCAGAAACCCCAACAATCAAAGGAAAATGGAAAATACGCAATTCAAAAGAACCCCTCCAGGAAAATTCTAAAGCTAAAAAAGAAGTACCCAGCAAAGATGTACAAGGAAGGAAAGAAAGGAAATGACACAGACCCAGATGGCAAAAAGTGAACTTATAATCAATTCGAGCCTATAAGCAAACAAACATCATGAAAGAAGGAGAATTTAACAGAAGAAAGTGATGTAGGAAGATAAAAGAAGCAAATAAAGACTTAAAAGAAGGGGATCGGATATCTTCAAGCTACGAAACCTCTCTCTCCCTATCTATCTCATATGTGGGTTTAATATTCTATTCTTCTTCCTTGGTAGAAATCTCTGTTTTGGAATGAAGCAAGAGATTGAGTGTCGTTATTCTCAGCACTCAATTTGCATATAAAGCCTTAAAAAGAAAACAAAACGCACCAGTATGAAGACTATGCACAAGTCCGCCTCCCTAATCCTCGTTACCGTATATAGTCCTTTTATACGCTCGATCAAGTCTAATTCTCAGAAAACTCACTATTTGCATTATATCTTATGTATTTCTAAATAATGCCATTCTCAAGATAATTTGTGAGCGTCTTGAAAATTATGCTCTGGATGAATTTTATAGTGCTCATTCCATATTTTATGATAATTGATATTTTTATATAATTTTTTTTTAATATTTTCACAAGATCACATTCAGCGTGTTCTATTTATTATTTATGTGAGAATTTTTTTTTAAAAATGTTAATTTTTTTTAAAATATCAATTCACTATTTTATTAGACTTAGACAGCGACTGCTAGCAATGTTTAGAAAATCAGACCGGATCGACAGTTCGACTGCGGTTCGATCGGAATCGGTTGGTTTTTCAGTTCGCCCAAAAAATCGGTTTGATAATGACCCGATCAAAAATCGGTTGACCACTAGTTTAACCGATTAATTAAACCGGTTGATCCGATTTTGAAGTTTTTTTTAAAAAAAATATTTTTATTAATATTATAATATTATTTTATTATATTTTAACTTATAAAAAATTATATATTTTAAAATTTTATTAATTATTAATAATATATATTTTTTATGTATTTATAACGTCACTAATTCAATAACGATTCAATTACTGGTTGGATCAGTGACTCATCCATCCGGTAACTTTTTTGTTTCGATAAATCGGTCCAATTTTTTAAATATTGACTGCTAGATACATTAGATGAATAGAGTTTTTTTTATTCAACTATATTTATGAATTATTTGTTTATATGTGTGTCTGTGTGTGTGGAAATATTTATAATTAACCTTTAAAAAAGTATTTTAAGGTAAGACTTACGATATTTTTATCTTGTGTAGTGCAAAACAAAGATGTTAGTGATAGATTACTCATAAAGAAAAGAAAATAGTAAATCTTATAATTTTATATATTATTTTTTTATTGTGATTTATGATAATAATTATAATTAATTATGATAATAGTTCAATCGTCGTTATAATTATTTTTGATCTATAACGACGGTAGTCGAATCTTAAAGATGTACATAAACAAACTATAGAGATTACCCAGGGAAGACGAGAGAATTAAACGGCAAAGCCACTCACGACTGCCTGGATTCCCTTTTTAACTCCCCTATCATTGCTCTTTCTCTTATCCCTTCACTTCCAATAAATAATTAAAGTAGCTTCCATTAATTTTTAATCTTTTGAGAACTAACTCAACATTTATATAACTTACCATTTAATAAATCCACTTTCTATATAGCTAGGAGTTATTATATAGTAGTAGTAGTACAAGTTGTTGCATTTTTATTATGATTAAATAAACTCTTTCAACTTTTAATACGTGCCTAGCAAAGAATATTCATTATTGGCAGTAAAAATTGAGTTCTCACCACTTTCGGTTTCATTTAGAAAAAAGTTACTGCAATAACTGTAATTTCTAAATTTAATATTAAAAAAGTATGCATAAAACTTATGTCGTTCTATATAATTCTTAATATTTAAAAAATAAAAAAAAACTTTCATTTCTAAAGAGGAAGGATAATTTATAAATATGTAGTCTAGAAGGTTCATATACTTTGTTAGGGGAAAGAAATTTGAAATCAAACAATAATTTCAACTGAATAAATTTGACAATGTTTTATATTCATGTTTTTTTCCTGGTTTTTTTTTTGACATTGTTAAGCATTGAAATAACATCTAACGTGGCATGCCAAAATGAGAACAAAATCAACGTAAGGCTAACAAAACTAGCAATTCGATCTTATTTTTCTCATGTCAAAAAACACACCAGGAAGTCGGTCGGTGTTATGTTTGAAAATACAGCACCTACGTTTGTGGAAAAAAATTGTTTTTACAAGATTCCAAATTAGTCAAAAAACAAACAAAAAATAAATAAATTATTTTTTGAGAACTAACGGAGAGGGTGTAGTTAAACAATACGTTTTTCTATTCATAAATACTTAATTTTTTAATTTTTTAAAAAAAATAGTATAAACTATATTATTATTTATTTTAAGAGGATAAGAGAAAAATGCATATATAAAGTAGTAAAAGTGATACGTGATTGAGAACATATAAAATTTTATTTGATTTCGTATATTATAAAAATTATAAAATTTTACAATTAATTTTTTTCTAAAATTATTATATATTATAAAATATATTTTTTTCAATAGGGTCAATTAATGTATGGCTTCGTCCCTGTTTATGAGTACTGCCTTTTGATTGCGAGAGCAGACGATCAAACTGTGACACAAGGTTTATTTTTATAAAAAAAAATTAAATAAATGAAAACGACCAATATCTCAAAATTTATACGCATTTACTAAAATAATAGCTAGGTTAGGGATAGTTGTATAAGGTCAGGAATCATCCCTTGCATCCCATTCCCAAGAGGGTCTCATAGACAAAGTATAAAATAAAAAAAATATAATTGGGGAATTTTTAATCAGACCCTATAATATTCAAACACTATATTTATTTTAATTATTAAAAAATAAAATATATTATTGAAATTCATGTCATATTTCACTTTTTAATAGTTAAGATAAATATAATATTTGATTTTATATTTAAATATTATATATGCAGACTTATTCATAAATAAAATGAGATCCTAACTTTTTTATATTACCCTAAAATATGGAGTTTGATTCTAACTAAATTATTTATATTTGGCCTTATCTCAAGGAAACTAATATTTTCATATAGTTTTTTTATATTTTTACATAAAAAGTATCGTTATAGATATATAATAACGGTTTTAATTGTCGCTATAAATTTATAACGACAATTTACATATAAAAATACTAAAAAATCTTATAAAAATATCACTTTCCTATCTCAAATATACATGTCAAAATCTCAATTAAAGTGCATGCCTGTCAAAATTTCAATTAAAATTCATATAAACATCTATTTTATAATACGTAACAGGTGTGCCGCTAGTATAATTTTAGCCGTTTGAATCATTTCTGAAGCTATAACTGTCCCTTCTTTGTCGCCTTATCTTATTATCTAAACTGTGTTAGAGAGAAATTAGATAGACGTGTCAGCACTGCAGGATTTTATTGACTCTTCCAGAAAACTTTTACTTGCGTGTATCAATCGTTTGAAGGATACAGGTGGGTGGCTGGCTGGGTGGCTGGCTAGCTAGCTAGCTAATTTTGGTGGAGACATGGAGGTCGTATTTGGAGTTTTGTCTACCGACTTTGGTACATGTTTGGCTGACGAGAAAATTTAAGAAAACACAAACAAATATTATCAGTATATTACAGTTTCATTGGTTGGGTTGGTGATCTTCCCAAACGTACCCAATCAAGAAGGAGTCTCCAAGCAGTCTGGTTCGCATCAAGTCGTCAAATTCATCGTTCTCTCGTTGAATTCTTTTTTGATTCTTTTTCCCCTCATGCATGATGAAAAATTATCTCCAAATATACTAATAAAATAAATTGTTAGTAAATATTTTTATACTAATGCAATCGCTTAAATGATTAATAAACACAAAATTTATAAATATATATTAAAGATGTAATTTTTTTCATATTTATTTTTAAAATTAATAAGTTTTTTAATTTAGTAGTAATTGCATGACAATAAATTTATAAAGAAAAATTTGAGATTATTATTGTATCATTCATACTATTAAAAAAAAAGCATGACACTTTTTGTGATTATTTTTTTTTAACAAATGAGAGTGTTTGTGTAACAGATAAAATATCTTTACCAAGTTTATTTATCATAACCCTTTAATTATAGCTATATTATTAAGAAATTGACATTCACCATTCATGTATAGGAGTTATATTTTATTCTTAATGTTGTTATCTTACTATTCTACAGAAGGAAACAAAAAAAATGCTACTCAATATGAATAAAATAACTTTTAAATTGGTAAAAGTGAGATACATGTATATATATGTGTGTGTGAGAGAGAGAGATAAGATAACCAAATTTTAAGCAACTAAACCGAAACCAACACTGCTTAACTTAATTAACCATCCATATCGTCCTCTTAATAAACGAGCTAAGGAGGATGGGGTGGGTGTGGATCAAATTATTGTTGTTCCTACCCATATTTTAGTGGCATCAATTAAATTAAATTTTGGTAAAAGATAAAATATCATTATTAATATATGGTGGAATCTAATATAGTAGAATAACCAATAATTAAAGTGAGAAAACTATGGTAAAATGAATCGAACACACTGCAAGGGGGTACTTCGAATTATTAGGACATATATGTGCTGGGTTCATCTCCATCTTCAAACAAAAATGCATTATTACTAGTATATTCTAATAATTCGTATAAGTACAGTTGATGTATGTTCATATATATATATAAAGCTAATTAAGGTGTAGTTGAACAACCATTTTTCAGTTCTGCATATAAAATGGGTGGGGGGAATCAAAGTTGATAAATTAGATAATGATTATGCATTGATTCAATCTAGTTTAATTATTCAAGATTTGTTAACAAAATATTGTTTACTTGCTTTTGTTAAGGAATTAGGTTATAGAGTAATAGATATGATGATTCACTTCAAAGATACTTAGCTAGAGATAGGTGATGACCCATAATGCAGTTGAGTTGGTGATTTGATGATATATAATTAAATTCAGTTTTCTTTTGCCAGTGACGTTGATGCTTATTAGTTTCTTTGTGTTTCCTTGCCCAAAATGCTCTCTCTCTCTCTCTCTCTCTCTATATATATATATATATATATATATATATATATATATATATATATATATATCTCTGTGTGTGTGTGTGTGTGTGTTAGGAATAGTTGGATGTGCAACTTGAAAGTTGTTGCCAATTTCCATTCATGTATCTTTATCTATAGAATTCATCGATCTTTGAAATTGTTATTTCACAAGTAAATTTATTATTTCTATTGAATATATGTAGCTATCTATATTCTATGCTGTTAGTTTCAAAAATAAAAATACCAATGTTATTAATTAAGCCAGGATTGGTTTATCACAATAATAAATACCTTATGAATACCCTTCAAAAAAATAAATATCCACAACTTCTTCAATTGAAAATTCACAAGCCTACAGCTATATCCACTACTTATAATTTCTCCACTACTTCTATAACCACCATGGTTTCCCTTACCGGCCTATACTAATTTTGTATCCACCAATATTTTAAATTTATAATTTTCTTATGCAATTAAATACAGGAAATCAATAAATATGTA
Source organism: Hedera helix (assembly GCA_947179155.2). Lineage (NCBI taxonomy): Eukaryota > Viridiplantae > Streptophyta > Magnoliopsida > Apiales > Araliaceae > Hedera > Hedera helix. Next base: position 39,264,679 of record OX359281.1, read on the forward strand.
ATGCACACAACTTCCTCTGTGGACCGTATACAAGAACACTCGTTGTATATAAAACAAAAGTTCCCAAAAATGACAATGAGGGATCATCCATCTAACATAACCTGATTTCTTTTTTCTTTTTATTATGAAATATTATTCTTTACATCAAATACTTGATTAGGTTTAAGAAAATAATATTCCTTCCGTTCTTAATTATAAGATCATTATTGATTTTCTAAAAATCAATTTTAAATAATTTTAAATTTAAAATTGACATGATTCATTTAAGTTATATTCATAATTTTAAATTTATGATATTCATAATTATATTAACATAAACTAAATAAATTCAACTTAATTTTGAGTTTAAAAATATTTGAAATTGACTTTTTAAAAGTCAATATTAATCTTATAATTTAAAACGGGAGGTAATACTATTTTCTCAGTTCATATTAAAGTTTTCATGTGACACGTGTACCTATAAAAAATTATTTAAAATATTGTGTACTAATCTGCCCCCAGTACAAAATTTCATATTAGAAAAACAAAAATATTCCATATATATGATATACAAAAAGAGTCCCATTTGTTAATTTTTTTTAAAAAAAAGAAAAATTAAAGAACCTTAAATCTTTTGACAATTTACAAAAGTTCACAAATTTGTTATTATAATTATTTATTGTGTCATCACAACTAAACTAACAAATTATGCCAAGTAAAATAATAATAATAATAATAATAATAATAATAATAATAAACAAATTGTAATATGATATTTTATTGAATTTTGTGTCTTCGTATATGAGTTCCAAAGTCCACATATATCCTATGTTTATCTTCAATGATTTTTTTAAAAGAATGTAAGAATTTACTGAATTAGTATTTAGGAATCCTTCTTTATTCTACTCTTAATATCTCACAAAAAATGATTGCACAAATGAATCTTCACCATATGAATGTACTTTTTGTAAGACCCCGAATTTTATGAAATACAAAATTTAATTTTTCTTCATATATATTTTTTTGAAACAGTAAGTGGTTAAATCGATAAAGTTAAAAGTTAAGGATGTTATGTGCAAATTTTATTTTGTCGGACAATATTCGCTTTGTCGGGGAATATTCGCTTTGTCGGGGAATATTCATTTGGTCGGGGAATATTCGTGTCGTACGATGGCGCCGAAATAACAAATTATTTGTGGACCCCACAACGGAATATTTGTCGGATATAGAAAACGACAGAAATAACCTTTTTAAATAAAAATAGTCAACGGAACTGTTAAAATACCGGTGATAAAAGAATAGTAGCATACGATAGTTTTTGGTATTTTCTGTAGCACACGGTACTCTACAGTAACACACGGTATTGCATAGTGTCTCATATTATTGGTCTGATAATTGACACCGTAACTGTTACGCATCATTTCATCGATAATTGTCACTGCATAATATTTTATATTATCAATTCAATAATTGTTGTTACACAGTATTTTGCATTATTGATTTAATAATTGTCATTACACTGTATTTTATATCATTGAGTCAATAATTGTTGCTGCACTGTTTTTAAAATTATTGAACCTAATAATTGTCACAGTAACATATGCACAGTAATTCACATTATTGAATCAATAATTGTCATTACACAGTAACGTATGCTTTCTTTTACATTATTGTTATCTCTATTATGATGTTTTTTAAACAGTTGTATTTCATTAATTTATTGACTTGATATCTAAGAGTTAACTATACTGTATTTATAACAATTAGTCATAATAATTGAATTGATAAAGTTATTTGTTTATAATATAAAGTTAGGTGATTATTAGGTGATATGAAATGAATGGTGTAGATTAAAGTGTGAAATATTGTTGAATAATTGAATTGATTTGTTTATAATATAAAGTTAGGTGATTATTAGGTGATATGAAATGAATGGTGTAGATTAAAGTGTGAAATATTGTTGAATAATTGAATTGATTTGTTTATAATATAAAGTTAGGTGATTATTAGGTAATATGAAATGAATGGTGTAGATTAAAGATAATATAAAATTTGAAATGGATGGTGTAGATTAAAAGATGATATTTAAATGAATGGTTTAGATTAAAGGAATGATAAGATTTTTGGCTATAAATAGAAGCCTTAACTTAAGGATTTTTCATAAACTTCCTTACTTGTTCTTTCTTTCTCTCTCTAAATACTTTTTGTGTAAGTTCTCTCTAAGTGTTCTTAAGTCATTCCTAGTTTTGAAATCTTTTGCATTCTTCTTTGAATTCCCGAGTAGATTTTTCTTATGTACACCAACTCATTCGAAAAATCGTAGTAAATTCATTATTTGTCAGAATTTAATGAATTAAAAGTCCGTCTCTTCAGTTTTTCGTCCTCTACAACTTTGGAGAAGGAAGAAAAGTCATCTGAAATCATCTTCATGTCTTAAAATACTAAAAACCGTAACCTATTCTAATTTTCGTCACTATTTTCAGTCTTAGTTTTGAAAATTCATAACTCATTCATATTAACTCCGAATTGAGTGATTCTTGAGTCTATGTCGTCTATCTTTCCGAGAGTAACATTATTTTAAAAACATAAAGAGATTTTAAAAAACTCTAGAAGACTCAAAAGTCAGATTCTTTACTGCTACAAACAAGGAAGGATTTGTTCGGCTATAAACTTGTTTCACAATATCAAGGTAAGGAATATCATCTTCTTTCATATTCTATTGTTCAAACTTACTACGGTAAGGAATATCATCTTCTTTCATATTCTATTATTTAAACTTACTACGGTAAGGAATATCATCTTATTTCATATTCTATTGTTCAAACTTACTACGGTAAGGAATATCATCTTCTTTCATATTCTATTATTTAAACTTACTACGGTAAGGAATATCATCTTCTTTCATATTCTATTGTTCAAACTTACTATAGTAAGGGATACCATCTTTTTCATCTTCCATTATTCAAACGTACTATGGTAAGGGATTATCATTATTTGATTCTCGAAAATAATATTGTTTCTTTCTTACTCATAAGATGTGCCATTTATTTCCATGTATTAAATTGTGGGAATAACCTTACGGAGCGGATTGCCGCCTGTTGGTGAATAACCTTTCGTATTCATTCATTATTAATCTCTGAGAATAACCTTACGGAGCGGATTGCCGCCTGTTTGGTGAATAACTCTTTGTACTCAAATTCTATTAAATTGTGGGAATAACCTTACGGAGCGGATTGCCGCCTGTTGGTGAATAACCCTTTGTATTAATTTCCTTCACCTTTTGTTAATCAAACCTGCTACGGTAAGGGATATTATTTTCTTTCATACTCCTAAATCGAAATTTATTATGGAACTATTGCTTCTATAATTCCTGAAAATATTATATGTTCCATAATAGTTGAACTTCATTATTTCAACTGAACCTTCCTATTTACGTGAACCTTTCTATTGAATTGTAACCGTTATTCTGAACTGTGGATTTTGAATATCATTTTTAAATTTCACTCCACATCATGTTGACAATTTGGACATTATTTGAATCTGTACAAAGTAAACTTCCGATACTTATTGTTATCCTATTTCTTCTGTTCATCATTTATATCATTCTAATCATCCAAAAATCAAGCTGTTGTGAATATCTGTGGCCGGGGGCACAGATGTGATATATTTGTTGAACAGATGATAGGTTAAAGGCGATATAATAGGTTAAAGGCGATACATCTGTTCGGTGTCTTTTATGGCACGTGGTGAAAGTTCTCTTTGGCCCGTAGTGCAAAGATGAACTGTTGTTTGGTATGATTATGACCAAAGGCTGAATCTGGTATAATCATGACCGTTGGTGCTATATTGAATATCTTTGGCCCGTAGTGCAAAGATGAACTGTTGATGTGCATGATTATGATCAGGAACTGTGAATTTATATTATCATGACTAATGGTATTTCAGATGATAAAAAGTTGATGATATTTTTACGAAAAAGAGAAGCGAGTGGACATTATAGTCTGCATTATTCTTCTAATAGATTGCTCATTTCGCTGCTATTATTGATCTGAACATTGTTTAAGAATTTAACTGCAGTTTTTGATATAAACCTTGTAGTCTATTGTATTCTATCAAGAACTCAACTGTTGAAGGCTAATGATAATTTATTCGTCATTATCTAAGTCATGATATTTCTTACTGGGCTATTTGAGCTCACCCTTTCTTTTGTTCCATTGTTTTTCAACAGGAGATGAAAACATAACAGGGTCTAGCCGGGGAATGGAGTGAGGGTCCGAGGAATAGTTATCATAGTCTTCACGTTTTGTAAAATAGTGTGACAATAATAGTGAAGACTTAGTTGTGTATTATTATACACTGTATTGTTGTACGTTGTGCTTTGTTGTAATAATTTTGTTGTAGTCTTTTGACGACTCAAGTTTGGGCTGTGTGGGCCCAGATTTGGGGGCGTCACACTTTTACTTGAACGATTACTAAAACAAATGTTATTCATGAAAGAGTAAAATATTATTTGTTCAATACTTTCAAAAGTATTTTGTAAAGATATTTTTATTTATTTATTAAAAGTAAAAGAAGAGTACAAATTTAGTTTATTCTAAAAATGCTTTTGGATCTGAGTGTTGTACAATATGAACTTAGATGTGTAACCAAATTTTCTGTAACAAAATTTTTCTGTATTTTAATGACGAGGTTTATAGCAATATTTTTTAGGGTTTATGGTGACAGTTTATCCCGTTGTCGTAGTCCTACTCTATTGCGATGGGACAAATTCTCGCCATAGACCTTAGAAACCGTCGCTATAGACTTCGCAATAAAAATATAGAGAAATTTTATTACAGAAAATTTGAGACCCTTAGATGTACTTGTGTTTGCATGTTAGCAAATACTTTCGAGTCTCTACACATATACGGGAAAATGATTTCAACTTTAGTCAAATAGTATTTTATTTGATTTTTTTTAAAGGTGTTCGAATTTGTACTTGAAATCAAATATAAATTTTTAATTTTTGCTCATATTCGAATTCAACTGTTTTATTGTACTTGAATTCGACTCTACTTGTTTTTTAGTCGAGTTACTCACGAGAATTTGAAACAAACACAAATCCGAACTGGATTATTTTTATTATGATAATATAGATAAAATTAACTTAGTTAACTATTTAGAATAATTTAAATTTAAACTCTTCGAATTAGATCTCTAAGTCTTGTGAAAAAGTTAAATAAAATGATATTAGTACTCTTGTATTAATTGATGGTCATATACGGGAAATATAAAATAAGACTGTAAAATGAACCAAACGGTTTGGACTTAATTTGTACTCGCTCAACTAAAAATTCGATTCTAGCTAGACTTGGAATATAAACAATTCAACTGTGAGTAAAGTTTAAAATTCGATAAATTACGTAAATATCTTCAAATTGTAACTTTCTATTGATACTCGGATCATATTCGCTTGAAAAGTTCAAACTGCTCGGGCTCAATTCGAAATTATGCCTGACTTGGTAGCTAAACAAACCTCAATTAAATCTTATTTCAAACTCGATAAATCTTATAAATCAAATATAAGCAACTTAATATTCGACTTGACTCGATTCGTTATTTAAACATAAAAAACCCTTTTTACTTTTTAAAGTATATGTAGAATTTAATTGTTAAATACTATATATTAAATAAATCGAGTATACTCGATACTACATTCGAGTAAAGATCAACGAGTATTGAGTAGGAATCAATGAAGTAAGAAAAATTCGATACTTTAAATAAACGAATAATAGGCGGCTCATATTGAGTCCGTATAAGTGTCCGAATTTCAAAAAGGATTTGAATCAATTCCTTTGAGTATTGAATTCGAATCTTGCTCGAATATTTTGGATTTTGAACCGGGGATCAAATCATTCGGGTTCATTTTTAGAACAACAAAATTAAATTACAAGTGTTTTGGGCCGGGCTGGATCTTGTGAGGATTCTTCAGGAATTTGTGTGTAGGTTGCTTCTCATTAAAGGTTGGATAATGCGAATTACGTCTCTCTTATAAGGCTTCCTTGAGCTTAGGATCAACCCTAACTATTCAGCCACCTAATCATGGGCCGTGGCCTCCGTGTATACATATACACACACACACACACATCAGCATGTATATCCCGTGAAACATAAGATTTTGATGTAAATTTATTATATTATTGATTTTTTATAATTATGTTCCTACGGATAAGTTTCTCCGAGAAAATGAGTAATTTTATTTTTTGGAGTTAACAATTGAATGACGTGATTTGTTATTTTTTTAACATTTATAATTAGATATTATTAATAATAAAAAAAGTTAATATTTGAAAAAATAAAAACTTCATCTTATATATTTTAATATATTTATACAGTAATAGTATTTTTATGAAATTCTAAAAAGTTTAAACTATTACCATTGTAATAAAGAGTGACATTGGGAGTTCCAAGTAGATCTCAAATTTTGACATTAATTGTTCAATATTATGGTGCAATATATATATATATATATATATATATATATATATATAGAGAGAGAGAGAGAGAGAGAGAGAGAGAGAGAGAGAGAGAAATAATTAGTATAAATTATCATGATACAAAACTTTTAATTTCTTTTCTAAAATTCACAAACACAGTGTAAAGTTGGTACAATCTTTAACCATTATATATGAAGTAGTGTACATACTTGATTTTTATTTATGAAATTCATTAATACTTAAAATTAAATTTCAAAATATGGAGGCTGAAAGAATATCAAACTTTTCAGTCCTTTCCCAGCCACATATTCCATTCCCTATTTTAACCCCAAAAAATAATATAAATAATGACTTATAACAATAATTTATATAATAATTTTTATATAAATAATAAAATTTATTATATAAAAATAATAAATTTTAATATTTTTATAAAAATTATTATTATGATCATGAGTAAAACCCTTTTAACCTCTCACGGCCTCACATAACCACAACATTTGACGTCACCAATCCCAAATCAGAGAGACGGGGAGAAAACAGACAAAACGGAATATTCGAATTTTAGAGCTATTTATCTTATTATTATTACAGCTTATACTTATCCGAAATGTTTATAGAAGAAAGAGAAGACCGGTGTCTAATTCAACTGCACCGAGTTACTCGATCGCTGAAACTCATTTCTCCTGAAGGTACTTTTCGTTTTCAATTTAAACTTCATCATATGTATATATATTCTTCCTAAACTTAAAAAAAAAAATCCTTGTCTAGTTGTATGTTATGTGATCAATTAAACTTATTTAAATATTCTGTTACTAAGATTGGTTCATCAATCTGTCTGGTACGCACAAATATGTAGATCTGAGAAGAGGATTTCACCTTTTCTTGTTGTTGTTGTTGTTTCACTTGTTTCTGATGATATGGAATTTGAGTAATTTTTTGGACGTGAATCTCTGCAATTTGATTGTATTTGGATTTTCTGCAATGTGCAAGTGAATTTATAACACTGAAATATTATGTTGAATTATGATATAAGAAAACTTATTATTTATGTAATCATTTTAACCTTGAATAAATATAACAATATTAGTTCATGTTTGACATGTTAGGGATGTAAACGGATATAAATAAATCCGAATATAATAGTATCCGTATTCAGAAAATTAATTCGTTATCCGTATTTGTATCTAGTATTCGATGGATTTTAAAAATACTATCCGTTTCCGGTATTCAAAATAATTTCCGAATACGGATAATATTTGTTTTTGTTTATTTTATTCAAATAAACAGATTATTTAAATATTCGGGTATCCAGATTCGTTTATCATTCACCTAATATAAAATTCATTTAAATTATTTACAAAAAATAAATTAAAAAATTGAATAATTACTCATAACCAATCACAATTTAAAGTTTAAACCATATATATTAATTAATGAATGTTAATTTATTTATTTTTAATAAATACAATAATCAATGTTCTAAATTACAATCCAAATAAGTTTTCATTATTTTTGAAATCTTAAATTCAAAATGAATGCTTTACTTATTAATGTTTAGATGTCCATTAATAAGTAGATGTCCATTCTATGTGTTAATTTGGAATAATACTATAGTGTGTATGAATATTTATAATCTATAATTATAATATTTAAATGATATTTATAACATTTATAACATTTGTTAAATGATACATTTAAGATATATTGTAACACTATATGTAAATAGAATAAGGGAAAAAATAATGAGTTTTAAAATATAGTTCATTAATGAATGAATGTTAATTTATTTATTTTTAATAAATACAATACTTAATGCTTTAAATTACAATTCAAATAAGTTTATTATTTTTGAAATCCTAAATTCAAAATGAATGCTTGACTTATTAATGTTTAAATGTCCATTAATAAGTAGATACCCATTTTATGTGTTAATTTGGAGTAATACTATAGTGTGTATGAATATTTATAATCTATAATTATAACATTTAAATGATATTTATAAGACTTGTTAAATGATGTATTTTAGATATATTGTAACACTATATATAGCTAGATAACTAGAAGGGGGGAATGAGTTTTAAAGTATAGTTCATTAATAAATGAATGTTAATTTATTAATTTTTAATGAATAAAATAATCAATGCTCTAAATTACAATTCAAATAAGTTTTCATTATTTTTGAAATCCTAAATTTCAAAATAAATGCTCTACTTATTAAATTTTAGATGTTCATTAATAAGTTGATGTCCATTTTATGTGTTTACAGGAATACTGTAGTGTATATAAATATTTATAATCTATAATTATAACATTTAAATGATATTTATAACACTTGTTAAATGATCCAAAAGTTATATTGCAACACTTTTTAAATTATATTTATAAAATTTATAACACTTGTTAAATGATACATTTTAGATATTTTAACTTTATAATAGTAAAAATTCATTAATTATATTTAAATCAATTTATTTCAGTTTATTAATATTATAATAAAAGTGTTATTTCTTACTTTTTAAAAGTAAAATGACATATTTTAAAAATAATTTTCGTATGATAATGAAAACTAATTATTATATAAGGAATGTCACTTAAAAAAATTTATTTTGCTTATTATATATATATATATATATATATATATATATTATTCGGATACGAATTCCGGATACGGATCTAAATTTGGATATCGGATTTCTGATATTCGCTGAATATATTTACGGTTGGATGTTAAACGAATACGAATATGCTTATATCCGTATTCGTATCCGTTTATTTGCGAATACCTTTAAATCGAATACGTATATATCCGGTTTTTTCTGAATGCGAATAATATTCGGGGTTTTTTTTAATACGGATGCGGACAAATACGAATTTTTCAATTACCATTTACAGCCCTAGACACGGCTAAATCAAGACAGTAATAAAAATGGTGTATATGTTAGCCCGGTCCTAACTAGCGCCTTCGCAGAGTTGATGACTGTGACAGGTTTTGTCGATTATTAGAATTTGTTGCTCAGCTGCCCCTTGCCTCAACTATTTGTTGTTGGCTATATTGTGTTATTGTTTGGAATTAAAGCTTGTGGTAATGAGCACATTTAGCAATGGAGCAATACAGGTTATCTATCGACGTCCTATTCTGAGTGGAAACATGCACCTTCTTTCTAGAGTGTTCTAACTGTAAGCTTTTTCTGTATAGTTTATCTTGATGATTCCCTCTTGATTTGAAAAGTTGGCTTTGTATTTTCTTTTAGTTAATGGCACCAAAGGGATGGAGTGGACAGTGTGTTTTTGTTTGGGGAATCTAAGAATGGGTTATACTATTAAAATAAAAATAAAATAGGAATAAGTTATATCATGTATATTAATGGGATGCTTTAAACGAAGGGAAATAAAAAAAATTGAATTACTCTATCTATATGCAATAAACTGTGCTGGTATGCTAAAGTTTGCCAATCTCAGACAAATAGGCAATATTTGATTTGGCTTTTGAACCATGCAACAGCTTGCACTCTTGAACTCTTACGGTGTTTATGTTCTGATGCAGGAACGCCAGATAGATCTTTCGTGCTGACACCTCCAGCCACATTGAAGCCTTTTTCTATTTAATACCCATAATGAAGTACTTGGAATACCCTCCGCTTGACCGGTAATCATCAAAATTGTTCTGTAGTGAAATAGATATGATTTAGTTCTTTTTACTATGTAAATTGGTATTAAGTATTGAATTACTGTGTTTAGTATAAATGATTTTCTAAGTCATGTGAATTTCGGCGAGTGTACTATCAAAGGATGCCTTGAAGCTTACTCGTGTAAGTAGGATTTGTGGTCTATCTGGTATACTATAAATTCTCTCTATTAGGAATTTAAGGACATGGAATTTGTTTTGCTTTCTGCTTTATAGGCAAACATAGCGGAACAGATAAGAAGCTATCCTTCAGTTTGGAGAATGAGGTAACTATATTATGTGAAGTAATTGTTTTATCTTGTCATTAGTGTGCAGTTTTCCGAAGAACAAAAATACAACGTATAAAAGTTAATTTCGTGCAGGGTGTTTCAATAAATTCTTGCCCCTTGTTGTACTTTGTACTTTGGTTTTCTTGATGGACCAGTACTCTACAATTTTTCTGGTGGAGTTTCAATTGGCATGGCTTCAGTTACCAATAGTTTCTTAAAATTACTTGATCTGTTATTTATGTTGACATTATTAATATTTTATTTTTTTGTATTCGATATATGTTTTTGATCTAGATTCTTGATTATCTTGGAAAATCCTCAGATAGTGACTCTTCCTCACCGGCTGAATATTTGTCTTGTAGATCGAGGTCATTATTGCAACTAAAATTGGCCTACGAAGTGTATCTTATCTTTTTATGTTTTTCAACTTTCTTTTATTTTTTTGCAGCCGGAAGATGTTGATATATCTCATTCTTACGCTCTATCACATGTATCCGGACTGTGACTTCAGGTAACCATACTTCACAGACCTTATAAGGGGGGTTATGGGTAATGTCATTGTGAGCTTCCTGACGACATGGCAACCCGCTATATAACCCTCCCTTATTCACATTGGGAGTGTTGTCAAAAGGTTTGACAGACAGTTTATAGGACTGTTGCTCTTTTAGGAGCTGAGAGTTCAAGTCTCTCCATTTCCCAAATAGATTTGTGTTGGCATGTTAATTACTGAAATCTTAGTATTTCTACCTATTGTGCTGCTGATTTATTTATGTGGATATATATTTTCTTTACTCACCACGCAACATTGCGAACATATTTTGCGATTTACCAGTGCAGTGAAAGCTCACCAGTTTTTCACAGAGGAAACCTGGGACAGTTTTAAGCAGATTTTTGATGCATACATGTTTGATGCATCCAAGGTATTGCCCTATTTATTTGATACGCAGCCTAATGCTGCTGTGAATTGCCAATTTTCTCTCTGCGCAACAGTAAATAAGAACTCTAGAACTAGAATTAATGCCATTATAGTTCCATTTTTCGGTTCTCTACTTGTTTGTTGGATAAACCACTTAAAAGTTATGATGGAGCATTCTTTTCAATATATATGATTTAGCAGTGAATGCAGAATCTGATAACCCATCATGGTGTACTTAGTTTCTACAAATAAATGATAAAAGATTCATCACATAACAAAGTGTAAAGAAATGTGAGCATTCAGTATACTGACTCCCGAGTTTATTAGAGACGTTAGAGTTTTTAGTAGGTTTCCTTTTATGTCGTGATTGCAGAACTGGGCTCAGGAAAATGAGGGCAGTTCCTTGTGTCCAACCTTGTACAAGGCTTTAGATGAGGTGAGCTACTTAGAATGAAAATTAGTACTGATAAATGTGGTGGGTGAGTTCATTGACATTTAGTCAGGCAGGTTGTGAAACTAGCAGAATGTGAAATCTACAGCTACAATCCAGACTCTGATGCAGATCCATTCCTAGAGAGAGGGGCCATGTAAGTTTTTAATTTGTTATCATCACTTAACTTGCTACACACGTGACTACCATTGAAACATCTTTGTAATTTTTTTACTTGCTAGACATGTGACCACCTTGAGACATCTTTGTAAATTTCCAGATGGGCATTCAATTTCTTCTTCTATAATAGAAAGCTCAAGCGCGTCGTGTGTTTCTGTTTTAGCTGTATAAGGTGATCTTTCTAACGATTCCTATAATGAGGTTTCTCATGGAGCAGCCAATACTGACTTGATCAATTATGTGCTTTACAGCAACTTGGTAGCCAAGGGTTTTCCTATGGATGGGATATGTTACGAGGAAGATGGGGAAATATTTGATGAGATGGAAATGTGAGTGTCAAAGCTGTTCATTCAATGTTAATACTGTAGATAACCATTTACACCCGGTTGTTGTGCAACTCGGTATGTCTCAAAGAACCCTTTTATATAACCCTTGTGTAGTTAGGACAGTATGGTTACAAATGCTCGTTGCTTCCTGACCACTTATGGTCATGCCGTCAAATGGGTATCAAGGCCAGTGAAAAACTTTGCAGACGAATCTATGTATTATTTCCACTTCTCTTTCCGGATCATGTATTCTCACATTTCCTTTTTCTAGGAATGCAATGTTGCTCTTTCCTCTTTAACTTGCTTATTTATCAGACTCGTGTTTATCCAGTTATATAATTATTTTCGAAGTTTGTTAATTAAAAAAAATTATTTATCCATGTATTTTGAATTAATTTACAAATTATATTATTATTTCTACTCGTAACAAGAGTATGAAAATGTTTATACAGAAAGACTCTTGATAATTTGCACATGTTCTATGCATCAGACTATGTAAATCATGTTTCGCTGTTATTATGTTAGACAAAAAGATAATAAGCTTTAGGGGCCGGTTGATTTTGGCTTAATAGAGTTGAATGACTGAATTAGTTCATCATTCAGTACGTTTGTTTTTGGCTGAATGGTTGAATTAATTAGATTTTTTTGGCTGAATAACTAAGTCTATATATTTTTATTAGCTGAATGGTTAAGTTTTAGCTGAATGAAGTAAAAAAATATATATATTAAGTAATATTAAACAAATTTATAACAATTTTGAATTTTTTCACAGGGTAAAATAGTAAAAATATGTTATTTAGATGTTTCAGATATGTTATTTATCAAATAATTTTTTTCATTTATTATTTAGAAATCTATTTTATTCAGCTCATTTAAATTACTTAAGCATTTAGAATTATTTCATTCAGTTTTTATCGAATACTCTTTTAGTTATAATTATGCCTTTGCACAGTACGATTTATTATACTATCCCAATTTTAGGGTTATAAATTATAATCGAATTTTTTGTATCTGTTTATATTTGTATTCGAAAAAAATCGGATATTACTATTATTTAAAACAAAACGGATATATCCGTATTCGATTTTAATGTATCCGTAAATAAACGGATATGATACAGATATAAGTGTATACGTATTCGTTTAACATTCAATCGTAAATATATTCGACGGGCAGCGAATATCCAATATCCGATATTCGGCTTCGTATTTATATATATTAACAATTTAATTATCAATTATTATATACTAATTAAGTAAACATAATTTTTTCAAATAACTTTCTTTACATATATAATAATAATTTTTTACTATCATAAGAAAATTATTTTTAAAATGTCATTTCACTTTAAAAAAATAGAAATTAACAATTTTAAATATAATATTAAAAAATAAAATAAATTCATTTAATTTTAAATAATATATTAATACTATTAAATGTAATATGTAAAATATCTAAAATGTATTATTTAACTAGAAAATTATATGTTACAAAAACAAAATTACATTTCTTAGTTTGTTACAAATATTTTATTTTCAAAACTTACGTGCAAGAACAAGAGTGAATCATAATCTTTTATTGAAAATACACGGCTAATTTGATACTTTCTTTAAAATATTTAAATTTTGATTATTTTTTTTATTTTTTTATCAATGATGGATAATAACGTGCTTGACAAACATTAAATTGTGATGAGTAATTATTCAATTTTTTCTTTTAATTTTTGTGATAAATTATTTATTACGTCACTGATAAACGAATTCGGATATCCGAATATTCGAATAATCTGTTTGTTTAAATAAAATAAAATAAAACCGATATTATCCGTATTCGGATATTATTTTGAATATATATATATATATATATATATATATATATAGTGATTCAGAACAAATTATTGTTATGGATACTATTCCATCAAATTCATCTCTAACCTTTCAATACGAGATTCAACGATCACAAAATTAGTAAAGAGATAAAAGAATGTTCTAAATACTTTCACTTTAGTTATATTTAAATAGTTTCAATATATTTATTTGTATAAATAATTTTTAATTAATAAAATTTAATATTGTCAATTATATTTAATATATTTATTTTTATAAATAATTTTTTAAGTAATAAAATTTAACATTGTTAATTATATTCAATGTATTTATTTGTATAAATAATTTTTTAAGTAATAAAAATAAAATTCTCAATTATATTCTATGTATTTATTTGTATAAATAATTTTTTAAGTAATAAAATTTAAAATTATCAATTATTGCGACAATTTGATTATTTAAAATTTAAACTCCATGTTTTAATATAATTTGATTTAATTGAAGTTATTTAAATCTAACTTACGTAGGAGTATTTAGAATATTTATTTATACCTCTAGTAATAGTAGCGGCAAGTAAAAAAAAATTCCTCTCATCGCTACCATGAGTAGTAGCAAATATGTTTTCTGATGAATTTATTAAAATAATATCCATAACAACTTTTTATTATAAATCGCTACTACCCTTAGTACCCTTTATATATATTATAATAATAGCAAACACAACTCCACCCTTACATGAAAACAAATTCATGAATAAAAAATCCTACCTAAACAAAGTAAGCTCCATGTGAGTAGTTAAAGTACGACCCTTATGCCGGCGATAAAAATAGAACTCTAGGGGATGAGATCACCTGTTATAAAACTCATATGTATCTTTATATTGAGATATATAACGATGATTTTTAAGTTCTATAACGACGGTATGTCTCGTCGTCATAGTTTTATTTTTTTTAGATATACGGTGACGGAAAATACCATTACTATAGACTCTAAAAATCATTGTTATAAGTCTCAACACAGAGAAACAGAGAAATTTAGTAACAGGTGATCTGAGCCGAAACTCTAGGCACATTGCAGGAAGGATCAAACATTCCACCTGCTTATCAAAGGCCACCGCAAACCGCTGGGCTAACTGGATGACAATAATAAATTTTAAGAATATATGAATTTTTGTATATATCTTAAAATATAATGAGTGTTACTTTAATAATAATGACATAATGATTGTAGACACCCAAATTTTGCACTTCTCTACTAACCCTGGCAGGAGGGCAGAATCGTCATTTGACCCGACGAGCGAAAAGGAAGGTGGACCCCAACACGAAGCCACCCCAACAACTTACGGTCAAAGCCGCCACAGCAAACAACGAGCATCAGGCAAGGCAAAAAGCTAATCCAGAAGAACCTGGTCGGATCACCAAAGACGACAAATGGCCACTACGCTTACGAACTAGCCTCCCAGAACAATATGACACGTTTCCCAGGGATTTCCGGATTGCAAAATACTAGCCTTCTAGCGAAAAAACGAAAGACCGACATCAGATGCGGAAATCGAGGAAAACACCGGAGCCAGCTGCACCTGCGGCTGGCCGCAGTTGCATCTGCGACCAAGATCTGAAGTTGCTAAATCACCATTTCCAGTTTCATTTTCAGGAGACGCGGACGGAAGAAAGAAAAAGAGAGAGAGAGGCTACGGGAGCGAGAGAAAAGAGAGAAAAAGAGAGAGAAATGTGAGATTCTTCCACCTTTGGTTAGATCTTAACATCATATATTGTATCCTATGTTGATTTTCAAGTGTTAAAGCGTCTATTGCATCGATTGGAATGTGAAAAAATCTGAGTTTCATAGCTTTGTTGTGTTTTATGTATCAAATCTTGTAGATCTAATTTTATTTTTGTTCTTATTGCATTTGTTGGGTGGATCTACTGTGGATCCGAAAATATTTGGTGCATTGCTATTTAAATAGTTTGATTTTGTGTATTTTGAAGTTAGATCCAACGTAGTCAACATATGTTGTAGATCTGTGGATTAGAGACGGTTAGGGAGGATTTATTGCGGATGGAATCTCCTCCTAACCTCCCGATGATATCCTTTTAGTTTATTTTCTAGCTTTTACGTATGTAGCAATGGCGATGCATTTGTATTGTAAATATGTAATTTTTTTGGGCCTTAAAGCGATGTTGGATCGAAAATCGGGTTTAAGGCCCCGTTATAGTGAAATGTGCGATTGTGGGCGTTTGGGATTATTTGGATGGCTCACATGCCCATGAATAGCCTCAACGCTATTTTAATGTTTGGTTTTTTCTTTTGACACGAGAAAAGGATTTTGGGAATGAAAAGATAAAGATTTTCATAAAATCAATCAAATTAGGATATTAGAATCACGAGATTTAAAATTAAGAGTTTTAGTGAACTTTGATCCGGTTTGACGAAAGGCTACAAAGGGGTTTTGAAAACATCATAAAAAATAGACAAACGTTTTCATTAAACTTTAGTGCATAGGGTTAAAGAGTTCCTAGAAGTTGCCTTCCTTTTATTGGACTTTACTGTTAGAAGGCAATGTATAGTCTCGATTCCTATTTGACAAAAGTTTAAAAACCACTATTATCTGAAAACGACACCTAATAAAAAACCCTCATCGCTTGCGAAATTAAAATCAATCTTTATTATGAAGCAAAACCTTGTCAATGGGATCAAAGGACGTCTAAAACGCTTTTCAGATAAACACATTTGCCATATAAAACCAAAGCAAATTTTATGCAAAATTCACCACAAACATTCATTTAGGCACACACGCACACACATGCGCACACACACATTTTAGGATTTAAAAGGATAGGAAAACATCAAGATTGCGGTAACCGTATTTCACGGAAGTCGGGGGTTGCCTAACACCTTCCCCTCGCTTAAGCAAGCCCCCGAACTCTATGAATCTCGGTTTGCGGACCAATTGAATCGGAGTCACATATGAGCCATTACGATTACGAAAACAAAATTCGGATGAGTTGGTACATCCATTTCAACAATACCAACTGGCGACTCTGGTCAATTAGCTCATAAAAATTCGACATTTCAAAACCCCGTCGACACTAAGCCGACCCTTTTCAAAAGTCACATCTTAATCTAAAAGCTAAAATTGGAAAGGGCGTTTTAATTATTAAAAAACGAAACGACCAAAATCCCGGCGTCGACAATGATAATTTGAGAATGTTATTTTTTTTTTTTTTATATTGAGATTAATTAAAATAAAACTCCTATTTTGAAAAATAAAATAAAATGACATGTACTTATTTTGTAAATGGAGATAGCATTAGGTATTAGGTAATACAAATCTTTCTATTCAAAAATTTTAAATATCTCCCTTCATAATTATGCTACAATATTGCCTTAGGAAAAAGGGACATGGGCATGTGTAAGAGAAAATTGAAGAAAAAGTCTCTCTTCTTTGTTAACATGTGAAAAAACATAAAACTTTAGGCACATTGTTGTCAGGATTGAACATGAATATTGTAAACTTTTAAAAAAATTCTATTAATTATAATATTTATTATTTCATGTTTTAATAAATATTATTAAGTTTGAGTTTTAAAATGTATCAAATTATTATTCAAAAATCAATAATAAATTTATAATCTAAAATAAAAAAGATATTAATAATTATCATATTTTTTGTTATAAAACTTAAATATAATATCAATTTTTAAAATTTTGTCAAATTAACTTCAATAGACAAACTTAAATTGAAACATAACGGGTATAAAAAAATAAAAATAATATAAACAAAAGGTATTTTTATGAATTATTCACCATGTAATAAAATTATATTTTATTCAATATATTATAGAAATGTCACAACAAAGTGATAAATTTCGTCCACTAACAAAAACAGAAAAACAGAAACGAGGATGCCACACGTGTTAACCTATGATATTCCCAAAAATGATCAATGATATAACCAACAAAATTCACTCACGTGGCAAAAGAGCAGTTGTTAGTCGCTGCTTAAAAAACCAACCAATTATTTATCTACAGTCTCCATCATCATCACCACTCCTAGCTTCTCCCTTCCACAGTCTGTCCTGCAATTTATTCACAATTCTGATAGCCGTGGCCCATGTTTTTTTTTCAATATAGGCAACTGTCTGTGTTGTCCTCACTGTATATCCGCCCCTGGTTGCATGTCATTTTGCAACTGGAGCGACGCACAAGTTTCTCTTAAGGCTTATAATATTATAAACTGAATGAATATCTTGAATTGATATTTGTCAGAACTTATTTATTTATTGATACCTCTCTGTTCCTTTATATCTGTATTTTAGAGAGTGAAATTTTATTTTTATTTATTTATTATTTGTAAATTTTAAAAAAGTATTAATGACTTAATTGGTTTTTTGCATTATTCTTCTATTAAGTACTAATTTGTTTCTCTTCGTTTTTTTAATAAACTTTAGAAGGGTAACATTGAAATTTTTATATTTAATTTGATACATCCGGGTTTTAATCTTTGTATTTTCACCAAAAAACTCCAATTATT
Source organism: Hedera helix (assembly GCA_947179155.2). Taxonomy (NCBI): domain Eukaryota; kingdom Viridiplantae; phylum Streptophyta; class Magnoliopsida; order Apiales; family Araliaceae; genus Hedera; species Hedera helix. The sequence continues at coordinate 39,283,303 of OX359281.1, forward strand.
CTGAAATTGTGGGAACAGTAGTGTAAAGCATCTTGAAATACAAACTTTTTTCCATTGCAAAGAAAACAAGAATTCAAGATTGAAGCTGGGTCGATGCAAGTTTTTATTTTTTATTTTTTATTTTTATTTTTTGGCGTTGAGGTGACATAAGACATTAGGTAGAACTCTTCTTCTTCTTCTTTTTTTTTGGGTATTTATCCTGATCGAAAACAGGGTTCTGATTCCTGACATTCACGACTTCTAATTCAAGGGAAAGGATGGATTATATTAGTTAGCCTCAACAAACCCAATAAGAAAATTGTCATTTTCATGGGTAAGACGAGCTTTTTTGGTAGAGCATGATGGGTTATTTCAAAAAGAAAAACCGAAAAAGTTAAGAAGAAGATGGTCACAGGACATGTTACAGCCAACGCCGGCCTGCTTAACTAAAAAACAAACCCTATTTGTTTCTTTTTCTTTTCTAAAATTTACTTTAGTAAAAATATTCTTTGTTTTTCTTATAATAGTATGTATTTACGTGATTGGGCCTGTTTGTTTCAGCTTGTTTTATTTATGCATATTTTTTATGCTCATTGCTTGTTTGAAACAATAAGGAAGAAATTTTAGCTGTGATTGTTGGAGTGAAAATGGTCAATAAAAAATAATCTGGTCTAATATGTTTTTGTTGAACTATTCCAAACAAACATGCCTATTTGAATTCATATAGTTTAGACCCCTAAATCTATAATAGTACTCCCTCCATTTCATAACAATATAATTTATAAAATTTGTAAACATTAATTAATGATATTTATTCTCTCATGTTTATCACTGATCTTTTTTATTTTTGAGAAATCATTAATCTTTTGTTGATGATACCATTAGGGTTAAGATCTTTAGATCGTTTATATATATATATATATATATACTTCTCTGTTATAACACCATAAAAATAATCCTGGTGCCAATTTTATTTTATTTTATTTTTGGTAAATTATATTTTGTTATTTAAATATTGCTACAGAATCCGTGGAGCAAGCCAATATTAACGAGACACGTCCCAATAAAAGTAAAAGAAATCAAAATAGGCTTCCGCAACTTGTGTTTTCTAGCTATTAAGTCCAGAAGAGATGTACGTACTATCATATAAAGGGAGCTCTTATATATGAAAAATGCTATAGCCAATGATATAGCTAATGACTTTTGTTAAAAAATGGTAGGACCCACCATGTATAGTGGAGTCCACCAATTTTTAACAAAGGTCATTATCTATATCATTGACTAGATCATTGGCTCTAGCAAAGCTCCTTATATATGGTTACGTAACTCGAATCATTGAATGGTTAGTTCTTTAATTAATCACAAGGCAGCCAATATTATTATAACGTGGAATGGGGTCATAATTTAGGTGTACTTATATGTCGTTTCATATTAAGAAAATATTCCTCTCAGGAATAAAAGTCAGCATGTAACTATTAATTTTTGTTCGGTTATATTATACAAGTCTATGCATCATTTAGAAAAAATTAATTTATAATTTTAGAATATGATTACGTGATTCTATGTTCTAAGATTGCTTATATATTATTATTTTAATATATATAATAAAAAATTCAATTATATATATTAAAATAATAATTTAAAATACTACAATATCTCAAAATCATCAAATAACTTCTCCTACGGTAGTGGCAGTACTGTCATAAGTGGCTGCAGACTTAATTACGTACTAAGCTTATAATTGCTTGTTCATTTTCATAATATCTCATTCCGCTTTTATGTATCTGCCTAACTAATGAAAAGTGCACTAGGTTGGTACACTTGTTAAGTACCCATGATTTAATATCTGAATAAAGTAAAATTTACATGACACTAATGGATCATTTTCCGCCACCTTTATCTAAGCAGTTAACATCTGGACTAGTAATACTTTTTCTTCCCTTATTATAATAATTAATGACGATGAAGCATAGTGTGGTAAATTGGTTTCATGTGGCCACACATGGCCATGGACCATGTAAACCATTTCATTCGACTTTTTCCCACTTCCTTTTCCATATTATATTTAATTATATTAATTATAAATTTACAAATATTTTATAATAACTTTTGATTCTTATGTTTTGAAATGGATCCAGAATTATTTGAATTATGCCACTTGTTTTACAGGATGTGGCTGCTTTACAGTATGACCAGATCTTCGACTTATCCCAACTCATTAATTGCTCAGGTATTACCATGCAAAATTGATCATATGATGATGTTTTCTATATACATACATGTTGTACATGTAATAGTATGTATGATACTCTAATGACCATATGATCATGTCTAATTACATGAATGCTTTTCAATAAATTATATGAATTCGTGTCGGGGACTGTTGTTCATCCATGCATGCAGGTTGCTTGCATCCATATATGTTATCCACTTTTGCAAGTTTGGAGGAAAAAAGAGAGTAGAAAACTCAAATTAAATTGATATATATATATATATATATATATATATATATATATATATATATATATATATATTAAAAAAAAAAAATTCTTTCATACATGTTATGCGCCGAGTTTATAAAGAAAATATTTTTTTTTAAAGTTTTACGTTTAAATTATTATTTTTTCTTATAATTAACTTATATTTATAATATAGAGGGTATAATTGTGACGACCCCAAATCCGGGTTCCTTGAACCTCGGACCCGGTTCAACACGAGTACTACCTTTTCCTTATCGTTCATGACTTACAACAATATTATAATTGCTAAATAATCATTTATTTACAATTATATAACATCTCTTTCTATTTCAGAATCGCAATCTTTATACATTCTTAGTATGTCTTCATATCATACATGATACGACATTCTATTACAATTAATTTGAGATCATATGTATAATGACTCAATCACACCATCCTATTATCCTTATTCATAAAGGACAACGTCTGAAAAATGATATTCAAATAATCTGTAAATGTTCTCTTAACAATTTAAGTTTGCTAATCTATAGCACAACAAAACATAAACTCTTCATATCTACTTACACAAGTGAATGAATTAGTCTACCGCAATGTTTTACTACAAAAACACCTATGTTTCAATCTTGATGACTCGTTAGTCAATCTTCATCTTTGCCTCTACCGGAGTAATCGGCTTCCTCAAGCTACTCTGTAATGTTTTGTTTTAAGCAAGGGTGAGCACGACGGCTCAGCAAGTCTAACAGTTTCACATAACACGTAAAAACAGTTCAATCATGCTTCGTGCTTCATGCATCTTATGCTTTGCAGTACATACATTTCTCATGCATATCATGCCTCGCATTTAATCTATGTTTCATGCCTAGCCTCTATCATGACATATAGTTCAATGCAGAACAATTGTCTTAAATCAACTACCGCATATCAATAGTTCAAATCAACTTATTTCACAAAAGCACATTAACACATCTTTGCACATAACCACGTATGAGCACATCACAGTTTAATAACAAACTTATAAATTATGCACATAATGCAACACGTTCTGAAAAACTTGTCTGAACTTGTATAACCAGCTTACGTTAATCTTTCACGTTCCTTGCACCACCTACACGGTATGTGAGATCAACGGTGCACAATATCAGTCAAAGTTTGACTCAATACTAAATCTTATTTTAAAGATATTTATTTCTTCTTATCATCCCCTTTATTTAATAAGGTTAATTTCATATTTTAGTCTCTCTTTGACTTGACTCAGTGTTTCATATTCAACACCATAAATCTTTTGTTCGAAACTATGCAATTCTGACATTTATTAATGTCACTGCATTAAAACTTGGACCCTATATTTATTTAGGTCGATCCACCAATTAATCACTAATGGACCATACCCTTGGTTTAACTTAATCACATCATTTATCTCGATACTTATCATAATATTACCCACCTTGGATAATAGTTTAAATTTTACTATCAATTAGTAATAACTTATAATGTTATTTAATTGTTAAATAACACTTTAAATAATCATTACTATTATTAATTTATTTTTAATAATAGTTTACCTTAATCATTATGATTAATCTTTTAATAATAATTTAATTGCTTGCTAATATTATTACCCTTTAATAATATTTTAATTGACTTCTCATTATTATCAATCATTTTAATAATAATTTAATTGTTCATCAATATTATCAATCATTTAATAATATTTGAAATCCTCACGTATCATTAGTAATTATTTAATAACGATTCAACCCTTAACTATTATTACCCAATAGTTAATTACTTGTTAAACAATATTATTAATTCTTTAATAATATTCTAAATCTTTATTTATCATTATTATTTATTTAATAATGATTTAACTCTTAACTATTATTATTTAATAGTTAATTAAATGCTAAATAATATTATTAATCCTTTAATAATATTTTAAATTAATTACATATCATTATTAATTATTGAATAATGATTTAATTCTTAACTATTATCATACTCTAATATTATTAATCTTTTAATAATATCTTAATCATTTCCTAAACTTATAAACAATTTATTTTAATTGTTTACACTTTACTAATTAATGCATTTTTATCATTCTAAAATGCCAAACCCATAAAATTTTATCAACAATGACTAAATCCCTCATCAAAAATCTGCGTATACCGTATATAGGATTTCCAAGCCATAAATCCTATTTTCTAAATTTTCAACATCACATCACATAATTAATTCATTTACTCATAACTAGTCCATTTCCATGAAAATACCAAATTATTTCTAAAAATTCTTATTTTCTGGTATTTGACAGGATATAGCTCCATATTGAACATATATTTTTCTCGTAATTTTTAAAATTCATTTACTAGTTTTAAATAGCCCAAAATAATCAGATCTTGCACCATTTATCATAAATTATTCCTTTTTCAGAATATTATGAAATTTTCAGGATTAGTTCCTGTTATCATAGAAAAGCTCCTGCATAAATTTCATATTTTTCTGAGTTGTACACAAAAAGTTATTTTGATACATTTCTAAAAATCACACTTTATTGTAAAATCCATAACTTGAGTTTTACACAATCAAAAATCACCATCTTTTTACTAGGCTCAGTTAGCTCATCAAACTATCATTACAAAAATATTCAGAATTTTTAGAGAAATAAAAGTGGACGAAACTGCCCCTGGACCAAACTGAACAGTAACTATTTTTGGCCTTTTCAGATTTTCGGACAGTTTTGGGGTCCTTCACGGAAACGATTATAAAACGAAATCTACAACTCCGATTAAGGTCCAGTCGGAGGCGTTGGACTCGTATTTTCCTAAACTATAGTTTTCATTTATCAAACACAAAATTTGGAGTTGTCTAGGTCTCGAAAAACAGTGTTAAAGGGGCTGATCAGTAGCTAATTTTTCTGATTTTTCAACATGGATGTGTTTTACTAAAAATTCCATAACTTGCTCATTTTAAATCGGATTTTAGTCATTCAACTTGGAGAATCTTCATATTTCATGGATCTATTACCCAAAATTGACGGATCACAAATCCGACTTACGGATCGTGAACAGTAATACCGTGAAGGGGCTGCTACGTATTAGATTAACTTGTTTTCGTCGGTAAAAATTTATTCAATGAGTTTGATGAAATTTTTCATCACAAACACATATAAAAACCCATGTTAAACCCATCAAACTATGAATATACATATATTACATAGTTAAAGACTTCTAGACCATCAAAACAAGTTTTGATCGGTTAAAAATATATTTTAACCGTTTAAAACTTATTTAAACAACAAAAATGAAATTAAAAAGGTTTGGAGTACTTTTTAACCTCTTAGACATGGATGATCTCCTTCCTCTTGCTAGGAGCTAGGCTTGTGACTCCACCTTGATCATTCTCTAGCAACTTTCCTTAGTGGATCATCCATTTCTCAAAGCTTGCTAGCTTTTCTCTAGAATACTCTCTCTTTCTCTCTAGGAGTTCTTGAAAACTAACTAACAAACATAACAAAATGTTGATGGATGCTATATATAGACCCTCCCTAATCACCATTAACCTTCACTAATCAACTAGTGTTGGTGAATTTAAGGGTTAACCAAGCTTACTATAGCTTGAATGACCTATTGAGTGACATTTTGATTGACCAATGGAATGACTAGGGTTGGTGGGGAGTTGTTGAGACATTTTACACTCCAAATTCACCAACAAGCAACCTTTCATGTGGGGCCCCCTCCAAAATTCGGGATTCCTCTTTTATTACATCACTTTAGCTTTATTTTTACATCTTATATCATTATATAAGTATTCATATATATATACACCAATGTATATATATTGACCACCACTTTGACTTCCATTTGGGCTCCACATTGGATCAAATTAATATTTCTATTGGGCTCATCAATTAAATTTGTTTGGGCTCAATTTAATTATTACATTGGGCTAATATTAATTACCCTATGTTACATTTAATTAAAACAAGCATTGGGCTTGGTTAATTATTACATAAATCAATGTTCAAATTAAATTATATGAACTACTAGGTTAATTTAATTTGACCTAGTTTAATACCTCAATTGGACTTATAATATAATCCAATTAGATTTGCTATAATTAATTCTACCACATTGAGTTACTTAATTAACCCATCCACGGTTAATTCTTAACCCCACATTTATTTATCTAGAAATTAACCAATGATTGGTTAATGCTATCTCTCTTGTCAACCAACTAGGGTTATTCAATTAACTAGACACTAGTTAATTCTCTACATTCAATCAATACTTGAAATGCTTCTCCGAACCATTGACCATCATTTGACTTTTAATGGTTTGGGCTACATAACTTACTTTTTATTGGCTCTCTTATTTAATTACCCATTTCATGCAAATATCTCCATATTGGGCTTACATCTATAACAACTTATTAATTAAGTAAATTACTTAATTAATTAACTTCTTAATATTGTCCTTCTAGGCAATATTCCACTTCCCTACTTGTTACTCATAACCTTAATTCATAACTTATATAATTAATTCAATTAATTATATTACATGACTTTTCTTTTTAATCCATACTAAAACTAATTAATTTATTAGTTTTATTAAGTATTTAATTTACTTCACACATCATCTTGTTTGACTAACAAACTCAACTATAGGTGTATATATATAAATATTAATATATTCACCTTCACTTCTCAATTGAATTTCTTTCTTAAATAAATTATCTACCTGCATCATTAAAATATTCTCACATTTAATTTCTAACAAATTATTTATGTTAAAAAAAAAAATGTTTACCCATTTTCAACACATCTTCCTTCTCACCTTCTAGGTTTAAACCTTAACCTTAAATAAAATCAATTAAGATATTATTTAAAATTTTGAAATTATCTGGGATATTACATTCACCCCTTCTTATAAGAATTTCGTCCCCGAAATTATCTCATACACAATTCTACCAATTGTCATCACTGAGAATATCTCTTTACTCATCAAATTCTATAACCACCCTTTTCTAGGAAGTTCATACTTCTAAACTCATAATTCCAGAACAATGGAATATCTTGCAGAAGAATAAATTGAAAATCAATATCTTACAGAAGAATAAATTGAAAATCAAAATATTCATTAAAACTTTCATAATATGCTGAGGGGTCATCAAGACTGTGAACATCCGAATGGAATTAACTGAATTCCGAATAAATAGTATTTATCCCTGTAAATACTTATAAAAAGAGTGTTTATCAATCACAAGGACTGAAAACATTCCATAGGTGTACGCTAGGTGATCAGCCTATTGTACCATACGTCGTGCAGTACGTCTTAGTTGTTAGGCGCCAGTCGGAGCTATATGCCGACAAAAATATATCTGCTTTAGCCGACAGAATATTTTTTTTTTTTTTTGCACTTGTTCACCTCAGACTTACTACAAAATTCCGTTCCAAAATAATTTGGATTGGATAATAAACTTGAGTCAATTCTGACCAAAAGTGTCTAGTCAAAATAAATGACAAAGACTCCCATCATTGAACTGTTCGTATATTACGATTCAAAAATCATTTCAGATTAGTTAAAATAACTAAAATTCATTTATAGGACTTCATGATACCGCATAATCTTGATAGTACGTTGATGATTCCGTCATTAATTCATGACTTCATGATACCGCACATCTTGACAGTACGTTGAGGATTCCGTCCTTTTCATCCCCACACCATGACTTTAATGGCGTGTGATGATTTTATAAATACATTTTGATATTTTCAAATCAATTTGTCTAGCTGAAACAATTAGCATAGACTATTCTTTAAACGTTTTAAAATACTGAAAATCATTTTATGACTTTGTCATACTACATCATACCATAGTGGGCTTTAAACATCCAACACTAGGTTACTCTGCATTGATGACTCCATCGTTTATCATCTCTGCACTAAATGCATTAATGATTTCTAAAATACATTTGTCTTTTCAAAAGCACAAAAGTGCGAATTTAGCACGATTTTAAGAATTTCAAAGTCTAGCATAGCTAGAAGATTTAGAATATCCTAAAACCTCAAAATACCTCAAATTTCTCCTCCGCATTCTTTTTCAGCTTAATAACTATATCTGGTAAAGCTCCAGTCTTACTACTTAACTCTACCCATACTTACTGCTCATCAAACTTACCACACATTAAGAGTTCAGGTACTTGCCACAATCATATGGGTTGGAGAACTTATCCTAGTCAGACCAAAATCGTCCATTCGCTGAGGGGTTCCACCATACGATTATGAGTCACGAACTTACCATCAGTATGAGTTTTAAGAACACGTACTTATCTTAATATTCTCTACATATCCAATATATAATGAGAAAAGAATCACCTTCTCACCATATATACATCGAATAGCGTGACATCAGGTTCAAATTGATTATCACTATAGGAAGCTAAGTGGTTGTCAAACCAAACGCAATCTCCTGTCCATACAAGAAATTGGTCAACTCGGCCACTAATCAATATAGAAAGTTAAGCGGTCGTTAAACCAAGAACAAATCCTCTGCCCATACAAAGAACTGTTAAACTCAACTACTATATTAATATAGGAAGCTAAGTGGTTCTAAAACCAAGCACAAATCCATACAAGGAATCGTACAACTCAGCCACTAATATGAGTTCTCAATTAAAAACCCACAAACCTTTTAATTTTCTTAACTGAATACGAATTCTCTCCATTCATATTTTAGCACATCTGTCTCATTACGAGTTCATTTCTCTAGATCATTTCATGACCTTATTAGCATTTTCTTTATGCTTCTCAAAATCTTATCATAAGATATTTTCTATCACTTCTTCAAATTAGGTACAACATGACCTTTTTCATCTCTCTTATATCTTCTTAAATCCATCTTTGGATAATCTTCTATATATGAATTTTTCAAATTCATCTTTTATTACTTAAACTCTTCCGGAGTTTATTCATTTATCATTTTACTTATCTTCTACTATGGTTATAGCCTAAGGTACTCTTACCTAAGGTTTATAACCTATCAGCTCTGATACCAACTTGTGACGACCCCAAATCCGGGTTCCTTGAACCTCGGACCCGGTTCAACACGAGTACTACCTTTTCCTTATCGTTCATGACTTACAACAATATTATAATTGCTAAATAATCATTTATTTACAATTATATAACATCTCTTTCTATTTCAGAATCGCAATCTTTATACATTCTTAGTATGTCTTCATATCATACATGATACGACATTCTATTACAATTAATTTGAGATCATATGTATAATGACTCAATCACACCATCCTATTATCCTTATTCATAAAGGACAACGTCTGAAAAATGATATTCAAATAATCTGTAAATGTTCTCTTAACAATTTAAGTTTGCTAATCTATAGCACAACAAAACATAAACTCTTCATATCTACTTACACAAGTGAATGAATTAGTCTACCGCAATGTTTTACTACAAAAACACCTATGTTTCAATCTTGATGACTCGTTAGTCAATCTTCATCTTTGCCTCTACCGGAGTAATCGGCTTCCTCAAGCTACTCTGTAATGTTTTGTTTTAAGCAAGGGTGAGCACGACGGCTCAGCAAGTCTAACAGTTTCACATAACACGTAAAAACAGTTCAATCATGCTTCGTGCTTCATGCATCTTATGCTTTGCAGTACATACATTTCTCATGCATATCATGCCTCGCATTTAATCTATGTTTCATGCCTAGCCTCTATCATGACATATAGTTCAATGCAGAACAATTGTCTTAAATCAACTACCGCATATCAATAGTTCAAATCAACTTATTTCACAAAAGCACATTAACACATCTTTGCACATAACCACGTATGAGCACATCACAGTTTAATAACAAACTTATAAATTATGCACATAATGCAACACGTTCTGAAAAACTTGCCTGAACTTGTATAACCAGCTTACGTTAATCTTTCACGTTCCTTGCACCACCTACACGGTATGTGAGATCAACGGTGCACAATATCAGTCAAAGTTTGACTCAATACTAAATCTTATTTTAAAGATATTTATTTCTTCTTATCATCCCCTTTATTTAATAAGGTTAATTTCATATTTTAGTCTCTCTTTGACTTGACTCAGTGTTTCATATTCAACACCATAAATCTTTTGTTCGAAACTATGCAATTCTGACATTTATTAATGTCACTGCATTAAAACTTGGACCCTATATTTATTTAGGTCGATCCACCAATTAATCACTAATGGACCATACCCTTGGTTTAACTTAATCACATCATTTATCTCGATACTTATCATAATATTACCCACCTTGGATAATAGTTTAAATTTTACTATCAATTAGTAATAACTTATAATGTTATTTAATTGTTAAATAACACTTTAAATAATCATTACTATTATTAATTTATTTTTAATAATAGTTTACCTTAATCATTATGATTAATCTTTTAATAATAATTTAATTGCTTGCTAATATTATTACCCTTTAATAATATTTTAATTGACTTCTCATTATTATCAATCATTTTAATAATAATTTAATTGTTCATCAATATTATCAATCATTTAATAATATTTGAAATCCTCACGTATCATTAGTAATTATTTAATAACGATTCAACCCTTAACTATTATTACCCAATAGTTAATTACTTGTTAAACAATATTATTAATTCTTTAATAATATTCTAAATCTTTATTTATCATTATTATTTATTTAATAATGATTTAACTCTTAACTATTATTATTTAATAGTTAATTAAATGCTAAATAATATTATTAATCCTTTAATAATATTTTAAATTAATTACATATCATTATTAATTATTGAATAATGATTTAATTCTTAACTATTATCATACTCTAATATTATTAATCTTTTAATAATATCTTAATCATTTCCTAAACTTATAAACAATTTATTTTAATTGTTTACACTTTACTAATTAATGCATTTTTATCATTCTAAAATGCCAAACCCATAAAATTTTATCAACAATGACTAAATCCCTCATCAAAAATCTGCGTATACCGTATATAGGATTTCCAAGCCATAAATCCTATTTTCTAAATTTTCAACATCACATCACATAATTAATTCATTTACTCATAACTAGTCCATTTCCATGAAAATACCAAATTATTTCTAAAAATTCTTATTTTCTGGTATTTGACAGGATATAGCTCCATATTGAACATATATTTTTCTCGTAATTTTTAAAATTCATTTACTAGTTTTAAATAGCCCAAAATAATCAGATCTTGCACCATTTATCATAAATTATTCCTTTTTCAGAATATTATGAAATTTTCAGGATTAGTTCCTGTTATCATAGAAAAGCTCCTGCATAAATTTCATATTTTTCTGAGTTGTACACAAAAAGTTATTTTGATACATTTCTAAAAATCACACTTTATTGTAAAATCCATAACTTGAGTTTTACACAATCAAAAATCACCATCTTTTTACTAGGCTCAGTTAGCTCATCAAACTATCATTACAAAAATATTCAGAATTTTTAGAGAAATAAAAGTGGACGAAACTGCCCCTGGACCAAACTGAACAGTAACTATTTTTGGCCTTTTCAGATTTTCGGACAGTTTTGGGGTCCTTCACGGAAACGATTATAAAACGAAATCTACAACTCCGATTAAGGTCCAGTCGGAGGCGTTGGACTCGTATTTTCCTAAACTATAGTTTTCATTTATCAAACACAAAATTTGGAGTTGTCTAGGTCTCGAAAAACAGTGTTAAAGGGGCTGATCAGTAGCTAATTTTTCTGATTTTTCAACATGGATGTGTTTTACTAAAAATTCCATAACTTGCTCATTTTAAATCGGATTTTAGTCATTCAACTTGGAGAATCTTCATATTTCATGGATCTATTACCCAAAATTGACGGATCACAAATCCGACTTACGGATCGTGAACAGTAATACCGTGAAGGGGCTGCTACGTATTAGATTAACTTGTTTTCGTCGGTAAAAATTTATTCAATGAGTTTGATGAAATTTTTCATCACAAACACATATAAAAACCCATGTTAAACCCATCAAACTATGAATATACATATATTACATAGTTAAAGACTTCTAGACCATCAAAACAAGTTTTGATCGGTTAAAAATATATTTTAACCGTTTAAAACTTATTTAAACAACAAAAATGAAATTAAAAAGGTTTGGAGTACTTTTTAACCTCTTAGACATGGATGATCTCCTTCCTCTTGCTAGGAGCTAGGCTTGTGACTCCACCTTGATCATTCTCTAGCAACTTTCCTTAGTGGATCATCCATTTCTCAAAGCTTGCTAGCTTTTCTCTAGAATACTCTCTCTTTCTCTCTAGGAGTTCTTGAAAACTAACTAACAAACATAACAAAATGTTGATGGATGCTATATATAGACCCTCCCTAATCACCATTAACCTTCACTAATCAACTAGTGTTGGTGAATTTAAGGGTTAACCAAGCTTACTATAGCTTGAATGACCTATTGAGTGACATTTTGATTGACCAATGGAATGACTAGGGTTGGTGGGGAGTTGTTGAGACATTTTACACTCCAAATTCACCAACAAGCAACCTTTCATGTGGGGCCCCCTCCAAAATTCGGGATTCCTCTTTTATTACATCACTTTAGCTTTATTTTTACATCTTATATCATTATATAAGTATTCATATATATATACACCAATGTATATATATTGACCACCACTTTGACTTCCATTTGGGCTCCACATTGGATCAAATTAATATTTCTATTGGGCTCATCAATTAAATTTGTTTGGGCTCAATTTAATTATTACATTGGGCTAATATTAATTACCCTATGTTACATTTAATTAAAACAAGCATTGGGCTTGGTTAATTATTACATAAATCAATGTTCAAATTAAATTATATGAACTACTAGGTTAATTTAATTTGACCTAGTTTAATACCTCAATTGGACTTATAATATAATCCAATTAGATTTGCTATAATTAATTCTACCACATTGAGTTACTTAATTAACCCATCCACGGTTAATTCTTAACCCCACATTTATTTATCTAGAAATTAACCAATGATTGGTTAATGCTATCTCTCTTGTCAACCAACTAGGGTTATTCAATTAACTAGACACTAGTTAATTCTCTACATTCAATCAATACTTGAAATGCTTCTCCGAACCATTGACCATCATTTGACTTTTAATGGTTTGGGCTACATAACTTACTTTTTATTGGCTCTCTTATTTAATTACCCATTTCATGCAAATATCTCCATATTGGGCTTACATCTATAACAACTTATTAATTAAGTAAATTACTTAATTAATTAACTTCTTAATATTGTCCTTCTAGGCAATATTCCACTTCCCTACTTGTTACTCATAACCTTAATTCATAACTTATATAATTAATTCAATTAATTATATTACATGACTTTTCTTTTTAATCCATACTAAAACTAATTAATTTATTAGTTTTATTAAGTATTTAATTTACTTCACACATCATCTTGTTTGACTAACAAACTCAACTATAGGTGTATATATATAAATATTAATATATTCACCTTCACTTCTCAATTGAATTTCTTTCTTAAATAAATTATCTACCTGCATCATTAAAATATTCTCACATTTAATTTCTAACAAATTATTTATGTTAAAAAAAAAAATGTTTACCCATTTTCAACACATCTTCCTTCTCACCTTCTAGGTTTAAACCTTAACCTTAAATAAAATCAATTAAGATATTATTTAAAATTTTGAAATTATCTGGGATATTACAATAATAAGGTTAATATAAAATTTTCTTGTATGCTTTACATTTTCGTCCAAATCCGCTCTATTTTTGGACGAAATTTTTTGACAAAAAAAATGACTAAGTTTTTCGTTTTTTTTTTCTTCTGTTCGCTAAAAAACTCGGTAATAAAAAAATTGGACATAAAACAAGTTATAGTGATAGAAGTTTAATCCTTCTTCCATTTTCATATTTTCTTTACTAAGAATACTTTCTATAATTTAAAGAAACTTATTAGATCTTACTTAATAAGGTCATATTTGAAATTAAAATGAAAAGTAGCTCCATAATATATATAAATATCTTGTTAAGAAAAGTTACACTAGACATAAGCTTCCCCTCATACTCCAGTATAAATCCATCAAAGTTGAAAGCTAAGAAGATCCATCATATCATCAATTCTAATAATATGGCTTCCTCTCTACCTTCTTTCTGCAGTTTAAGCAAACCACTTTGCAAGCATAAGATAAGAAAATACCCTCTTCAACTGATCATATCCCAAAGCTTCCAAGATGAAGGTATATATATACTTCTCCTTAATTTGCTCTATATATATACACACACACACACGCATACATAAAGAGAAAACAAGAAAATCACAGTCATCAGTACACTTTCAATTGTTGAATTCACCAAAGTTTTCATAGAAAATCCTAGATGTAAAATATTATAAACTTGCAAAGAGAATTAATTCATGCAAATTAAGTTTTGACTTGAAATATATTTTTCACATGATTCTGATCCCTTGGTTTGAATTATATGTAGGAAACCCGACAAATATTGTGGATGCCAACTTAAGAGTTCTTGGGGAGAGAATAGAAGCTTTGCGGAGGAAGGAGAAATCCAACACAAGTTGCAGGCTGGATAATAGTTGGACTTATAAATCTGGATATATTGATAAAAAACACAATATCAATGCTATCTTATCGAATTCGATAGAGGTTGTAGGCTTAAGCAGCAGTGCACTTGGCCTTGTCTTCCTCACTGGCTCTCTCTCCATCTTTCTTGTTTCATTTCTTGTTCGTTTCTATGCATAAAACTGTATCTTATATATATATATATATAGCTAAATTAGTCTCTCTCTGAAATATTTAAGAAGTTTTGTTTGCATGAAGGAAAATCTATTTCTAGTTATAAAGGAAACACCGTCTATCGAGATAACGAATCAACTCGGATGGTTCTTTAAAAAAAAATTAGGACAGACTGGACAGTGCATATATCTGTGTTGAGAATGTAAGCATTTATACAATATCTCTTACACAATCATTATTACTGCTCCTTCCGTTCCTCATTAATAGGCGTTTTAGGGGGGAAAAAAAAACTGATTCCTAATTAATTGTCGTTTACTGATTTATAAGAGAATTTTTCTCTTATTTTCCTCGATTACTCCTAAAATATCTCATATTTTCAAGTGTAATGCTCCTACAATTTCAACCTTTTCGTTTACAATACTTAAGTTCCCAATTTTTTTCTTCCTCAGAAGTCTAAACGTCGCTCAGGTTCAACTTTTTTATATATTCTCTCATGGATTCTTTATATGCTCTCTCTTCATCTATGTTTTCTCCAGAAACTCCATGGAAAATGAAGAACAACTACATGATAAAGAGAAAAATATAAATTCAAAAGTAGAGGTAAGATTTTTAAGTTTTAAAATTTTTAAAAAGAGTAAATTTAAACTTTATTTTTATGGAGAAGGAAGATAGGATGATAAGAAAAGGAGGGAGATTAAAGTGAGTTTGTTCAAGTTTAAAAAAAAAATTCATAGAGAAGATCAAAGGTTGCCTGCTGGAGTTAAAAACAAAAAAGGGGTAATTTAGTAATTTGCATTTAATTTTGCACTTAATACTATAATATCATTACTTTTCTCAGTAGTTGTGCATTGGCCTCTAACGACACATAAAATGGAACCGAGGGAATAACACCTTTTGTACGGCTCCAGTCATAAAAAATATACTAACTCCATTCCTTTTAATTTTTTTTGTTCCTTTTTATCTATCATTTATAAATTTTAAAGAAGTATTAAATGTTTAAGTTTTTATATTATATTTTATAATTAAAGGCTAATTTATTTCTCTATCATCTTTTCAATAAATTTTAGAAGGTTAATATTAAAATTTTATACTTAATTTAATCAATTAAATAAAATATTAATTATATTTATTAATTTATGTGCATAAATTAAAAGGGAATGGAGGTAGTAATTATTATTGTTGAATGGTCCAACCTAATTTAATACTCTTACCATTTTATATACTGGCACAAACATAACAACAAAAAACATTTATACACATGCGCTATTACAATGGACAACAGGTACGTACCACATATGTTTTCATTTATCGTCACATATATTATATACTATAATAATTTTTTTTTAAAAACTCTTAATTTACCCTTATTATATAAATTTGAGCAAAGAGAAGTCATATCCATATGTAATCTCTTTGTTGAAATGTTAAACTCTATTTATCAGAAATGTTGTTGTTTATTTTTTGTTATTATTTCTTATTCCTCATAAAATTTATTATTTTATATAATGCATTTTTCGCACTGCGGGCGTAGTATGTGTGAGTTCAAAAAACTAGTACCATATAGGCTAGTCACTAGTGTATGTTTTATTTCATTTTCAAAGAGAACAATTAATTAAAGAGAAAAATCTCTTATGGTGATTAGGCTAGCTTGATGGTCTAGAATTTCTAAGTCAAGGTAAACGATAGATAAGTAATGACAAGGCTTAAGACACTTGTCATTTCATATATGGTATAAGGACACATGATCATCTACTACATATTGTGCATGGAGCTGCAGAGAAAGATAGAATGGAATAATTCTCAAAGTGTGACACATAATCACATAAACCACTAATAATCAGGTTCAGGTGAAACAAGACCAATTTCATGAAGCCAACAATCCTAGCTAGCACCACAGATTAATAGACACTTGTGCTGGTTTTAACCTCTTATATATAATTGTTAATTAAGTCATTAATTCATTTAAATATTTAAATATTTAAATTTCAACTCAAGACTTTACATATTCACAACTTTGATATTATATTAAGTAATCAACTCATCTAAAAATTTAAGTGAACAACTCGTCTTAAAATTTAAACTGTTAGAAAGAAACACGAACAATATATATAATGCTAGTAATAACACAATTAGAGTGTGTGTTTTAACCACATCCGTTTTTGAGAGAGATCGGTACAAGTATATAAGAACTACATAATCAATATCAAAATATTTGAATTATAATATCAGATAATCTCACATGAGAAAACAAGTCTCGTAATCAAATCTACTTTGTGGAGTCTTGTAGTTGGGCCAGGCAAGCAAGTTGTGTACCAACGGTCACCTTTCTATTAACTTAAACTGGATTTGTATGGGCTCTCTAATCAAACTGGGTCTTGTGGGCTTTATAGAAATGATCAGGAAAATGGGGTAAGTCAGTTCTTGCTTTATTGTCGGCATTGAACGGATAAAGAGCTCAAATTAATCAGCGTTGGCATGATCTTAGGATAAAAAATAATTTAGGCTTGTGAAAATTTGACTCAACTTGTTATGCTAAATACTCTCTCCAAATGATTAAAGATATTAGTATAATTTTTTTTTGTCTTCGATAACATGCGCTAAAGTATATAAAGTGAAAAATAAATATGTTATTTATTGGGATATAAATTAGTTGGGTCACTAAGACTAAATTTAAAACTTATTTTATTTATTTATTTATTTTAATACGTGTGAAAAGTATAATCTGTTCATCTTTTTAAGGACAAAAGGAGTATATTGTATACAAAAGTATGTGTATATATGTATATATATATATATATATATATATATATATATATATATATATATATATATATATATATATATATATATATGTTAATTGTTTTGTTTATTTATGTACTGATGGAATTGTGGCGGTGATCACTCGGCTTGACATTTAAGAAGAGTTTAAGTAATTTTCACGTGAATTGACTACGTACGTACTTAAATTGTCAAATAGCCTTCTAAAATAAATTGATTGAGTAGCTTGTTGAAGCATGAGTAAGCATGCATCTTGACTAGCAAATAACAAATCAAAAAGAATAAAAAAGGAAAAAAAAAATAGAATAAGTTATAGAGCTGTTTAACAAATACTAGATTTTTGACCAGTCCTATTACAATTTAAAAAACTCAACTCGACTAGTTTCCAAGCTTAATCATTATTCTGTAAATAAATTTAAACATACAATAATTAAATATTATATCAAATACTATATTTATTTATACTATTAAAAAATATAACGTAATATTAAAATTCATAATATACTTTATATTTTAATAATATAAATAAATATAATATTTAGTTATTGTATGTGTGGACTTATCCTTATTACGTGGGTTGAAGTGATCTAGCATATATCACTCCAAGAGGGGAGACCTTCAGAATTGTTTTAAAAAAGAAAAATGGACATCATAACGCAGCGTCAAGTTGGCAAAGAATTTAATCTGTCGGTAGATGTTATATTAATGCTATATATATTAAGCATTGAAGACGCATTCATATACACTTTAATAGTTTTTTTTTCCTTCGTTTTTTAATAATTTTTGAAACAACTTAAACTAAAATTTTAAAACATTTGAAAAACATAAAATGTGTAAGACCCCGAATTTTATATAAAATTTAATTTTTTTCTCATATATATATATATTTTTTTTCATGAAACAGTAAGTGGTTAAATTGACAAAGTTAAAAGTTAAGAATGTTCCGTGCAAATTATACTTTGTTGAATAATATTCGTTTTGTCGGGGAATATTCGTTCTGCCCGTACGACGGCGCAATATAATATTCGTGTCGTACGACGGCGCCGAAATAACTAATTATTGGTGGACCCCACAACGGAATATTTGTCGGATATAAAAAACGACATAGGTAACCTTTTTAAATAAGAATAGTCAACAGAACTGTTAAAATACCGGTGATAAAAGAATAGTAGCATACGGTAGTTTATGGTATTTTCTGTAGCACACGGTACTCTACAGTAGCACACGGTATTGCACAGTGTCTCATATTATTGGTCTGATAGTTGACACCGTAACTGTTGCGCATCATTTCATCAATAATTGTCACTGCATAATATTTTATATTATCAATTCAATAATTGTTATTACTCATTGTCTTATTAATAATTGTTGTGTCACAACATATTGGATTATTGAAACAATAATAATGCATATTATTGATCTAATAATTGACACAGTAGTTGTTGCATTATTATGAATTATTACTATGGTAGTATTATTTGGTAATTTGATTATTATAATATATTCATAAAGTTGTTTGTTTTATTAGACAATATAATAATAAAAAGTTATTTGTTTTATTAGAAAAATATTATTATATTCAGAAGTTACTATGCAAGTTACTGTGTCAAATTTGAATTCGTTGAATTCGTCTACGCAGCCTCTTCTGCACGATTTCAACATTGGCGTGCTGCCAACAACCGCGCATAGTACCATTTTTCTCCTATAAATAGCTTGTTCAGCTGAATAGAAAAATCACACCTAAAACATAAAATTTTTCTAAAATTTTTCTATAAGAATTTTATGAGTTTTCTCTGAGAATAGTGAGGTTATTTTGAGAGTTTGAAAGTCAAAAGGAGTGTTGAAATTTTTCAAGTAAGTCTTTTATTAAAAAGTAGTAATTTCATAAATTCCTATTTTTCACGGTATTCACAAATCTTCCCTTAGAAGACTCTTCTTTAAGAAGATTCATTTTTAAAAACTTTCTTTGGAAGATTTATTTTGAAATATTATTTTAAAAACTATTTTAAAGTTGTTATATTATACTACAAAATTATGTTAAATATATATAATTTTGATAGTTCATATTATACGGGTTATCATACACTTTGAAATTCATATGTGGTAATTACTAATTTTATTATAAATATATAGGTTGGTCAACCTCATTTAAATCAATATCCAGTCACGTGTTAAGGTAAGGAATATTAATCTTTTTACACTCTTAAATTTATTACGGTAAGGAATATCATCTTCTTTCATATTCTATTATTTAAACTTACCACGGTAAGGGATTATCATTCTTTGATTCTCGAAAATAATATCGTTTCTTTCTTGTGCCATTAATTTCCATGTATTAAATTGTGGGAATAACCTTACGGCGGGGATTATCGCCTGTTGGTGAATAACCTTTTGTATTCATTCCTTATTAATCTCTGAGAATAACCTTACGGCGCGGATTACCCCCTGTTTAGTGAATAACTCTTCGTATTCAAATTGATGGGAATAACCTTACAGCGCAGATTACCGTCTGTTTGGTGAATAGCTCTTCGTATTCAAATTGATGGGAATAACCTTACGGCGCGGATTACCGCTTGTTGGTGAATAACCCTTTTTATTTGTCTCGTGTGGAAATAATTTGTCTACACGAATTATCACACGACACTTTTATTCCATATTCGTAAGTGATATCATTTTCCTTTATACTCATAAGGGATACCATCTTTTTCATCTTCCATTATTCAAACTTACTATGGTAAGGGATATTAATTTCCTTCACCTTTTGTTAATCAAACCTGCTACGGTAAGGGATATTATTTTCTTTCATACACCTAAATCGAAACTTATTATGGAACTATTGCTTCTATAATTCCTGAAAATATTATATGTTCCATAATAGTTGAATTTCATTATTTCAACTGAACCTTCCTATTTTCTGAACATTTCTATTGAACTGAAATCGTTATTCTGAACTGTGGATCTTGAATATCATTTTTAAATTTCACTCCACATCATGTTGGCAATTTGGACATTATTTGAATCTGCACAAAGTAAACTTCCGATACTTATTGTTTATCATGTTCTTCTGTTCATCATTTGTATCACTGTTATTTATATTAATCATCAAGAATCAAGTTGTTGTGAATATCTGTGGCCGGGGGCACATATGTGATATAATTGTTGAACAGATGATAGGTTAAAGGCGATATACTAGGTTAAAGGCGATACATCTATTCGGTGTCTTTTATGGCACGTGGTGAATGTTCTCTTTGGCCCGTAGTGCATAGATGAACTGTTGTTTGGTATGATTATGACCAAAGGCTGAATCTGGTATAATCATGACCGTTGGTGTTATACTGAATATCTTTGGTCCCGTAGTGCAAAGATGAACTGTTGATCTGCATGATTATGACTAGGAACTGTGAAGTTGTATTATCTTGACTAATGGTATTTCAGATGATAAAAGTTGATGATATTTTTACAAAAAAAAGAAGTGAGTGGACATTATAGTCTGCATTATTCTTCTAATAGATTGCTCATTCCGCTGCTATTATTGATCTGAACATTGTTTAAGAATTTAACTGTAGTTTTTGATATAAACCTTGTAGTCTATTGTATTCTATGAAGAACTCAACTGTTGAAGGCTAATAATAATTTATTCGTCATTATCTTAGTCATGATATTTCTTACTGGGCTATTTGAGCTCACCCTTTCTTTTGTTCCATTATTTTTCAACAGGAGATGAAAACGTAATGGGGTCTAGCCGGGAAATGGAGTGAGAGTCCGAGGAATAGCTATCATAGTCTTCACGTGTTGTAAAATAGTGTGGCAATAATAGTGAAGACTTAGTTGTGTATTATTATACACTGTATTGTTGTACGTTGTGCTTTGTTGTAATAATTTTGTTATAGTCTTTTGACGACTCAAGTTTGAGCTGTGTGGGCCTAGATTTGGGGGCGTCACAAAATGCATAGATATACTTTTGACGCGCGAGAAGCCTATAATTGTTGATTAATATTGTACTTCTTTCATTTTAAATTATAAATTAATATTAATTTTTAGAAAGTAAATTTAAATATTTTTAAATTTAAAATTGAGATAAATTTATTTAGTTTATGATAATAGAATTATGAGTATCGTGAACTACATAAAAAATTATTACTAATTATAATATTTATTATTTTAATTTTTTTTTAAATTATGTTAATTTTAAATTTAAAAATATATCAAATTTATTTTTATAATAAATAAATAATAATTTTATAATTTAGAAGGGATGAAATATTATTGTTTTTGAATAGTGAAAAGACATGTTAATTTTATAGATGGATAAAAAATATATATTGGCTTAAGTCAACTGAAGTGTTCCATGGACCACGGGCCACAACCAACCGCGTTCAAACTTGTGCCTAATTTGATCTAGAAAATTTGGGTTCTTTTCGGGACCACATTTTTGCATTCCGCGTTGCCACACAAATATTTTACATCAACCTGATCAAATATATATATATATATATATATATATATATATAAAATTGGCATGAATTTTACAAGCTAACTAAAACTACTCGTAATAGAATTCTCTTTACTAAAAAAGTTGGAGAGATAATACCTACATGAATTCCCTATTCTGCCCTTGACAAAACAATAACAAAACTCCCTATCTAGAACTAACTGGCTCTTCTGTAATAGTATCCAACAAGGGCTTTCTTGACCTACAAGCAGCTAACCTATACTTGAACTCCTCCGTTGAAAACCCCTCCACCTCATCCAAATTCAATCTCGACTCTCTAAACTCACTTTCCGGCCGCGGATCAACACTTTGCGCGGCCGCCAGTTCCAGAAACATCCCCACTTTGTTGTTACCGGAAATCCGCTTAGGCGCAGAATTAGCCGCCATAAAAAGCATGGCCATATCGCCTCCACTCACCATAGAATTGACCCTCCTCATCGGGAACATAATATAAACATTACCAAACTCCAAATCTTCATCAGCCGAGAGGGGTGAAAATCTTTTACCAATAGTCAAAGACCTAGAGTTGACCACAAAGAAGTTGGGAGACTCCAGCATGAGCTCCGCCGCCTTGACCGGCTGGCGAAACTGGCGGATTTCGCCACCGGGGAAGATAACACGAGCTGCTTTGGAGCTTTTGATTGTTGGAGAGATAAGAGTGCATGAAGAGACATAGTTTCCCATTGTTATTTTTTTAGAGAGAGAGAGAGAATTAAAGATGGTTGGGAATGTTATGGAATGAACTGAAAAGAAAGGTACAAAAAGGTATATTGAGGGGAGATATTAGGCATATATGAAGTATATATATAGACGCAAAGACATATATATATATATATATATATATATATATATATATATATATATATATATATATATATATGATGATGATGATGATAAGGGGGTTATATGTACGTATATTAGTAAAACTTAATTGAGTATATAAATAATGTAAAGCTGCAGAGGGTTAGGACTTAGGAGCTCCTGTGTGAAATATAAGTAGAGGTTTTAACAATAATATTACGCGTGAGAGGGAAGGAAAAACTGGAAAAGAAATTAAGGAAGTTAGTGGGAAGGAGCAGGCAGGCGGGCAGTCAGCATTTCACACGGGTGTTAATTAATGCATGTGGGTCATATTTGAAAGTCTTATTTACAAGAGGTGAAGAGTCAAATTCACCCATGTTAGTTTTTTCAGTTTATTTCTCACACTTTAATAATTACTAGACACGAAAGAGACTTTAATTAACTTGCTGTTCTTTCTTTTTTTTCTTCTCATTTACCTTGCACCAGTCTATCTTATTGAGGAGTAATTAAGTAACACTAAGACAAAAGTACTCATACCATAATGAAATTTTAAAAGAGTTAGATTTAACTATCGATGTTTTTTTTTTTAATGTTTCTCTTCAAGTCTGTATAAAATGAAACTATCCTAACAATTTTGTTATTATGTCATAACTATTAAAATAAATATTTAACAAATTTAAGAGTAATTTATATATATCTAATTATTTTATCATTATGATTTTATTATCTATCTATCATCATTCAGTTCTTTGCTTTAGAGATCTTTGTGAAACGAAAATAAATTTTTAGAACTTGTGAATTTTTATTAATGAGTCATTTTTGGGGCCACGACGTCGAGGACCGTGTTACTTAATAAAGCTGTAAATGAGTCGAATCGATTCGAATTTTATGTTGTTCGGATTCGACTCGTAAGGTTAAATTCGTACTCAAATTTGACTCGGATTTGAACTATATTTAAAAAACTCTACTCAGATTCTACTTGGCTCAAATTTTTATTACTCGAATTCGATCCGACTCGGATCGAATTATATTTAAACTACTCGTGAATTTCAAATTCAAACTCGACTTCGAGTCTCCACATAATAACTAGTTTTATAATATATATAATTATTAAATGAACTTATTATTTTACTTATAAATGATAAAATATAATTATAATTACACTTTACAAATATAAAATTAAAATTACAAATAAAATAAAAAAATAATAAATAATTATTCAAATTTTGTTTAATTATGTATATATTATATGATAATGTATCGGGTATATATTCGAATATGTATCAATCGAGTATGTATCGAATCATAATTGAAAATTCGACTAGTTTGAATCTTAAACGAGTCGAGTATAACTTTACTCAGATTCTACTCGTATTTTTATACGAACTATTTTTTGTGCTCAGATTTGAATTATATTCTTAATGAATTCGAGTCGAGCTCACAGTTTTTCAAACCGAGCCCGAATTGAGCCCAAACCGTTTGGTTCGATTTATAGTCTTATTACTTAGAGAGTGGTTGGTGCCCAATTTCTATTTATATGTATAGTTAATGGATATGTGCCATATATATATATATATAGAGAGAGAGAGAGAGAGAGAGAGAGACTTGGACAACGTGGTGGTTATCAATTAGTAAATTGGAAGAGTAGGTACGATTAGTTCTCTAGGCTATACCAATGTGCTAGCTAGCAAGCATACCAAGTTTGATTGTTATCGTCTTTTTCTTCATTTTTAATTAATTGAGTAAATGACAATAAACATTGTTGAAGCTCGTGTGCCTGAGAATGCATATATATATATATATATATATATATATATATATATATACGGACAACAATATTCATCCACCAATTTCCAATCCATCGAGTAGCTCAGAACCTTTTCCAAACCTAATAATCCTATCAATTTCCAATCTCATTTATGTCCTCTGAGCTGGGGTCCCTCAAGGAATAGTTGTTGTGGGGTTAATAGCCCATGGAAGACAGGGAAGGTCTCTCTAGTCCCGGCGATCAGTGTAGAAGTCTCGCGCGGTATGTTCTGAAAGATTTGAAGCATTCTATTTTTTGGTGTCCGCCTAATTTTTTTTTTCCTTCCCCATGTCGAACATATATAAGCCATTAAGTGCATGCTTGACTTGGTAAGAAGAATTGTTTAAGCCGATTACAACTAAATCACACACACATATATATATATATACATATATATATGTATGTACATTTTCCTCCCAAAAGACTCTCTCTCTCTCTCTCATAAATCAAAATGAAAGTTCTCCTTTCTAAAATATAATATATATTATACGTCAACATTATGTCAACATGAGCTGTATTTCTTATTCTAGAATAGCCATTAGTCAGGCTAAATATTAGGATAATTGATTGTAATCCCATAGTTTAGGGTAATTTCCTATTTAATATCATACTTGCTCTCCAATCGGGTATTCTTATATATATTCCTCTTGTAGAGAAGAATTAATATATATAAAATATATTGTTTACACATTATTATTTAAATCGAGATAAGAGTTTAATTATTTAAAATTTTACAATAGGAAATTGATATTTCCACGATTTAGAAACCTATAAGAAAAATTTTAACACGCTTTAATAAACATGCAACTAGTAATAACTATGAATTATATATTCAAACAATGTAAGAAAATCCTCTAAATTATAATTAATAAGAGTCGCACATTAATTAATTATTACACAGAATATTATTATACTAGGTAGCTACTGATCGATCGGTCAAGTGATGGTGAGGTTGGCTAGAGTCTTCAAGTTCATGGGTCGGATATGTCGCTTACCACCCCATAAGGCCTTGGACATGAGTTTATATGCATGCTCCGTTGGATGGAAATAGTCCCAAAATAAGTACTCATTAGGGTTTGGACACATCTTATAACCTTCCTGCCCACATTGCAACATTCCTCTGAGAGTTCCATCGCCGCAACATGCATCTGTTACATTGGATAGACCTGCATGTGCAACCATAATTAAATCATGAAAAATAAAACAAGAAAAACGAAAAACTCTCGTACTCCTCTCATTTGAAAATTTGTCCTTTCTCTATAGTACTCCCTCCACTCCAAATTATATAATTATTATTGACTTTTGAAAGTCAATTTGAGAATTTTTTAAATTTAAAATTGAGATGACTCATTAAAAATTATGAAATAATAAAATTTATAATTAGTATTGTTTTTTAGATAGCTTACAATATTTATCATTTTATTAATTAAAATTAAAAGAATTTATGTTAATTTTTTATTTAAAAGTCTCTTAAGTTGACTTTAAAAAGTCAACAATGATCAAATAATATGTAACAGATGGAGTATATATTATGGTTTGGTTAGGACATTTAGACAACTTTTTTCTTAATATTGAATTTTAAGACTAAAAATTGTGTCCAGAACCTAAAATAAGTTAAAAGTCAAATAAGACTTTTATTTCTGAGTGAAAGGAGTTAGCTAGTACTACTACGGGACTCATGAGAAATTTAAAGAGAGAATAAATTACCATAGCGTGTTGGAATGGTACGAAATGACTGGAAAATGCTATATACTGAACCATAAACACCAACTGATCCAGTGTACTTCATTGGTAAATCTTTGGCCAGATTTTGCAATCCCCTATTGTAATTCTTCACCATTCTATTCATCTTCCCAAAACATTTATCAACCGGTGCACTGAGCAATAGGGTCCTTGCCGGAACACAACCAACGGGCCCTAGTGAAAAAAGGGCTATGCGCCGAGCTCCTAGCTTGTAAATTTGGTCCACATAATGTCCAACTTCTGTCAACATGGCTTGGACATAATCATCCGGGGCGAGTGTTGGCGGATCGAATGCGAGGAAGTAGTTGAATATATCGTTTGAACCCGATTCCAGGAAGAAGATAGATTGTTGCACTAATTTTTTGTCTATGTGATTTTGCTCCACTAGGGTTTGGAATTGTAGAAGCTGGTCCTGAATTGGTGTCACCCTCTGCAAATCATATATTAATTATAAGTTAAAAGAATTACTCCTTCTGTACAAGTTTACTCGTCTTAATTTCTTTTTTAGTATGTCCAAATTTATTTGTTTTCTTTATTTTTTAATACTATTATTTACTTTACTTTTCCCATACAACCCTCGTTGAATTTTTTTTAAAAAAAATCATTGAAAACAACATAATATACATTAGAAAAAATAGTACTACTAACTTTGATATTAGAAGCATAATCACACTCTCTTTTTCCCTTTCTCTCTCCTCTATTTTATTGTTGCAAGAAAGAATTAAGAGATTAAATAAAGCAACAAACATAATAATAAAAAAGTTAAGATAAATAATTTGGAAATAATTTTTTTCCTTCTTAATAAGCGTGTACTTTCAAATTAAAACAAGTAAATTTGACAGATGGAGTATCAATTTGAGTTTTGTCAGCAATTTTTCTTGTTTGAAACATAAGAATAGCTTATGCGTAAAATTGAAGCTAACTAAGGGCAAAAGGTGTAGATAACTGACTATTCGTCATAAAAGTTGGTCTCCTACATAAGCATCGATACTATATATGGATAAGATTTTTGGTGGGCATGGAAAACAAGAATGCTGAAGTTTACACATGCTTGTTGCATCAACGATGGAAATGTCTAACTAAAACTAAAGCATATATGCGTGGTTTGATTCTTATGATTGAAGAATGTTGTCATAGCAATAGCAAAAGGATGGTAATTAAGCAAAAATATTTTGTTAATCATATATACTACTACCTCCATCCCAAGTTCTAAGATTATTCATGCTTTTCTAGAAGTAATTTTAAACATTTTTAAATTTAAAATTAATATGAATTAATTAATTTATATCAATACAATTATATCATAAGTTAAAAAATACTACTATTTATAAATTTACATCAAAAGTCATTGCTTGTTGCCCCTCTCTCTAAGAATAAGGTCAGCTTTGAAGCTGACTGAGTCAAATTGATCGTGTCATGTGTGTTTTCAAAATTTAAATGAATCATGTCAATTTTAAATTTAAAAATGTCTTATGTTGACTTTTAGAAAGTTAATAATGATCTTCTAATTTAAAACAAATAGAGTATTATCCAATTACTCCTTCCCTTCCACAGAAAATGTCTAATTTACAAAATTTGTAAATATTAAAGATATATTTTTATATTAAAATAACACATAACCAAATTTTGACAGAGAAATTGTTCAACCCACTTATACTACTTTGTAACTTGATTAAAACTTTGCCAAATACTTTTCTTTAACTTGTTTGCTTTCGCGCAAAAGAACAATTTCTTTGTTAGTTTTGTGGGCAATTGCTTAGAGTAATATACTCTCTCTATTTCAAATTATAAGATTATTATTAATTTTTTAAGAGTTAATTTCAAATATTTTTAAATTCAAAATTGATATAATTCATTTAAGTTTTGAAAATAATAAATTTTATAACTAGTTGTACATTTTAAGTAATCTATGATATTTATAATTATATTTACATAAACTAAATGAATTCATATCAATTTTAAATTAAAAAATATTTCAAATTAATTTTTAAAAAATAATATTAATCTTATAATTTAAAACGGATGAAGTATTAAATAAGCTTTTTGGTGAAATTCTCATACAATAGATTAAAATGGCTCCAAGTGCTACTTTACTTTATTAGGTTTTTGTCCGTCCACAGATGGCTACGCGACGTGTGGGGGATCCCTTGATCACCAAAACTACATAATTTTTTTGCTTAATCAAATAGGGGAATTTGATCTAGCAAGTAATGTCTACTTAACTGGAGAAGTTAACTAATCCACAATTATTTTTATTATTGTCATCACAATTCACCAACTACCGGGCTAACTTCACCTTTAATCCATACGTATCTTTCAAACACTACTCTTTTCCTTTCGAAACGGTAAAGAATATATATATATATATATATATATATATATATAGTCTACATTCAATTAAACTGATAACTATAAGTCAAAGAAAATAAATAAAAGGAATGAAAGGAATTAGCTTTGCTCACAAATTCCTGATTGGTTGCTCTCAAAACACCGCTACCGGCACTAGCAAAGTTGATGCCATTGGAGGGATACTCCTTGCGACTTCCATTGACCACTTCAAGCTGTGCCTCAAGGAATGGTTTTTGAAAGGCTATGCCAAGAAATTGAGCTGTAGTTTAATTTGTCCATGCACAAATTTCATATTATGTAAGTATTGCACAATACTGGACTTACTTATATATGACATAAATAAAGAGGTATCTTGATTCCAAACGGTTAGTTTTGGACAATTCTATATAAATGAGTTACATTTGTATAGCTACATAGTTGCAAGTGTTTAATAATTTATATCAAATGTCATCAAAATACAACTCTCTAGTTATATCAATGCAACCAATTTTTTATATAACTTTTCAAATATACTACCCAAACTACCTACCTGGAAAACAAAATCAGAGAGAGAAGTGAGCGTGTGTATATATATATATATACCCCATATTATACGTACAAATGAAGTCGGCAACAGTTCTGCCATTAGTGAATCTTCCAGTAGGGTGGTGAAAGAAAGAAGAACCATAGGGTGGAAAATCAGCTTGAGCAGTGCAGTTCTTGTTGTAGTGATTGTTTCCCGCATCAAAAAGTGAATCTCCGAATATAAATACAGCCGGAACGTTGTGTGCAAATACTGCTGGAACAAAAACGCAAACAAGGAGAAAGATGATCATGAGCAATACTACCACTCTTGATCTCTCCATTTGATTTTGAGATCTATCTGTCACATTGAAAGGATATATATATATATATATATATATATATATATATATATATATATATATATATATATATATAGAAAAAGGTGACGAGCGTGGCAGACGCGAAGACAAACACTTGAAACGGAATACACGAGCTACGGGGGGGCCTTTATTGTCATCAATTGGATTGCCATTACCTAAACAAAGCATTTCTTATGTAGCCCTCTTTTTGTCTATATCACTCGATTACTACCTTCATTCATCCCATTTGATTTTCCTTCATTTGTTTTTTATTTTAAAGGGGACAATTAGATTTGTTTAGAACTCATTTAAATCCAATGAAATAAGATGAATTGGGACGATATTTTTTAAATATATAAATAAATAAATAAATTTTTCTTTTTTAATCATTTTGAATCGAAGGGACAAAATAAAGATCTTGAAACACATTATATTATATATTGTCTAAATTTATTAAAACTTAAAATTATCCCAAATCATACGATAAATTGTATTAATAATATATGTGAATATTTTAAAAACATAATAACTGTAAAATTAGTTATAAATTTATTACTAACTAATTATCATAATTAACTAAATTAAAATTTATTAGAGTTTTAGTTTTATACTTCTATCCGGATTAAAATTTCAAGTAAATTTTGTCAATATAAACACTAAAATAAAATTCCATTACAAACATAAGTAAAATTAAAATAATTATTTTTTAATATTCATAACTAAATAAATATACACTATATTTAAATGTTTAACTTAATAATTGATTGAAGTAACCTATAATATATAATTTTATTTTTATTATTTAAATAAATATTTAATAATCTAATAACTATAATTACTTTCTCAAAATTATAATTAATATTTATCTATTTAATGATATGATGAATCATCATTCGTATCATAACTATAATAATCTATATAAAAAGTTCTCCTTGCATTCTTTTTTAATTTTTTTTGAAATTTTCCTTTGTACCCATGTATCTCTCCTCTGAAGAACTTTTAGAAGAATTAATTACTTAACTTCATACATTACTCCTAAACGTTAAATATAGACTTGATGAAAACATATAACAAAGATATGGACTCCAATGAGTTTACAAATGGTATAGCAAAACAAATAATTGCGCTCTAGTTACAAAGTTCAGTCGAGCGTAATCCAAGCAATTTGCATACGACTTATCACACAGACCACTGGACACATGAATAATTATTTTTGGAAATCTACCTAAATTCGATCCATTCAATTCGGATTGTAAAAATGAGGGATATCAATAAACACATGAAATCAGTCAAACTTCATTGAAAATTAACCTAGTACTATTGTCTATAGTAGCCACCCTGGTACGGAGGAGGGTATGGAGATGGAACGGTATAAGGAGGCCTAGTCATAGATCCCGGTTGCTGACCGGGAGCATTGTAGTATGGACCCCGCCACCCGGGGTAAGCAGGTTGTCCGTACTCGTGTGTAGCCCCTCCTGGCTGC
This sequence comes from Hedera helix, assembly GCA_947179155.2. Taxonomy (NCBI): domain Eukaryota; kingdom Viridiplantae; phylum Streptophyta; class Magnoliopsida; order Apiales; family Araliaceae; genus Hedera; species Hedera helix. The sequence goes on from OX359281.1 coordinate 39,314,914, forward strand.
TGCTGGTTCTGTGAAGGTGGATACGGAGAACCTGCTGCTGGCAAATGGTAAGGAGGTGGCTGCTGTTGAGCCCCATAAGTTGACGGGGGCTGAGAATACCCGGACACTGGGGGCTGATGAGGGGGTGGATAGTAAGGTTGTGATTGAGGAATAGGCTGCTGGGGAATATTTACAGCATCTGTCTGTTGTTGATGAGAAGATGTTCTTTGAGGTTGATTCGGCTGCCCTACTGAAGGGTAATTGTAAGCACCTGTATGCTTACCATCCTGAAAACTGAGACCTGCCATTTGTCTCTGTACATCTTCAGTCATTTCTCGACATTGTATGCTTCTTGTCATCACAAAATCACTGCACTGCTGTTTCACATTTGTGATGGCATCCTGTAACAAAGGCAATAGCAAATTCTTGAGGCAAAGGTGAAAGAGAGAACCAAGAATATATTGAGGTTCTGATTATCTCACGCACACTAGTAAAGATAATGAGATCTCAAGGAATAATAACGAGTAACAGGGAATGCAGACGAACTCATCTTTAATGCTACGTTTGGATTAAAAGAATGGAATGAGTGAAGGAATGAAACAGAGAAGGGAATAAAATATAAAGTGAAATGATTAATTCCATTCTAGGTGGAATAATTCATTCCATACCCTCCCTTTAAGGAATATAATTCATAAATTTGGGAGGGAAATGAATGGTCCATTCTATTCTAATGGAACAACCAAACACAATTTTTTTTATTCCATAAGAATGACTTATTCCATTCTCATGCTCATTCCTTCAATCCAAACGTAGCATAAGTGATTGCATCTGTGCATATTAAACCAGGCGAGAAATAAAAATATGAATGTTTCATACCTGAAGAGTAACATAAAACTTCAGTCCTTCATTAATATTCTCTTTAATTTCCTGATATTTCGCAATGGCAGCTTCAATCTGCTTATAGCACTTCTCACGGGATGCTACAAAATAGAATATACCAAAGACGATGTTAAAAGAGTAGAACATTTCATATTGATTGGTCAGGCATGACAATGGCTATAATTACAAAGCATAAATTGTATCTTTAAGAAAGTATTCCCTCCGTTCTAAATTATAAGATCAATATTGAATTTTCAAAAGTCAATTTCAAACGATTTCAAACTTTTTCAAACTCAAAATTGACATGAATTCATGTATCATAAACTACCTAAAAAGTTCTACTAGTTGTAAGATTATTGTTTTCAAAATTTAAATAAATACTGTCAATTTTGAGTTTAAAAATGTTTGAAATTGACTTTTCAAAAGTTAATATTGATCAAATAATTTGGAACGGAAGAAGTATTAAGTATTAATTAGTAACAAAACTAGAAAAGCTCTAAAACTTTATTTTATCATTAACTAGTACTAACAACCACCGGGAAAAGACATAATTAAGCTATATATAAAGAACAAAATAATAAATACTTAGGTTGTATTTGATAATGTATTCCAAAATACTTTTGCTTTAATTACAGAAAATATTAACACACGGTTTTAAACAGTAACAAAAATATACTTTTTAAGTCCTTTATTGTAGTGTTCAGGCATCTAATTGGAAGTTTATATCTGAGAGCACAAACATGAGATCAAACTGAAAACGGATAACACATTGTGTACCCACTATCAGCAGATAGCAGCTACACTTGTGAACTCGAATTCACAACACAATTATAAGAACGGACTCGGTGAACAGCCAGATCAATTCGTTGGACTTTCATGGGGAGAAAATCATAAAATTTACCTATGAGAACTATCTATGGTGGTGTACTACAAATAAGGAAACCTTTTCTGTTTGAAGACTCTTCAAAAGATTTTCTAGATGGGAGTACATGACAAGGATTAGTACGAGTGCCAACTCTAATTACCAATGGAAAAGTAGATCAAGTTTCACCTGCAGGATTCCATTCATGAAGAATCAATAGCAAACTGTCTACAGAGAAAATTCATGACTACATTGGAAAGACAGCTCAGTTTCCAACCCACTAATTAGAAATTTAATGATAAGAATAATGAGAAAAGGTGAAAATTTTATATAGAAGCGAGTAATCAATGGCATACAGCATGCAAGTTTAATAATGGCTACCTTTATAATCTTCAATGTTGAAGACGGTAGCAAATTCATTGTTTTGAGCCTGCCAGAATTTTTAAAAAAGTTAATAATAATAATAATAATTAGTAAGAAAGAAAAAAGAGAAGCTCCCCAGTAAGGCACAGTTTCGAAACCCTAAAAGGATTTTAAAAACAAAAACATAAAAACTTGAAATTCGAACAGACGCATAATGCCAGCAGACAAACAATCATATGATCAAACTAAATTGTACTTTCCGACCCTGGACAGATAAACTTACTTCAATTTTTCAATTGATGCTATGAATTATGACACAAATCCCAATTAACTAGCCAATGCAACAAAAAAAAATATAACAACTTCCACCGCACTACATGAGCGTTTCGATTTAATGCTGGACTGGAAGTATCTAACAGAGCCCTATTGAAACCTCATCTATCCCCCCTCCCCTCCCTCACCAAAAATTACTTCAAGAATGAAGACCGATGCAGGACAATGTCTTAGAGGATTAAAAAAGGGATAAAAGGAAGAAAGGATGGAGAAATAGGATAAAAATGACAACCTAAACCCACCATGGCACAAAGAATATCTCAATCAATAAGTATATCATACTATGAATTCCAACAATGATTACATTAGTTTATGTAGAAAAAAATAAACCATAACTCTAAGGTAACCGCGTGTAATAAGGAAAGGGTAGTCCTTCATCCCATGTTTCATCTCCATGAGGCATGAGCACAACCTTCGGTCTTATAAACGACAACATAACCAACTTCAAGCTAGTAGACTGAATGCCATGTTAATGAACTATCTGAAAATATAACATCAACATGCTCAACGTCCAGTGTCCAGTAATTCGTTGGCCTCGCTGATACAAAACATTTGGATGCTTGCTCCTAACGCATCTTCAAATCTCCAAGTATCCGTTCATTCTACTCCAAGTTTTTGTTCAATATCCAATAACAACCACACGGAAGATTAAAAAAATTAACTTGCTTGCGCTAGAGATAATTTTGTATTCAAGTTGCATAATTTGATCCCAAAGCAGATGACCAACTACTTCTCAACTATAACAATATCTATAATATAAAACAGAGCGGCTCAAATCTCAAGGCTTCAACATTCAACGGCCTCAAATCAATTTATGTTTCAACATCCAACAGTCTAAAATCATTTGGTGCTTCAACATCTAACGGTCACTAATCTATCTCTTATTTTCTCCCCCAATTCAACATCTTTTTTTTAAAAATCTATCCACTCACATTTCTCCCCCAAATCAAATTCATAATATAGTAATAATAATTATAATAATAGAAATAATAATAGAAATAATAATAATAATAATAATAATAATAATAATAATAATAACAATAACAATAACAATAACAATAGTAATAGTAATAGTAATAGTAATAGTAATAGTAATAGTAATAATAATAATAGTAATAGTAATAGTAATAGTAATAGTACTGCTACTACATAATAATAATAATAATAATAATAATAATTACTGCTACTAGTACAAATAATAATAATAATAATAATAATTACTACTAATAATAATAATAATAATATTAATAATAATTACTACTACTAATAATAATAATAATAATTACTACTACTAATAATAATAATAATTATTATTATTATTATTATTATTATTATAATTATACTAAAAAAAAGATTTTAAAAAAAATTGCACATAAACAACATTGGTTACCCTTTTAGCATTGACGCACTTTTCCTGTTTTTCGAGTATTGCGGTCCCTATGTTTCCACATGCAAATTGATTTGGGCAAAAAATCACAGGGACGATTCAGATTCATTCTAATTGATTTGTAAGTTATTTTAGGTTGCAAAGAGTCTTTAGGTAATAGAGTATTTTTGGAATTTTAATCTACGTCGTACCTTCAGGCACGGGCAATTACGTGTCATCTCTTTGGTATTTTTGCAGGTTATATCGAGAGCAACTATTGTAATAGGCTCTGACTCATGGTAAGAGAATCTTTTGTCCAATTTCAACAAAAAATATAGAGGAAAAAAATGTTATCTATAATATAAAATAGAGCGACTCAAATCACAAGACTTCAACATCCAACGGCCTCAAATCAATTTAGGTTTCAACATCCAACAGTCTAAAATCATTTTGGGCTTCAACATCTAACGGTCACTAATCTAGCTCTCATCCCCCCCCCCCCCCCCCCCAAAAATTCAACATCTTTTTTTCAAAAATCTATCCACTCACATTTCCCGCTCAAATCAAATTCACTGCTACACTATAATAATAATAATAGTAATAATATAGTAATAACAATAATAATTATAATAATAGAAATAATAATAATAATAACAACAATAATAATAATAGTAATAATAATAACAATAATAATAATAATAATAATAATAATAATAAGAATAATAATAATAATAAGAAGAAGAAGAAGAAGATATTAAAAAAAATTGCACGTAAACAACATAGGTCATCCTTTTAGCATTGACGCCCTTTTTCTGTTTTTCGGGTATTGCGGTCGTTATGTTACCACATGCAAATTGATTTGGGCGGAAAATCACAGGGACGGTTCAGATTTATTCTAATTGATTTGTAAGTTATTTTAGGTTGCAAAGAGTCTTTAGGTAATAGAGTATTTTTAGAATTTTAATTTACGACGTGCCTTCAGGCACGAGAAATTACGTGTCATCTCTTTGGTGTTTTTGCGGGCTATATCGAGAGCAACTATTGTAGTAGGCTCTGACTCATGGTATGAGAATCTTTTGTCCAATTTCAAGAAAAAATATAGAAAAAAAAATGTTATGATGATGCGATTTAGTTGGTGTTATGACAATACAATTTTGTTTGGACTTAGAGGACTCATTTTATACTTTTGGGCATATATGCAAAAGCCTTTTTTTTTTTTTTTACATCTCTTTTTTTTCCCCATTGGATCCCATCAAATGGCTTGCAGTACTACTCTTTTTCCACAAGAAATACTGTTCATGAATCATATTGATCGATGGTTAGAGATACTGAAGGCAAATAAATGTTGTCAAACTTCTCATTCCGTTTTGTCAATAAAGGAAATGTGTGTAGGATATCCGAAAATACTATATTGCACAAATTTGAGCCCGTTATCGTCATTCAATTAATTGCTCAGACCAGCCAAAAACTAATTTTAAGTTGGAAATGAATAGCATACTAATGTTTGCCTCAAAAAAAAAACTATGACTAGATTGAGTATCAATCTTTTTGCATTAATGGTTGGACTTTCAGTTCTATTATGGAACTGAGAGTCCACGACAGTTTTAGATTTTTCAATCTAGAAATATTTGATACAGTACTCAACTGTTATATTAGTTGCACCGTGTCTGCAGGCACAGGTTATCCCTAGTTAAAAGACAAAACAAGACTATAACAACAGCAAAATAAGAAAACTAGAACGGAAAAAATGCAGACCTGAATTTGCAGCAACAACCGTTCCTGTGCCTCGATATTTTGTGCAATTTCCTGACAAATGTGATCATACTTTGATATCTCCTTTTTGAAGAGATCCTCATAAGAGCCAGTGGATGTCATCAGCTTTGGCAGTATATCGTCCTGAAGGCCAAACCAATCAAGTTAGCACCTGATGTGAGATATTGCATTCAAAAGTACTAAATTTAATTATACAGAAATGGAATTTATAAGGATGCACTGCACCATCGCCACATCATAAGAACAGACAGTCAAGATATTGCAAAGAGATAATTGTTACAAGCAAACACGACAGCTCATATATTGCCCTTTTCTCTTCCAGGCTAGTGAATACACATATCTATACCTATACAAATACAGTGAGTCTAAAACCAACTGCTCAGCGTAACATGGATAAATTTCATTAAGAAATTAATAGCATCATTCTGAAGGAGTTTAGCAACAACCTCAGATTTCTAAAAGAATGTTAATCTCTTTTCAATAGCCTGCAATAATCAATTAAAGAATCATAATCAAATTAAACACACCTTCCTTTTCATCTCTTTAAGCATGTCTTCAAGACCTGCCCTTTGAGCACCTAAGTTCTCCAATTGCCTCTGCAAAGAAAACCAAGGAAGAAAGAAGTTAAGAAACTCTATGAAAGTATTAAATAATTAAGAAAATACAATGATAGAAGTCTGTCCATATTTGGTTACATATTGAATTTTGAACTTTGATTTGGGAGCATTTCAAAGTATTTCAAATATTTTGTTAATACTGGAATACTATATTTCTTTTGCAACACAAAATGGCATTCCCATCATGAAGATAACTTGTCCCAATAAATTCATATTTATGCACTCACGTTTGACATCTTCACCAGAACAAAATTAACTGTACTTTCAAGATTGCTTATGCCGTGTGTTCGTTAAGGGTGGAATAGAAGAAAGGAAAAGGAAGAGGAAATATTTGATCTCTCTTATATATTTGTTTTGTTCCTACCTCAAAGAGAGAGAGAGAGAGAGAGGACACTTGACAAGGAGAACTAAAAGTCTCTTCTCGTTGTTAAAAATAAAAGAAGTTGATTGTGAAAATCTACTTGCAAGGGAAAAAAACTATGATCAAATTTCTGGAATAACTCACAGCTATTCTGATTCAATTTGGTTTTTCCATTTTGTTAGTAATGCATAAAATCATGGTCTTGTCATCAATATAAAAATTATATCTTCAAGATAAAATATAAAAAAATCAGTTCCCACAACGTGTGTGGTTAAGATTGACGGATATAAAGAACATCCAATTATTTAATATCCATAATTCCAGATAACCATAACATTCACGTAGATAATAGCCTCAAAAATTAAATTACCAAACTCTGCTTCAAGGCCCCTAATATTGCATCTTCATTGGCATCCAGAGACATGATTGGTCTCCCAAGGGTCGGGACAGCAGACTCTATCTGGAACAAAATACAAAAAAGATGACGCTCCAATTAGTATCATTGGGAGAGTAAGACAACAAAATAAACATAATCTTATCATTGTACTAGATCTATTATAACTAGATTAACAACTTCAAGGGTGAGCCTGGAAGAATGAAGTAGTTCTTATTTTCAAATGCTAAAAAAAACCAATATAAAAAGAATATGATAAACTAACTGGATCAAACTCTACTTGATTAACCATGAGCTTCATGGAAATGTTATGAATAGCAATCAGCGAGGTCTCCTTGACACACACACACCCATGAGAAATTGAGAATGTCAAGTCAAGCGCAAGAACTGCTACTCCGTGTAAATAATGTTATAAAGTTTAGGATAACAACCCTCCTGCACCCCTAGTTTTCCTCCTCTTAACCTACCAACAGCATAGGAAGTAGGACCCTGATAATTTTATCAGTATCTGATGGTTGATCCATTCAACAATCTAAAATGTCACTGTGATAAATGAGATAATTAAAAAAGATTCTTAATTGAAATTAAGAATTCCTCGAGCCCATGAAAGGGGATGCTTTATCCTGTTAATACCAAATTACCGCACCTTCAATATGTTTACAGAACAACTCTGTAATTTATTAGATAAACTGAATATATGCATATACAATAAACTTATATCACTATTGTAGGTTTTAAACTTTTAACCGTGGACAGAGTTGATGTTAATAGAATTACATTATGTAATCTGATGTTGAGCTCAAAGACACACACTGGTTCATTTATAGATGATGAATATCTTTTATTAGATTAGAACATACATGAATTCAAACAATCTAAGGTTGAAGGAAGAAAACATACAGGATGGCGGTCAAGAATTGACATGAGGGTTGAATGATCTCTCACAGATCGCTCAATCCGGACATCACTTTCTGCAGCTTGCTTCAAATTTGCCGCAAACCTATTTAACCTATCCTGCAAATTCTTTGTTAAGGTGCTAGATTGAGGCCTGGTCCAACGAGTTCCAAATTGGCTTCTAAACTGCGCATCTTCTATTGCTTCTTTCTGCAAGAGCTCCTCAGTTTGGACAAGCAATTCCTGGTTTACCCTCCTCAGATCTCTAAGCTGCTGCAGCTCAGCTTCTAAACCAGCTGGGCCCCCACTAATTTGCACTGCTTCCACGTCTTCTTTGAGAGCTGTTGGCAGAGTGGAATGTCCTTCCAAAGCCAGGATTGAGTCAGGTAAGTCCATTTCCTTGAGCCTAACACGGGTAAGCTCACTGCCTTGCTGTAAAATTTCAGCTTGTGTTCTGATTATCTCATCAACCATTTCGGTATACCTAGAAAGAGCCTTAGCACTACTGTCAGGAACAAGACTAGCAAACATCTTATCCTTGCTTGCATCCAATACCTCATTCATCGGCAAAGACTTGACCATTTGAAATGTCGGAAGTGGTGGCAAAGAACTAGCCAGGGGAACCCTCATAAGGTACACTCTGTCATTCTCCTTCACAGCCCTCTCAAGATTAAGATTTAGATTGCTTTCCAATTTACCATATGCATCTAATAGTTGCTGTGCAGCCCCCCTTGAGGATGATTTCCTTGCTTCAGATAAAGCACTGATCCCACTCTTCAACCGTGCAATTTCCTCGGCAATCTCTTCTTTCTCATGAAGCTCTAAACCATACCTATAGCAAGCCTCGGCATAAAACAAGGCTGCCTTTAGCTGAACATGAGAAAGCCATGTCTTGTCGAAATGCTGGTTAAGTGGTGCGACACTCAGTGCTGCCAAAGCTTCTTCGTAGAATATTCCAACCTGTAAACATTTTCATTTCAATAAACATATTTCAGTGATTGGAAGGTAAGAGTATTTGAGCAATAAAGCCACTCGGGCTGAAAATGGCCACATCATGTACGTCAATGTCCTTACACAAAATATATCACAAAAATTTATAGTGTATTTCTAACATGTATAGTACAATCAACTCCTACTAATACTTTGGGCTACTACCATTACGCTAGTAAAACCATATCAACAATTGCACTTAAGCACATAGGATGTCGGCACATTACATGACATAAAACCAAAATTTAATCATGCCTAGTCGCCTAAGATTTACAACTTCTCGCAATAATTGTGAGACTGAAAAATGATTGTTCCATCAGACCCACATGATTTGACAAATCTAACTATCATCCCAGATTTTAGTTACTATTTTACGCAATCTTGACAAATCTTACATTCTCTGTGTTCAGCTTCTAGTGTTTCTCCATAGAGTAAAAGAAATATGTTCTAATTAATACAGACCTGCAAGTTTTAACAATGAGTAATTCTAGAGTATCAAATAGGGTCTCAAATAAATGTTTCAATATTATTTTATTACATGACCAATCACCAGTCAAACAATAAAATAAATGACACATTTGGCGATTAATCCATTTGAAACCCCTAAGATTACTCTTAACAATATTATGAGACATAATCATTTGTTCAAAAAATCATAATACCACGAGATAAGTAAAGTTGATAATGGGTATAACACAGATATGACTTTGACTATTATAATCGCACTTCTATATTTTGCCTTTCTAAAATATAATTAATTCCTACTACATGGTGTAGCATCATTTGTGGCACTAAAAATCAAAATTTTATGAGTTGTGGCGATTCACCTCAGCTTTTAATTCATTCAGCTCAATTCACTAAATTCATATCTAACAAGATGTGCAATTACTACATTCATACTCACATTCCCCAAAACCCGTACACAATCTCAATATTAGTGTAAATTTTACAACTTTTCACAATAATTCTCCTACCTAATCACAGTTTTTAATGGCTGTATAGGTAAACTTCAAATTAAACATGAATCAATATTCACAAATCACCTGTCTCGAAATTTTGGCACAAACACCAGGGGTACTCCCCTTAGCAATGGTATTCTCAAAGACGCACTCCTGAGCTTGAGCCAACATAAGCCTCTCTAACATCCCCACACACTCCACCGAAACATCAAGTGTAGTGGAGCTTCCCATTGACGCCTTCATCGCCACATTATCCCTCAAAAAAGAAAACGCCCCGGCCGCTGCAATAAACGAATGGGACGCCTGCCTTCGCCCCTCCACGGATGACCGATCAAACCCCAACCCTATCTGACTATGCACGGCGCCCAAATTAAACAAGACAGCAGCCTTTTCTAAGTGAATATTTTGCTGCGAGGCTTTGAGCTTGCTCTTGAAAGCATCGTACCACGTGAAGGTAACCGTGTTGATGTGGTCTTTGTCTGGAGAAATTGGGAAGCGTGATTCGACGGCAGTGAGGGCTTTGAAGTAATTTTGGAGGAGGTCACGGCGGGAAGAAAGAGAATCGGCGGGGCTGGCGCGTTCCAGATCGGAGCGGAGTTGTTTGAGGGTTTGGAGATCGTCTTCGAGGTTTTGGGCCTCGCGGTCGGAGTAATTGAAGACGATGTAGTTGCGAAGGGGACGGTAGAGATCTAGTGAGACTGTTTTCTTCTCGAAAATTGCTAGCATGATGTTCGACGCCGACGATGATGCTGACGGAGTTGCCATGATTACTGCAGTTGGTGAATCAGAGACTTGAATTGAGATCGATATGAGTACAGAATATTGAAGAAGATGATACTAGCATGCTTAACGAATCAATTGAACTTTATTAATTCTGACTGACTTATCAGCCGCGTTTTGTTCTTCGTTGTGTTCAATTTTTTTCTTAGCAGAGAAGGCAATCAGGAGGAGAGGACTTTTTTGGTGGTTAGTGTTTAACGACACCTCCGCCCCTAGTAGAAATTGAACAAAGATGACCGCGAGAGTTACCATCCGTCTACAATACTGGTCGTTGGATTAGATGATGTTAAAGTTGAGATGAAATTAAAGTTAATTTGATATAGTTCTAAATTTAAAATTTGATGCGTTTTATTTATTTTATTAATAATATTTTATACATAATTTATAATAATCATAATTTATATTCTTTTTCTCATCGATTCTGTATCATATGATGAATTTATGGACAAATAAAAAGTCAAAGCTAATCTCATAATACCGAAAGTTTTTGGTCTACTAATAGTATAATCACCCAACTCATAATATCTATATCAAATAAAATATATTTGTGTATTTAAATTATGTCTGAACTATAAAAATAAAAAAAATTAATCCCACAAATGAAGCATATAATGCCATTTTTGTCTATATTTGACCAGTCAAATTTAAATCTTTTTATAACAACTATGTTTAACTAAACAAACAAACTTTAATAAATGAACTTTTTTATTCAAGTAATTACATGAAGTAGATATATTTGAATGATGATATGTCCAACTCACATTTTACAATTCCAAGTACAAACACAAATTTTAAGACGCAGGATATAGTAGTGATATGTCCAACTACTCCATTTGAATAAGAATCGACAAAAATGGCACTTCTCTAATTTGATCATAAACTACTAATTTTCTTCAGCTACTATTTTTAGGCCCAATCAAGCCCTGTGTACATTGCTATTCCTGTACATACGTTTTCTTCGCCGAAGTTTCTAGAGAGAGAAGCAGCTCAACACACAGAAGAGAAGAGAAGAGAGTAATCAAGGCAAGGCCGCCATAAATCCATCACTATTCTTCAATTCCTTCCCTCGTTTTACATTTTTGATCTATCTGGACTTATCTCTCAACTCTTGAGGTATGTTATTTCGTTTTATTTTTCTCAGTATGTTTCTAGGGGTTTCTTATCTACACATTTTTTAAGGGTTAAAGATGATCTTCTCATGAATTTATATTTCGTAGAATTGTAAGGCGCCAAAGTGGCCAAAAGCGTGATGCTTTACCACTAGTTAAAGTTACTTGCACATTGAAAATTACGATAATCAGAAAAAATAATCCCTAGTTTGTTTGTTTTTTTTGTTCTTCTGTATCTTGTGTTTTTAGATGTTAATCAAGTAAGTAGCCTGTTTGTTTTTCCATCGTTCGTTAAAGTCTTTATTGGGATCTTCTTAACCCACCTTGGTTTTGAGTTTATTGCAGGTTCTTTTGGGAGTCTGACACAGAGGAAGCTTTGTAAGTTTGTTCTTGTGAGGGAAGTCTGGTTTTGGTTGATTTATATAGGTAAGAAAGGCGGGCTAAATCTTTGAAATTATGTTGCTTGATTTTGTGTTTTGTTTGTGTAGGACTATGTATAAGTGAAAAAAGTGTATTTCTTTAGCTGATTGAAGCTGAGGTGAATGTTAAAACCCTCGACAACGTGTTAAAAATGTAAACTGTACAGTTTAGTGATTAGGAGTAAGGTTATAGAACAAATTTTCTAAACATTCATACTTATGTTAATTGAATCAAGATCACAAAGATTCTGAAACAACTTATTTTATCCTTTTCACCATGCCTGGGTCGTTGATTACGAGAGTATTTCTATTATATTTTGCATTTCAGTATGTATCTATGCCATAGACTAACAAATATTGTTGCTCCTCGAATAAATGGAAAAGGAACACCTTAGCTTTTTTCTGGAAAGACATGCATGATGCAATTGTTAATGCTTGTCAATGTCCATCCAAGATTGAATTTGATGTTCTACCCGAAATTAATGTTCTCTGCTTGGTTTTGACATAATGGGTGGTCTTTTTTTGAGTAACCATTGATCTATAGTATACTAGCTTCAGAGGGTTCCATTGTGTACAAGATAGCATTATACCCTGAGAGAGCAAATTAGTAAATGAGTTATGTGGCTGATCGTAAATCTTTGGGACTTGAGGCTGTTTCTCTGTAGTTAATGCATAGATGCCTGTTGCTTTTGATTTATGCTAGAATATTACTTGTTTGGTTGTGACTAGGAAATGATATAGAAATAGATAGATAAATAGAATGGTATGAAGTCTTTTGTTTGATAAGTAGAATGGTCCTAATTTTGCACCATAGTAGGGATCAAGACTCAAAAGCATGGAGTCATGTCAGATATCATAATTGTTTAATATAAAAATGGAGAAATTACTAACATATTATATGTTCGAGTTTCATCTGTAATGCTAGATTCATATTTTTAGAATAATATCCAACCATGGGTTAGGAGCCTGGAGGAAGGTGAACCAGAAATTATTTATTTTTACTCTTTTAGAAAATGGAGGCTTTATTAGCATATTATATCCGTATCCGTTTTCCGGATACCGGATACGGATACGGATAGCGAATTAATTTTCCGGATACGGATACGGATACTGCTATATCCGTATCCGTTTATATCCGTTTACACCCCTACTTGAATGTCAATTTTCCGCTTCTTTCTACCTTCTACAGTACATCAGTTTATGTTGGTATATTGCCATATCCTCGTAAATAACTTGGAACGGTATTTCCATCAATAAAATTGGAGAGAATAAGATTTTTTAGTGTTCTAGATTAAGAGAGAGAACAAGGAGGGTGCTTTGAAAACTTATAAAATATTAGGGCTCAAGTGATTCACTGTAGAGACGATGCCTTGCCGATCTTTAAAGTCTTGGAAGGGAATTATTTTTTTATTGGAAGAGAATGGGGATTAGTTATTGACAAGACCTAGAGATATCTCAGTGAGAATGCTGACTTGAGTGATGGAAGATCCTCTGAAAAACATGAGGCCTTCCAGTGGGATATTTTGTGTGCTCCCGTAATCCTTTACAGATATAATTGGCTTCAGAGAGGTTTCTAATAAGAGAAATTTCCTTCTATGGTCTTATACATTCTATAGTCTGTACTCCAATATATTGCGCATCTCAAACAATGCATTTAAAACCTGCATGCTATAGATCATAGCATTAGGAGAAGAGCAAACAATTTGCTGCTAAAGATTTTAATTTGATTTTTTTAGCTATCGTAGTTTTTTTCTCTTCAAGGTTAAGCTCTTCAGTTATTTGTTCATCATTGCTATAAATCTGTTTGATTTTTATTATTTTTTCTTTTCCTTCTCATTATTATTGGATTTTATCTCATTGCAAATTTCTTAATTTTTATCTAAAAGGGGTGTAATATCCTTTTGTTATTCTGTTAGTTGTTTTTCTTGGTGGGAACTTTATAGTGGAAGAACTAACATTGATTCCTTCTCTTCTTTGAGATGCACTTCCGGTCATCATCATACCAAATGCAGATATTAAGTTGTTTTTTTACATCTCAATGGATTGCAAGAAGTTCATGCAGTTGGTTGAGGAGAAAAAGAAGAGGGTCCTGGAGAAGAAAGAAGCCCCTTTGAAGTGGGAGCAGAAGCTTGAAGCTGCTGCCAGGGCAAAAGCTGATGCTGAAGCCAAAGAGAGGAAGATGAAGACTGGAAAACACAAGAGAAGATCTGTGTCTGGATCTGATAGTGTCAGTGATAGTGAAAGCAGTGATGAGGATAGAAAGTCGACTAAAAGGACCCACAGAAAGCATAGGAAGCACGCTCACTTTGATTATTGTAATGAAAAGAGGAAGGAAAAGAAATTAAAGCGAAAACCAAAGAGACGGTCCTCCAGCTCAAGTGATGATAGCATTGACAAAACTGAGATTGGTTCAGAAGATGAGAAGAGGAAAAAGCGGGTCCAGAAGAAGTGTAAGAATCATTATTTTGATTTGGATTCTAGTGCTTCAGATTCTTCAAGTGACGAGGAGGATGGTGCAGCCAGAAGAAAAGGTCATGCAAAACATCACAAACGTCATCGACGATTTCACTCACATTCGAGCAGCAGTTCAGTTTCTTCAAGTGATGATGATGGCAAAGTCAGAAAAAGAAACCATGGAAAGCATCACAAGCATCAGAAACGACTGAATTATATTTCTTTGGATTCTTCAGGTGATGAGCAGACAGTTAAAAGGAAGCTTCATGTGAAGCACCGTAAAAATCATAGAAGATCTCATAGTCATGACTTGAAGTTAGATTCTGATGACCGCAGATGTGATAGAAGTAGCCTTTCTCTAGGAAAATCTTCTGATGACAACAATGAAGAATCAGTTAGAGTAAGGGACAAGAAGTGTCATCACCACCACCATCATGAGAACCATAGCCATCAAAACTCAGAAGAGCAACAGCAGCTAAATGGTCATGCCAAGCAGGGATTACATCCAAATGGAAAGTTTATTGAAAACCCTTGTGCCAAGGCAAATGTTAGGGGGCATAATGGTGCCAATGAAGGTGAAAACAGAGTTATTTAGAACTGCTGATCAGTTACAAACTTTAGTTTCTGTGATGGTTGCAAACTTTTTTAATCTGAAATCAAGGCATGCTAAATATTTGTGGCTTATTTTGGAACTCTAGTCAAGGACAAATGGTAAACCATGTTTTTGGAGTTGGGATGTTGCAAATAATTCAACGATATTTCATATTTTTGTTTTAATTATTTTATACTTTTATTGTATTACTTGTGATCTCTGGATTTACAAATATAAGCTTTGGATGTTGTAAAAGCAAATTGGAATGACTATCCCTCTTCAGGTTGAAATTGGTCAGGAGTCTATATTAAACAGGTAGCTGGAGTTGTTATGAGTAGGCCAGTTTTGGTCTTGACCCGTCGTTATTGTGTGTAATTTTAGTTCATATTTCTTCTCATTTTTCTTCTCTGTTTTATCTTTCTCGTGGGCATGGCATGAACTAGTTTCATGAACTTTTAGAAGGCTTTTTATGGAAACACTCTAGCCACAACCTTTTCCATCTGAATATGATACACGTAAATGGCAGCCTGTTTTATCACAACCTGGCTATTCCTTTTTGAAGTTGCACATACACCTATTATCAATAAATCAATCATTGCGAAGTGAAGCTAATTCAATGTTCTCTGGGTTGAGCTCCCTGAGGTAAGGTAAGCACCGCCTCATCTTTATCAGAATAATGTTATACTGGGCTAATTTATCACCTTGAATCTGATGGGGAGCTTTTGAAACAGAGATCCATATGCACAAATAAACCATCGGACTTCAACCTTCAAGAAGAGAGCATTAAAAAAAATAAAAGGGCGAGCAATCTTAATTCATTCCCAAGGGGAGAGAGGATTTTACAATACACACTTAAGTTAAACATCATTACTTTAAAGAGCAAATGGTTACAACAAAAATCAAATTGAACAAACTTGATAAAAAGTAATTCTCATTGAATTGGGCAATTCTGTATTCTGAATACTAACTGAATAAGCAAAAGAACTAGCACTTGGAAAGTAATATTCTTCACACATTTCACTAGTGGATCATTGGAGCAGCAATCTTGGTATATAAACTCAAAATTGACTCTAATGAAATGAGGAGCTTTGATTGGGGTGGAGGACAGGGAAGCAAAAGCAAAGGTAAAACAAAATTTGAAGCGCCAACATAAATACCTAGTTACGAAATTTGAATCTATTTTGTGATTGTAAGTTAAGACAATTGACACAGCCGTATAGAATGAATGAATTCGTAGTCACTCCTCTGTAACAATATGAACCCCAACTGTGATTTCAGAAGTTCTTCAAAATCTTCTCACTGGAGACTCCATCCAATACAAGAACAGAAGTAATCTCCTGCAAGAAGCATTCATTATAACCATTATCCCTATGTTCTAATTTGATAAAATATGATATTTAGAGCACTATAAAGTAAATTTATCTACTCAAATCAACTACACAGTTTATCCCAAACTTAAAAGTAAATGTATAAATTATGAAAATTAACACGCAGATATGATATGATTCTATGTTGGCCAGTTCCTAGAGGAATTATATGTATACAGACAACTCCATGCAAAAAGGACGGTGTATTGGGAAGGGGGGAGAAATAAAACACAGAACCTGTTGCATTTGAATGCAAAATATGACACTATGTTTATATTAGATTGTCCACTTTCAACTTTATGTAAACTCAAACTTCAAAAAACTGCATGATCAATGAAATGTTTTACAAGCAAGCAGCTCTCCTTAGGAGAAAAGGAATAGGTATGACTACCATAACACTCAAAAATTACCTACACCTTTGTTTTTGTTTTTTTTGGGTTGGGGGGGAAGGGCGAGATATTAAATCAAAACTTCTAGTATGTGTGATGGGCTCGGTGGCCTAAGGAGATCGGTGTAGATCTTAGTTGGTTTGATAACTTGATTGGCACTATTTCAAGATAAAATTTGAAGCTGGAAACAAAGATATTTTATCGAAACAAAAGCTGGAGTATCAGCGATTAAAAAAATAATTCCACCAACCTCAGCCATTTGTTTTTTACCGCAGAGCACTGCACCGGTAGATTGAGGACTATAAATTTGTTTTGCTCTAGAGAAAGCAGCCTACAAAAATAATGATATCAGAATTTTATTAAATTGACTAGAAATATTGCAGAATATCAAACAGACTAAAAGACATGGAACCAAAACACACACATTAATTACCTGTACCTAGCCACGTTCACCGATCCAATTATCATCTGGTTTAGATAATGCTGGTACAATTTTAGCTCCAGATGATTCCCAATCGCTGAACCTATCCTATAAAGGTGAAAGGTATGGAAGCTCAAGAATCAGCTCTTGACGACAGGTGAAAAAATCATGGATTCAATTTTGAAACAAATGAAAATGAGCAAAACACTAAACAAGACCTGATAAGCCATCTTTTTGAGGTTTCTTGCACCATAGCAGAGCCTCGCATCAGATCTCTTATCAGCATTGAACCCTGTCTCAATCAAATACCGGATTGGGCTGCATGTGTTCAAGTATAAGATCACAAGTTAATCAAAGAAGAAATACAAAGGAAACAAGAATTTGAGGTTCTGATAGAAACTTTAAATTAAGCTTGTTAATCTTTTCATTGCCAGACAGCTCAATAAATCAGTACAAACATCCCCTTACTTTCAATTTGAAGGGGAAAAAGGAAATCTAGAGAGCCTTAACATAAACTGTGCTGGTACTTCCATAAAAATTTGCAGCAGATGAAAAACACAAAGCACGTGCTAAACCATATCTTTGTAAATACATGAGCACTGAAACTTTGTACCAAGATTGCATAGTTCTAAATCTTGAAATATATTAAGATGGCCAAGAAGCCAAATCGAAATTCCATGTGGATATGATTTTCTAGGTTTTCCTCGAAATGGACTATAATCTTTTAGTTTCAAGAAATATAATATATGGCATGAAAATGGGTGGAAGTCAAACTATCCTTTAGGGACTACTTGAGATCACGTAGGAAGATATTTAGATGACAAATGAAGGCAGCAAGGTATTCAAACTGATGTAAATATATCTAGCTGCAAGGAATTCAATGCTTTGGAAGTGCACCAGTAGCACTAGAATCAAACAAATCTACGTACAAAGAAACTGAAAGGCACAAATTTCAATTGCCGTGTTCAGTCCACTTGAGAGTGATTTCAAGCTTAACTAACCCTAGATTTAAGACTCCAGAGGCATTTAGAAACTAAATGTCAACTGGTATTCCTTTTACTTAGACTTTCTCTACTGTTGATCGTTTTGCAAGTCAAATTGGTTTAAGTTTTGTTTCTAAGAATTTCAAGAGCTAACTATAGTAATTTTGAAGGCAAATTTGCAACAAAAGCACATTAATAAAGTATTTAGATTTGGTCTAATATGTATGCTGAAGCATACAATTATATACAACAAATAGGAGGAGCCAAATTTGAAGAGAATTGCCAAATTCAAATGCATATAAAGAAGTTATCCGATTTAATAAATAAAAAAGCTGACCTAATCACAGATCCAGTTGCGAATATAAGAATCGACCGGTAGTCGTCGGGAGGCGGGATTTCATCCATTTCAAAAACCTTTCCCCATGGCCAGACTCAATTCAACCACATCACCTCTGCCAAGTCCACACAGCAGCTCCGCCGTGGAGCCAGCTATGCTCTTCACCAAAAACTCAAACACTCCCTTCGAGGAGGTGAGAGACGGCAGCAATGCAATAGCGAGAAAGGAAGGCTTTTCAACGGCCGCATTTTTCTCATCCCCAAACATCAAATTTATACCCATAAATTTGATTGGCATGATTAGCACCAACTGAACTTAAATACAGGGTAAAATTTATACAGCAAGTAGGCATTGGATCGCCATAGTAACACCAAGTAATAAAAAGCAAACTAAACCATAGTTCTTGAGTAATCTGGTGACAAGATTTAATAAATAAGGCGTCAATTATTCAAAAAGTAAATATACATGTCAACCTTCATCCCCTTGCTATGTGACAAAATAAAACAGAAGGGGCCCTTCTAAGGGTGGCGCTTGATTCTGGTGCTCATAACAATCTTGCAACAAGATAAAGCAGAACTAAAATTCTGACATGGTTGGTTTAGAAATAAAACTCCAGGTGCTCACATCGCCAACAATGAACAAAATTATTGATTTTCGCAATTATCAACAGAAGAGGGGGGAAAAAGTGTCAATGTCATGTTCTAAGCAGCATTTTCCTTGGCAATCTTCTCTGCCTTGGCAATGACTTCTTCAATTCCTCCAACCATGTAGAAAGACTGTTCTGAAAGGTCATCATACTTCCCATCCAAGACTCCCTGTAAGAAACGACAAACCAAAGATGGTAACAATGTGGATCAAAACATGGTGACTGTAAAATACAGCTGCACATAGTATTATACATGTTTATCCAAGAAAAAAGAAAAAGAAAAAAGAAGGGTACATTTGACCAAAATAACTACCAAGAAAAAATCACAAGTTGATCAAACACCATATGAATTTCAACAATAATTGACACACAATTTTCAATATAGATGGGCATTACTATATGCAATTTGACTTGATTTAAAGGTATTAGTAAATATCGAGTAGCATTTAAACTAAACAGAAAACTTGCAATGGGAGTACAACTAAATGAATATTTACTAGAAGTCCATAATAGTTATTGATTCGAATGGGGTTGCTTCACAGCCATTACAGTGAGATTGAAAGTTTCTTTTTTGGTTTATGACCACCATTGATTATCCAGCACAAATGGTAACTAATATTTATTTACCAGAAGTGGCTTCATTACATGGACTATGATATAAATATAACATATCAATCAAGTTTTTATCCTCTTTAAAAAACACAAGTAATAACCTGTGTTGTGTGGAAAATGAGGCAAATAATGAGGGGAAATAAAAAGCATTGTTTATGATAAATCAAGGCAAATGAACCAAAAAAATGCTTGCATTTCAAACAAACTATAATCACCTGGAAGCTGGTACTGCTCTCCTTCAACTCCACATATTTGCCAGGGGCACCAGTGAACACTTCTGCAACGTGGAAAGGCTGGCTCAAGAACCTTTGAATTTTGCGAGCACGAGCAACAGTCAACTTGTCATCTTCACTGAGCTCATCCATCCCCAAAATAGCAATAATATCCTGCAGATTCTTGTAGTTTTGAAGAACTTACTGTACACCACGAGCAGTAGTGTAATGTTCCTCTCCCAAAATATGTGGGGAGAGCATACGAGATGTAGAATAAAGTGGATCAACAGCCGGATAGATACCCAGCTCAGAGATCTGCACATTAACATAAAAGTTGCCAACTTAGTATAATGTAGGAGAAACTGGAACATCACCACAAGAGAAGAGGGTAAGGAAATTTGCAAACCTGACGTGACAACACAGTTGTGGCATCTAAGTGAGCAAAGGTTGTTGCAGGAGCTGGATCCGTCAAGTCATCAGCAGGCACATAAATAGCTTGGACGGAAGTAATAGAACCTTTCTTGGTTGTAGTAATACATTCTTGAAGGCCTCCAAGATCAGTGGCCAAAGTTGGTTGATAACCGACAGCAGATGGAATACGGCCAAGTAAAGCAGAAACCTCTGAGTTAGCCTGAAGAACGAGTAAAATAAGCAGAAACCAAAGATTAATATCTTTAAAAAGATGCCATGCACAAACAAAACAAAAATTGTCAATATTTAACTAAAGAGGCAATTGTACCTGAGTGAATCGGAAAATGTTGTCGATAAAGAGGAGCACATCTTGACCTTCAGCATCTCTGAAGTGTTCTGCAACAGTCGATCCAGTAAGACCAACACGAGCACCAGGGGGCTCATTCATTTGACCGTACACTAGAGCACATTTGCTGTCGCTCTATAATGATGCAAATAGAATGATAAAGTTTTACTAAATTGCAGACATAAGCAAGAAAAGAAGAGGGAGACTAATAAACACAAAGTAATTAACCTGCTTCTCTCCAAGCTTAATGACCCCACTTTCAATCATTTCTCTGTACAAATCGTTACCCTCTCGAGTACGTTCTCCAACACCAGCAAAGACAGAGAAACCACCTGCACAAAGAAAACAAGCACCAATCTGTAAACAGAATGTAGACTAAAACAGGAACTTCAAAAGCATAGGATGATAGGAGTATCAGCTTACCATGGGCTTTTGCAACATTATTAATAAGTTCCATGATAAGCACAGTTTTTCCTACACCAGCACCGCCAAACAAACCAATCTTTCCACCTCTTTGATACGGTGCAGGGAGATCAACAACCTGAAAATTAATGCAATATGTAGTTAAATAGTTACACCAACATCGGATACTCACATATACGAGTCCAAATCATATAAAAAGGAAGAAAGACTAAAACTCATTATTTCTTGCCAAAAAGTAACAGAAAGCAACAATAAGCAAAAGTGCCAAACAGTACAATCTTATTTGATAAAATACCTTAATTCCAGTGACAAGAATCTGTTGTTCAGTTGCTTGCTCAACAAAAGCAGGAGCTTCTCGATGAATTGGCAAGGAATGGTCGGTTTCTGTTGCAATATATCCACAAAAAATAAGAAAATTCTTCTTATTAAATTTATTAAATGATTTATTAGTATGGCAATAGCTCACTTACTAATATCGCCTCTATGATCAATAGGCTCTCCAATAACATTCATAATACGCCCAAGGGTGGCTCTACCAACAGGGATCTACCATCATTATGAACAGGAAAACCAAAATTAATAAAAATAAAACTCAAGGTACCAAATCGCAGGAAGCACATAACCATGATACTGAAAAGGAGCCACTTATGCTCAGAAGAGACATTTTCTCTGTTTCTTACTGTTTTTATGCTCTAAACAAGATGTGTGTGTGTGCATATACTTAATATAAGCATATATAATAAGAAGGGCAAGATATTTGGACTTCAAAATCCTAAATAATAGTAACCTTTTAACGAGGAAAAGATTTAAACTCCTAACGACATACAACACAGAACCACAAACTACTCTAAACCTATGAACAGAATATCTTTGTATTGATTTCAGTTAATTGTTACTTGTCTATAATGCATATATTTTTCACTCTATTGAGCAAAAACAAAACTAAGCTGGTTTTTAGATACCAGTAAACTAGCACTGTGTTGCTAAATATTACCATATTAACAGTTTCTTTGAAGTCAAACAAATGTACAATCTCCAATCACAAGAATACACATTCCACAGTACTAATGCTTCACCAAACTGACATAATAAAAAATTCTGAATAAAGTAATTAGAACGCATATCTTTAGGATCCTATAGAAATAACAGAAAGTCATAATATGAAACACATTAGTACACTCAACGTTATACATTCCTAATCAACTATCAAATTAACTAAAGAGTGGTGAGCTTACCGTGATGGGAGAACCAGTACTGAGAACTCTCTGACCTCTTACAAGGCCTTCAGTACCATCCATAGCAATGGTCCGCACCATATTCTCTCCCAAATGCTGCGCGACTTCCAATACCAAACGTTCGAGTTATCCAATACCTCCAACGCCGTCAGAATTGGCGGAATCCCCTCAACGAACCTCACGTCAACGACGGCTCCAATCACCTGGCAGACCTGCCCGATCGCGCCCGCTCCGGTGAACTCGTCCGTGATCTTGCCACCGCCTGATCCCTTGGTGGGAGTAGGTGTGCCGCCGGAGATGCCGCGGATGTGGCGTAGTTGACGGCGCGATTGAGGAGGAATCCAGCCGGAGAGGGGCGGTGAGAGGTGAAACGTGAAGGGGCTCTACTAGAAGCTGAAAATGGAGATTTGGAGGGGGATCGGTGTATGGATGATCGGAGGAGAGAGGCCAGTAGCCTCCGTGAAGCCATGGCGTTCGGGTTTCGTGGATAGAGAAACACTGCTAGGGTTTGACTCTGATCGTTACGCACTGTATTAACTACAGACTAGAGCTGTGCACGTACTGATTTACTTTTTACTGCATGTTACTGTGCCGGAAACTGAATATGCTGGGTTAATATTCTCCTCTTTTTATCAAGGCTCCGGCGACCATCGTCACCAACTCTTTTTCCAAAATCAGCCCTCAAGTTTTAAAGTCAATATATTTTACCTCCATATTTAATTATATTTTTACTTTATTATTTGAACTAATTTTCAATTTTTAAATTAAATACACACAAAATATGAATTACACGTTTGTCCCGGGCCCTTACTTGGTGATCGATTTGGAATCTTGGTTATTTAGGGCTAAGCTTGTTGTGGTTATATTAAAGTGACATTGTTTATGTGATCATTAGGTAAAAAGTAAATATTATTTGACTCACATAAAATAAAAAGCGATTAATTAAAGATAATAGTTTAATATTAAAAGTCTCTTATTTTATTTTTAAAGGTTATAAGTTTGAATTTAACCGACATAAATTCAACAAATATGCTTCAAAAAAAAAACATATTACATTAAGTTATTTCTAAATTTCCCTCCCAATACCCTACCTCCTAGCCCCTAAAGTATAGATTCTCAAAAAAAAAACATTACTTGAAAAATGGCAATTAAAGGAGCAAAAATCAATTTGGAAATGTATTACATCCATAAAAATTGCATTCCCTCTTTTTTTTAAAATAATAATAATTTTGATTTGATTAACTTATGGAATCTAAAAATTAAATTAGTAATGAGAATTTATTCTAAATTTCAAAATAATAATTTTATATTTAGTAATATTTTTATAATAGTTTATAATTTTTTTATATTGCATTAATCAAAATCAAATTTAATCATATCAATTTAATTAAGGCAGTGATGAGAAGTATATTTATAAAAAAAAAAATAGAATGAGTATATAACATTTCACAACAAAAGGCACTCAATTATAAAATTTATGAATATTAAACATATGTTTTTATTTTACGTTAACCATTTAAAATAACAGGTTCTTAGTTTAGTAATGTAATCTGATAATTAAATTATGATGACAGTGGTGGATTTAATAATTCCCTTTAACTATGGCAAAATTAACTGTTTTTTCAAAATGTTAAATTAAACTTATGTATATATTGATATCTAACATTATTGGTGCACAAATAGCCTGCGGGTTGGCCTGGTCAAAGTTCAACATAATCAAGGCCTGGTTCGACTCGGTCCAGCCTGAAGACCATTAATATGTCACATTTTTTTTGCTCGGATCCAGTTTGGCCCCCCCTGCCAACAAGTCCGAGCTGTCCTGAGGTCCGGTCTGTCAATTTTCTTTCTTTGCTACTTCAATTCTTCCATTACAGACGAAAATTTTCTCTTTATGACAACTCATTCAATAAATTAAATAAAATTGACGTCTTTCAATACATTTCATTCATGCATGTTTGTTTATATATGAATAAATAAATTCATGAAAACACATTGGGTAGTGTAATATATAAGAATTTTCCTTGCCTAGCTAGCAACCTACACTTTTTGCAAACCTTTCATTGCATCTTCATTTTAATAAATACTTAGCGTAAAAACTAGAAAGTCATTTGTAAAATAATAATAATAAAAAAAATATTTTTCATAAAAAAAAATTAATTCTTTTATTAATGATAGTATAAAATAATATAATATCTTTAAAATTGTACAATATTTTTATTCATTATTTTAATTTATAAGTTGTAATACATTATTTTTAATTAATATAACAATCAAGTTTTAAATTTTAATTGGTATTTTTATAATATTTAAAATTACTAAAAAAAAATTTGAATGAATCGAATCGAATCGGTTTGGCCTGACTTGCCCTGCAGGCCCTAGTAGACCCTTTTTTAAATCACCAAATCCGGCTTGGTTTGACCCAAAGCCTAGGCTACCCTGACCTACAGGCCTCAGCATACCCCTTTTTTAAGCAATAAACCCGACTAAACTTGACCCAATACCTGACCTGCAGGCCTCAGCATACTCCATTTTCAAGCACCAAGCTCGTTCTAGCTTGGTCTGGTCAACGGCAAAAGTCTGACCAACTTGTTGTGTATGACTACTTAACATTCAAAAATAATATATCATTCACAATAATATTTCTTTGGATCTTCCTTTATTTAAGATATTGTACGTCTCATGTTTTAATTTTATTAAATAAATTTGTTTATAACTATTATTATGTTTTACCTTCCTTAAAATCATAGTAATTTTATTAACTAGAAATCCAATGAATTATATTAATTTTTAAATTAATTTTAAAAAGTCAAATCAAAATTAATTTTAAAAGGTCAAAATAAAATTGTATTTAAGGAATGAATGAGGGATGACTATATACTAATACAAACTGATTATAATAGCTGGACGCAGTGTCGTGTGAACTCGTTTATTGAAATGTACTACTATTATTCCATTACTTTATTCAAATGTTTTTAGACTATTTTTCCATTATTTTATTGTAATATTTTTAAACTCAGATCAGTCATCAAACTAAAAAAAATATTTGGTGAATACGTCATAAATATATTAATAATTTTTAAAACATATAATTTTTTATAAGTTAAAATATAGTGAAATTATGTTATAGGATTACTAAAAATATCTAATTTTTAAAATAAAAATACTTTTGTATCTACATAATATTAAAAAATACTTTAAAATCAGTTCATTAGGTCAATTAATCGATTTTATCGGTGGTTAACTAATTTTTAATCAGTTTAATGAAAAAACAGTTATTGGGCCTAATCAATTCGTTTGTCCGACCAATTTCCAATTGAACCTCCGGGTTCAAATCAATTTTCAAAACATTGCTTTAATCGTTTAGTTGAATATAAAACGAATGACTTAAAAGCAAAACTTGATTATTCTCTTTATTTAATTTATTCACGGTTGCGCTATACTTTTTTTTTACAAAATTTGATATATATTTTGTAAATGATAATTTTTAATAAAAATTTTATTTTTAAAATATATTTCTTATATTTGTTAAAATATAATAACAACATAATAGTATTTAATATACTTTCAATAATATCGTGAAATTATTTTTCTGAATTAGAGGGAACAATATTTTATAGAAACATAAAGATTATTAAACAATGAAAAATATTTAAGATAATAAAAATACATCAAAAGAAAAAATATAATATTAAAAAAATAAATAAAAAATAATATTTCATTTATTTGAAAAGATAAGATCATTATTAACTTTTAAAATTATTTTTTGACATTTTTAAACTCAAAAAATACATAAATTTTTAAAATTTTAGTCGATACAATAATGAATATTGTAAACTATCTAATAAGTACTATTTATTGTAAAATTTATTTTGTATAATTTTTAATAAATTACCTTAATTTTGAGTTTAAAAAGGTTTTAGGTGTTCACTTTTAAAAGTCAATAATAAATTTATAATTTTTTAGTTTTTTGAATATTTTAATTTATTACAATAACATATCCTAATCTTAAGGAGGGGTCTAAGTGGGGAGGGAATAACTTAGGACCTGCTCAACAACTCTTTATAAGTTGGTCAACCCAACTTCTAAGTTATTTAGCTAAAAAAAAGTGTTCGGGAATGACTTTTTTTTAACTTATAAGTTGACGTATTATAAGTCATTTTTTATAAGTTCGTCAAATGTTATGAAATGATACTTTTGCCTTATTTTATTTTTCTAATATTCTTCTTATTTGTGTTTTTTTTAGTAATCTTATATTTTATTTTAACTTATAAGTCATTATTTGTCGAACATATTTACAACTATTTTAACTTATAAGTAAAACTGACACCGAACGATTTTACTTATAAATTTACTAAAATTTTAATTTTAAGTCAATTTAAAAAAAGTCATTTCCCAAACTGGTTCTTAGTGAGGGATAACTTAGTGTCTTGAATCTTCTCTACACTTACTGTCTTCAACACGTCCAACTACCTTTTAGACTTGTCTTCAGCAATGTTTTTGAGATTTGCTATCGACAATAATTGAAATCTCGACCTCTGTATTAATATAAGTTATACCAATCAACTGATTTTCCAAATTATAATTAAAATAATCTTATAATTTGGACAAAAGAATTATATAAAAAAACCTTGAAGACTAATTAAATTGAGAGGAAAAGAAAAAATAGATGCCGAGAAACGAAATTAAAGGCGAATTTACTTTTGCGGGTGATGGAAGGCAGGCCGGGGGAAATGTAAAAAACTCCCGCCAAATTGAACACTATATTCCTTTTCCCGCCGTTAGGTAACCTTATCTAAGCTCGTCTTAATAATTAATTCTTAATTATTTGCAAAGAGACGCATAGCAACTCGAAGAGAGTTAAGATTGTTTTGTTCGTCGACCATTCCAAATTCGTTTTGGGTTCTGTGATTAGAGTTTTTGCAGTGTAAGGCTTAGATAGACTTTTCAAAAACAGCAAGATCTCTATTGGTCTGAAGTGATGAGTGCTGTTAACATTACAAACGTCACGGTGTTGGATAATCCATCGCCATTTCTAAACCCTTTCCGATTTGAAATATCCTACGAGTGTTTGGTTCCTCTGAAAGATGGTAAGATTTTATCTAAAATTTCAGATTTTGTGTGCGCAACGACTGAATCTGATTTGTTGATATTTTATACAGTATATGTTGTATTTTGATGATTTGAAGCTTAGCTAAGTTTTATGGTGGATCAAGATCTTTGCTTTGATGTCACAGTGTGATTCTTAGACTTGTTGAATTATCACTATATACATATTTCAGGAACAATTATATGTAGAAATTAACAATTATATGTAGAAATGAACTCAATGTTTTGTATTAAGCCAGTATGTGCTCTTGATCCAAAAATGGGGGTAAATTTACAGGAAGGAGCTGAAAATGAAGGAGAATAAGCAGAATAGCTTTCAAGTCTCTTGTATTAGAACAACTATGACACACAAAGCGCAGTTATGAGGTGTTTTATATCTGAAGTTTATTTGGAGATCTTCATATAACTGATGCTTTGAAAAAATGGATAGCAAAATGTATGAAACAACTTGGAAATAGCAAGATAAATATGCTGATTTCATTATGTTGTTTCTTATGCTTGATAATGATGTAGAGGATGGTTTATAATATTCAAATAAATCAGGGATTTGCTTCTTTTTTTGGTGGAATTGACATGATGAAAGATTTTTTGCTGATGATTGTTAAGATTTCTGTTCCTTTTTATAATTCTTAAATTTTGAAGCTAGTTGATGAGGGTTGTTGTTAGCAAATCAGTTTGTTCAGCGTAGGTCAAGACCAACTCTACTTGGATATTTATGTTATAAATTATTATACAAATTTGCACATTATCTTATGGCTCCACATTCTGGAGATAGTTTGGAAATTTTGATGTCATGTATCTCTGGTTGACTAATTTGTTGTAACATTGAAATAGGCTCCTGTGTCAAATGAGTGAATAGCTAGATCTCCTTAGTTGAAAAGCTCTTTCATCTAGGCCTAGTTCATTGAATGAATTAAGGCGTATTTTCTTGCTTTAATAGGCTGATATAATCTTTTATTTTTTGCCAGAAAGGCTGACAATACTATATGTGTAAGTTGGTGACTTAGTTGTGTTTTTTGCCCCTCCCATTTGTATCTTGATAAGTACTCGTTATCATGAATACTTATGTATGCTAAAGACATTTACAGGTGTCTATTGCCAAAATAGAATTTGAAGTTGATTTAGTAGTAGGGCTATGGTTCAGTTTATTCAGCTTCTAGACCTTACACCACAAAGGAGTCCAATTCTGCCTAAGAAACCACATACATTTTACTTTCCACAATGTACGTTGCCCTTCCAGAGGGTATTTTGAGCATCAAATTCTACCAAGATGGTCAAAACCTTATGTTTATAAGAAACAAAAAGAAGATATGTTTAATTAAGGTTTCCTGAATCAAATTCTTGCAGTATCTTATCTTCAACAGAACTAGCCAATTTATTTCTGCTTGCTGCTGCTCATATATATTTGATTTTCAATTTTTCATTGTTTAAGATTTAAATGGCAGATATATTGGGCTTACCTGCTAATATACCATTATGGACTTCCATTAGTGGAAGAAACTTGTTTGGGATAATTTTGAAGAATGTGATGTTATCATGTCAATTTGAATGTCATGTAAAATTGCCGTGTGGGATCTCTTTTCTTTTGGATTTATATGATAGCAAATGCTTCGGCTGTTTTGTGATATGACGAGTTTTGCAAATTGTATTTTTCTGATTCCCTCCCCCTGTTTTGAGATGAACAGCTGAACTTGCTTTGTTATGGGATTGCCAAATGGGTAGCATTCTGTAAACAATAAAAGCAGTTGTGATATTAAAGTTCCAAATATTATTTCTAGGTATTACTATGTTTCAGTTAGAAGCTTTTTGTCTATGTACTGCATCTGCTCGAGGTATTTCTGCACGGAAATGTTACATACACACCATATTTCTCTCTCTCTCTCTCTCTCTCTCTCTCTCTCTCTCTCTCTCTCTCTGTGAGTATGTGAATAATATATTTTGGGTGGCTGTATACTTGTATAGATACGGTTTGAACCAACTTTCTTAGCACATTGGAGGAACAAATTTGGTCAGTGAAAATTTACCTATCAAAATAAATAAATAAACTTGATCAGTGGAGATCTGATATTCCCCTTTTGTTTGCTTGTTTTTCTTCTACTTACCCTCTTGCATGAACTGGTTGTTTGACTGGCAGTAGCTGTTGATGTTGTGGTCAGATGCTTTTCAGTCTGAGTTTGTTAATGCTGACTTTGTTTTGTAGTTACGTTTTGACACTGTTAAGCTGTTACAGATTTGGAATGGAAATTAATTTATGTGGGATCTGCTGAAGATGAGACCTACGACCAACTCCTAGAAAGTGTGCTTGTTGGGCCAGTTAATGTTGGCAACTATCGTTTTGTCTTTGAGGTAGCCTTCGTGATGCCCTAGTAACATCTTCAACTTTGATCTTTTTGTACCATTGTATGTGGAATTAACAGTAATGTATTTTTCTTGACGGACTTTTTACAGGCAGATCCTCCTGACCCATTGAAAATCCGTGAAGAGGATATTATTGGTGTGACGGTACTGCTTTTGACATGCTCTTATCTGGGACAGGAATTCATCCGAGTGGGATACTATGTTAACAACGATTATGATGATGAACAGCTAAGAGAAGAGCCTCCTCAAAAGGTTTTGACAGACAGGGTTCAAAAGAATATTTTGGCTGACAAGCCCAGGGTGACAAAGTTCCCCATCAACTTTCAACCCGAGAACAATGAGCATGAACAACAGCCTCCTCCTTCACCTTACCGTACTACTGAAACCTTTGAGAATGGAGAAGAACCTTTTACCGCACCAGATCATGATGTGCTCTCTTTAGAGCTCAAGAGCCAAGAAGTTAACTAAAGACCATTATTGTAGTTGTTTGCTTGAAATTTTGACATTCAAAATGTGGGTGAATTTTTTTCCCAAAGGCTTAACATCATATATTGATGATTGAACATTGCCATGAGGAGTATTCATTGGAATGAGTTTATTGAATATTGTTGTACCTTCTGCTTGAGCACTAAAACATGCCTGTATCTGCTAAACATCAAGTATTACATATGGTATCGTTCCTTTGATTTAGGGCTACTGTGATATTTTTCCCCTTTCACTTAACATAATTTTAAATGATTAAATCATAACCTGCCAAAGTCCATTCCAAACCTTGTTTGGGAATCTATATCTATATACATATATAATGTACAATATTTGGTTTTTTGGTATTCGTCTTTGGTTTTTGGTATAGGCCTAAAATTTAGTTATTACTAAATGTTAACGCCAAATTTTGTAGCACTCGTTTAAATCACAAAATAACGAGCGAAATTAAACGTCAAACACAATTAATTCAGAGAAATTACTGTAAAGATACGAGAGATTTACGTGGAAACCCAAATCGGGAAAAAACCACGGGGAAAAAGAACAATTCACTAGTATAATGTTGATAGTTACAGGTTTCTCTGATAATAGAGAGCTTGTATGCTGGAAAATTGGTTCTGTGTGTGTAATAGTAAGCTCAAAATCCAGATGAATGTAAGTATGTCAATCTGAAAGTAAAAATAAGCAAGTCTTTTTCCTTTTCTGTTGTTCCCCTTTTATATGCCCATGTAGCCATAATTACCAGCATTAATCAACCAAATAAACGTCTCTCTTTCAGACAACCGTTAGCAGACTTTTCATTTTCCAAGTAAATTGGCTTTTCCTCTTCCAAACAGCCCATCCGTCAAAATGAAGGGTCCAATAGCTAACTCTGTCAGGCCCAGCCCAATAAATTAATAGGGACCAACCAAATAAACTAGTACGGGCTAGTCCAAACCCGGGCCCAAACTTTCTCAACCCAACACTAAAATACTTTTTAAAGTCTTAATTTTGTTTTATTTATTTTAAATAAGTCTTGAATTTAATTGCAATTAAAATACCTTTTTAACGCGAATGACACAAATAGATGCGAATGGTGCATATGATGGTGGTAATTACAACAACAGAAGTATTTGGAGATTCAAGGGTGCATATGATGGTGGTAATTATGACAACAGAAGTATTTGGAGAGAGAATTTGAGTCCAAGGAAGAATTGTTACTCCTAGAATCCTATTTAGTGCTGTCTGTATGGTACGTTCTATATCAGTAAACTTAAAGATGATGTAAATTTTTGAGTCCCAATATAATGATTTTCTTTCTTGTGATTTTCTGAAACAGTCTGAACACCATTGCAACGCTCTATTCAATACCTTATGGACTTGCCGCTGGTGTGAGGTTTGCTTTAAACCCTGCAAGATGAGTTTTTCGTATGTATGTTATGGTGGTATCTGGTTCCTTTCAATATCCTTTTACTTCCAACTTAATTGTATTGTTCGGGATGAATCTGAATTCAGTCTCTCTCTCAATTACATGGTGGAAAATTAAATTAAAATAGATGGAGGATTGGTATATGAAAAAAGATTTTTTCCAAATCAGTTGTCTTCAATTTTTTCAAACTCATGTCACCACCCTGCGCCTTGTGAGAGGGTGGAAATGGGATTTTGTAATGGAACTCTTATGCAATGAACCTTTTAGCATTAGAATCAGCGGATCAAGTTGCTACCATAAATAAATGTCAACAAATCTGCCTTTATTTTCAGCACTAGAATTTCCAATGAATTATTAGGGGCCACGAATCCACCGTGGGGCTCGTGTATCTGTCTTTGCTGTGATGCTCCTCACAGTCACCGGTGCAATTATAATAAGTGAGACTCTCTTTGCCTGCAGGCATGTATTTGGATACACTTTCAGCAATGAAAAGGAAGTTGTTGACTATGTCACAGACATGGCTCCTCTGATTTGTCTACCTATTATTATTGATAGTCTACAAGGTGTCTTTTCAGGTTCAATCTTTTCAACCTTGTGACTACATATCTAGTTTATCTTCTTTTTGAAGAAAAAATATATGGTGCGCAATGCAACTTATGCGCGTTTGTTTATATCAGGTGTTGCTAGGGGATGTGGATGGCAACATATAGGGGCATATATCAATCTTGCTGCATTCTACCTTTTGGGATGCCATATTGGGATTCTGGGTACATCTACAAGGAAAAGGACTTTGGATTGGAATACAGGCTGGTGCCATCCTACAAACAATTTTACTCTCTACAATAACAATTTGCGCAAATTGGGAAAAACAGGTCTGCCCCTCATCCTCTGATAGCAAGTTTTTCGAATAACATGACTCCCATTTTTATAATAAATCATAATGAAATGCGAGGGAAACAAGAGTGTAAAACTCCTTGGCAATCTTCCAGGATTTATCACAATACTGACCTGGTGTGTATATATGGAACAGCCAGGAGGACTAGTCGGGTGCTCTAACCTCTTGTTTTTGAGTTTTATTTTGGGGGGAAGCGTAGGGACGGGGAAGGAAAGTTCTTTCCAAAAAAATTGAAACAAAACTCACAAAGACAACCTAAGAGGCCCAAAAAACTTTAAGCTTGGCCAAGAAGGGGGAAAAGATGGGGAGTTTTTTCTAATTATTGGACTAACCAATTTGAATCTTGAAAATAAATTATTTTCCTTTTCCTCATATTTCATTCATTATGCAGGCAACTAAGGCAAGGGAGAGGCTATATTATGAAGGATTGATGCGAGTACAATAGACTACACATGAATTAACTTTCTTCTATATAGTTGTATAATCTTAATACCAATGGTCTGTCACTTGGTCTCTATATTCCATAAACTCGGCAAAGAATGGTCATTGTGAAAATATTGTAGTTTGAAATGGAAATTCCAGAATGAATGCATTCTTGCTCATGTTTTTTCACATCATTTTCTTTCTCATTTGGTTAAATCTATTATTGCAATTCAATCTAATATTTTCAAAGTAGTAATGGTTTTCTCCTATTTATACCTACAAAAGACCACGTATAAGTGACAGGAATTCTTCGATCATCTCTAAATTATTTAATAATAATATTACACGTTCCGACTCATTTATGACAAAAACTCCCTTGTCACACCTTATCACCTTTACACATGTACTCTCTTCCCTCCTTTTTTTTTACTCAAGTAAAATTTTTCATTTTTTACTTGTTGTTTGTAAATTTTTTAAAAATAATTAATGACTTAATTTATCATATTATTCTTATATTAAATGTCGATTTATTTTTCTTTCATCTTTTTCAATGAATTTTAAAAGGATTGTATTGAGATTTATAACTATTTTGACTAAGGACAAAATATTAATTATATATATTTTTTAAAACGACAAATAAAAAAGGACGAAAAAAATACGTGATAGCGAGATTTGGGCACAAATAACACGCAATATATATCATTATTCATTATTTAACCGTAAACAATAATTTAAAAGTTATAACAATCTGTGAAAACTAGTGTTTGAGTATTGATTTTTCCTTCTATTTTATTTTTCAGGTTCAAAAGGAAATAATAAAGTGACAATAAAATATCTGAGTCATCAAGTGATTTTAGACTCCTAATTGAATACGGCTAACGATAACGAACTAGCAAATGTGTTTTTCTCGCTGCATAAACCCAAACCCTGAGATTACAACACAGTCAACCGAGGGAGAGAAGGAATAAAGAGATGGGAAAAGCGGAGAAAGAGCAGCTGAATCGGATTCTGAGCGAGCACCTGA
Source organism: Hedera helix (assembly GCA_947179155.2). Lineage (NCBI taxonomy): Eukaryota > Viridiplantae > Streptophyta > Magnoliopsida > Apiales > Araliaceae > Hedera > Hedera helix. The sequence continues at coordinate 39,349,117 of OX359281.1, forward strand.
ACACCATCCACGAAACCCTTCAGGTTCAATTTCATATACCAAACACTATATATATCTACTCATTTGTATGTAAAGCTTTTACGGTATGCAATTGGGGACTGTTTGGCGTGATGAGTTAGTGTATACATGCAGGCATTGGACCAAACAGCTGCTTCATCTCTCGTTAAAGTCAGTTGGGATGAGGTTATTAAGATGGGAGAACAAGTTTCCAAACAAGCCACCTTGGGTATCTCTTTCTCTGTCTCCTGCAATTTGAATTTACTTGTATATAAAAAACCATTTTTTGTGGGAAATTTACTATTTAGATTTCTTTAATATCCTCGAATTTGTAAGAACGAGAGCTGTATATTTTGCCATTCTTCTTGAATACGCACTCACTTTTGTTCTCGGATTAAATAAATTCGTTTTTATTTCAGCATAGTCTGAATTGGGTCACTGTTTTAGATGTCTGATTGGAGAATCCTTGTGGGATTTTCAGAATAATCTCCTTTAAGCTAAAGAATATCTTCCGGGGTACCTAATTACCTATAGAAAGAAACTAGGTCATTACCCAATAGTGGTCCTGCTTATGCAGGGAAGGGATACAATGGTTACAAAAATACTATTTGCTAAATGTTGCATGAAGTGTCTAATTTTATACTCAAACCAGTGCGTTATTGTAGAGTGGCTAGTTTAGTTAAAATATATATTACTCCCTCTGTCCTACAAAAAGAGTTCCATTTGCCAAAAAAAAAATTCTTCAAAAAAAATAGTCCAATTTCTTTTGATGGTAGTATCAAATGTCACTATGTACTCAAGTTCATGTTGGGCTTTTGTGGAGTCTAGTTATATTTCGACCCGGTTGATGACCCGACCTGAAAAATGTTGCGTGGATTTTTAATGGGATGTTTTCTGAGGCTTAGTCCATGGAGCGAAGGCTTGGGCCGATAGGCCCAAGCCGTAATTTTTGGCCTGTTTTATAGCCCATTGAAATTAATGTGCGCATGATGTACAAAAGGAATTTTGTGATATGTCGTATTTCTGAGAGAGGAGACTGTATTGCCGTTTTCTGATAATAGTGAAAATCTCTGCAACTCCGTGGAGTAGGCAAATTGCCGAACCACGTAAATATTGTCTTGTGCGTGTGATTATTTTTTTTCTTTGGCGTGTGTTTTTCTTCCATCTTGTTTCTCACAGGTTCGGAAATTTTTGGTTTAATTCCCTACAGTTCACTATCATAATTTCATTATCACAACAACACTACTAAACTAATAAGTTTATGGTTAAAAATAAAACAAAATTATATCATTAAAGTTTGTAAATTTGCAAATGGGGATCTTTTTGTGGGATATAGGGAGTATTAATTCATACTTTCTAATTGCAGAAGCCACATGTTTCAAACTTTTTAAACTCTGTCCTTTAAGTATCGCAGGAATGTGCGATTGTGTAGGGCCTCTATCTACATTAGAGATGTGCTTTTACCCAATTTCTCTTCATTGGCACAATGACATTTATATGATTTGTACCTCATTTTTACCTCCCTGGAGTGGTTAATAGATTTTTTTAGTTCTTGCACCTAAATGTATTTCCACTACAGTTGGAAGTTTATCTTACTGCCACCTAGGAGTCATAGAAACTTCTCCAAATTTAATGTGTTCATGCTGAACACATATTGGACGTATACTCTTCTTTGATTGTATAAGCTAACTATTGAGTGCTTCTGCCAACACTTCACACGTGTCCGACACACCATGATTTCAAAATTTAGGTATAAAGTTTGTTGTTTCATAAACTAGCGAACAATTTTTTGACCGTTGTAAAATGTAAATTACTGATCTTGGAACTTGAGATTTTACACTTATTCTATGTGCAAAGAGGAATATACTAATCCCATTTTATGTAACCCCTTTTCTCGTGTGTACAAACAATAGATTGTAAGACCTGGTTAAATAACATTTGTAAGTATTATTTTTACATCTTTTATATATTATAGTTTGAGGGGGTTGAATTATAATGGGATGGAGGACTAATTGTTAGAGAGACTAGAGAAAGTTTTAGTCACAACATAGGTAAGACGAGGAAATATTTCATCTATGGTGCGAACATGGAAAGGAAGCATAGTTATCCTAATTAGTGTATGGGGTGTAAAACATTTTACTCACATGCATAGACATAATAGGTTACAAAAGTTATGATATTTTACTTGTTAAAAAAAATTTGTCTTGCTTGTCAACTGTCGAGAATTAGCAAGCATGGAATATGTGATTTGAAATTCTAACTATTTATAAGTACTAATGCACTATACCAATCTTGGTTTTAGTTTTTATTAGTGGAATTGGTTCTTTTTTATTATTCTGAGTAATTTAGTGGAATTGGTTGGTGCAGCAAGCATTTCCCTTTTCTTTTGATTGCACTGAAATTATTGTTGTTGAAATACGAAACTATGGATTTATTGTGAAGGCATTTAAAATTTAGTCATTAAAACACCAATTTTTGTGGAAAAAAAAATAACGTTCATTCCTATATTGTCATTAGTATAGTATTTGGCATTCAACAAATCAAAACCTACCTTAGTAGTTAGTATGTCGCTATATATAGTAACAGAACTTTCCTTTAGAGGATTTTGCTTTATGATTGCTCCTTTTTTTTTGGATATGGAGAAGCAAGTGGGGAAGTAAGGTCTTTTCTCTGATTTGTACACAGTTGGAATGCTTTGGACCGGGGCAACTCCTGAAGTTAAAGCACTTGAAGAGAACATGGCAACATACTTCAATATTCTACAGGGTTTCCTTTTGCTTTCACATGGAAGTACAGTTGGTGCAGGAGCCACCCTTTCATCTTGTATCCATGCATCTGTGAAGCAGGTTGTTGATTGCAGTTTTATGCTATTGAAGGAGGCAGTCTCGTCCTACGGTATTCTCTCTGTCTGTTGTACGTTGGAAACACACACACACACACACAAAATAACATGGCATTTGGATAAACTTGCCATGAATTGTGGGAATATGCATAATGCAAGCCTATAGTGTTGTATGTACATAGTTCTAACTTCTAATTTTGGAAGATAAAATTCTATTGTGAATTCCCTGTTGTATCTTACTTACCCTTGCTCCACGAACAAATCAACAAACTAACACCTTCTCTAACTCCCAATCGTGGAATCTAATCATTTAGCGGGCCGACAGTTACTTTCTATAATGAGATGCTTTTCATTTGTATATTGTATGAAAGATACTCAACTTCTTGTTCTTTGCCAAGAAACCGTTGTGTTTGGATTGCTTCTTTATATAGGTTAGGCTACCTGCTACTGATGCAACTTATCTATTTTGTTTATGGACACCGTATATGTGCACAGTTGATATTTCAGGGGGAAAAGAGATGAGAAAATATTATTAACCTGAATCACTCAACCCAGTGCCAATAAGATATAATGACGGGGAAAGGTTCAATAAGAATATGAAAGTGGGGAAAATGGTGGAGGCCAAACCTGAGAAAATGAGGTTGTTGGATACCAATTTCTAGACCAAATCTCTTTGCCGTTATATTTCATTAACTCTCTCAAAATTAATAATATAAGTTGAACTCGAAATGACCTTGTTACTAATTAGAGGCTACTCAAAGTTGTTGGAGGTTCTTATTACAGGGACCAACCTCATAAACCTGCTCAAATATGCTGTTCAGTGAGGAAATCTCTTCTCAAAGTAAAGGAGTGTGAAGGGGAGAGATATATGAAGTTAATCTTTTCGATTACTAAATAACTCTGTACTAAATTTCTTTTTGAGTTATTATTTTAGCATTATTGAGTTACTGATTTTAGAATCCCATCTTGAAGCAACATTCTTGGTTTCTAAATATATTAGAATAGAAAATTGTCTGTCGCATTCCATGTAAGAAATCAGGCATGGTTGGAGCAACCTCTAAAACCAAGGGGGAGAACTGATATTAAGCTTTGTGGTGTTCTGTGGGAAAATTGTTGGATCACATGAACTTTAAAACTCCACTTGAGGACAAAATAGTACGGCACTTGGCAAAAAATAAATAAATAGGAAAAAGAAAGCGATTTCATTATTTGTTAGTCGGACAAAATGTAGTTCATTTTGTGCATGCTCTTACCACTTAAGATCTGCTGCATTTTTTAAGCATGGGCCTTTCGTCATATCCAAGTTTCGAGTATTTCTTGATATTAATTGTGCAAACTAAAGAAGTATGGCCAAGTAAAATGTATTATTTTTTTTTTGAAAATTCTCTCCTAATCTGTTGATTCTCTTGAATGACTATGCAGGATCTCGCAGTAATGAGCAAAAACTCTCAATTCCTCAGTTGGTAGGCACTGTTTGGGATACATGTACTGCTCTCAAGAAAACTCCTATGACAAATATCACGGCAATAGGGAGAGCAATGACACAAGTTGCAGTGTCCATGAAGGATGTTCTTCGCGAGATGAAAGAGCTCAAACCAGCTTCCTCTGATCCAGCAGATGAAGCTTCTGATGAGGTTCCTATTAATACGCTAGAAAGTGAATCCCATGATAGTAATAATTCATGTGATGGAGATCTAGGAAACGACCTGTCACAAGAAGAGATGAACATTGCTCAATTTGCTATTGGTGTTGTATCTGACACGTTTATAGTTGTGAAGGAACTCATTCGTTCCATAACATCCTTGCTTAAAAAGAAAGATCCAGATGGCAGCAGTGATTCTGTAAATTCTCTAGAGAAACTGTTGAAGCTCTGTCAAGGAATTGGAATACAGATTGATGAGCTTGGAGCTTGTTTGTACCCCCCACAAGATTTCCCTGCCATTAAGGCTGCCTCAGAAAAAATATCTAGCATGGTTGACGAAATGCAGGCAGAGTTGGACAAACTTAATGGCTCTTTGGAAGCTTTCCTTCAAGCTTGCACTAGTTTAAGGACATCTTTGAGGCAGCTGGGATCTGAACTATATTGCTCTTCTGGTGCTGATCTAGTTCCCAAGATTGAGAACCTTGTTTTGAACAGTTGAGAGAGAGAGAGAGATTCTTGTTAGTAATCTAGTACTGCTCAAGTAATGGCCATCTTTTACTTTAATTTTGGAGGTAGTATTGGTCCTATGATATCTTGAATTGAACACTGTTCTGGAGCCAGAGTGGTGAAATTTCTTTTTAGTAGTATCATATTGTTGGAAAGATTTCTAGTTTTTTTTTTTGGCTCTTGGTTTGTAACCTTAATCTTCTGTTTCTGATATAGTACTTCACGGTTCTCCTAAACACAGCCCTTTCACCCGTTAAGACAAGTGACGAAAAATTCAGGTTTGCATCTATTGTTTAAAACTAACGTCTCTCTCCTTGTTTATCTGTTTCATCAGAGGATTATATTATGAGACTACTGGAATATCTCCTCCACTTTAGTCCAAAAATGAAAGGAAAAAGAAGTTGAAAAAGAAAAGAGAACATAAATACTACACGGTAACAAGCTTTTTCATAGGGACTGGTGGATCAGAGCCTCCCATGTTCATTCTCATTTGTACCATCAATGTAGTTTCTTCTTACATTCAAGGAGAGAAAATGTAACGCTCTGGTAATTATTCAAGTAAAGGATATCATCTAAAAGAATAGGCACAAACAAACACATTTTCTAGTGATTAATCCTATGGTTCATCTTCCCTCTATGCTTTTATCAGCTTATATACATCTAGGGGTCCATAAGAACCATACATGACTAGATGGATTGAAAATCAAATCCTCTCCACTGATTTAGAAGAAATCAATCACCGTCCCATGAGCTTCACTGCCCATGCACCACCGAAATAGAGACCCACAAGGGGTCCAGCCAAAAGTAATTGCGTAAGAGGATCAGTAGATGGAGTGACTATAGCAGCTGCAACTACAGCACCAACTACAACATATCTCCAAATGGATAGCATTTGATCTCCTGACACTAAGCCAACTTGTCCCAGTAGGAGTTGTATAACAGGAACCTGCAGTGGTAATAAAACAAATGATTTTGTTAAAAACATTTAACGATGTAAATTGGTCAATCTGAAGCCAGACGTTTTCGTGTATGTTAGCACCAAAAACTATATTATTTTCTTCTAGCTCTCATCTTCATCATTTCTTCCTAAATAAAGGAACCACGGAATTCCTCTGGTCTCTCCAAGAGTAGAGTAATCATTGGCTTCTAAAAAGCACTACTAATCCAGGGAGGAAAGGAAGAAAAATGTAATTTAAACCTTCACTAACACACACAAAATTCACTTGAAATGATAAAGTTAAATAAGCTATAGCCTAGGACTTATAACTCATGTATAGGTTGAATGGAATGGCCCACACAAACATATCTAAAGGAAAACAATTTGGAAGTAATTATGTATTAGGATCATTTTAACAGGCTTGCATACAAATCCTGCGTAAAAGAGTAGTGAGAATACATAAATCAAAACCCAATTCTGGCATTTTCCCCTTATTTCCCAAGTTTGTACAATAGTGTGTGAACATCCCACCTGCAAAAACATAATACTGTTGAAAGAAGGATGATTACCTGGAAAGATAATCCTGTGCTAAACATGAGCACAAGAACAAATTCGAAGTATTGATCAATGGACCACAATGATTCCACAACCCCTTCTGCATAATTAACAAAAAAATTCAAAGCTGCTGGCGTGAGAACCAAGTAGGAGAAGACAATGCCGGCGTAGAAAAGTATAGATGATCCTAAAACAATTGGCCCCAGGAATCTTCTCTCTGACCTCGTTAAACCGGGCAGAATAAAGGCTATGATCTCATAAAGAATCACAGGGCTCCCTAAAAGAAGCCCACAATAACCTGATACCTGTGATTTGTGATACAGGTTAGAGAGTTATATCCCTTTATCTAGTTACAAAGTGTAGTAAGCTCAGAGTTGACTTCACAGTGGACTCGTGATCACAAAAACTGTAAAAACCATTTCAAACAAAAACTTGCTGATACACAACTAAGACCAGAAATTGTATGCCTTAATATTCATAATGCATTTTGCAGCAGTTACTCCATGAACTTTTGCACAGTATAAAAAATGGTTCCAAGAACCATCAGTAGAAATACAATGGGAGTTATAGTATGAAATAAGACAATTATCACATATCCTGTCAAAATTTGGGTCAATTTTTAGTTTACCAGCCCTTAAGCCCCTGCATTGATGTGGCCAGCAGAGAGACCATGACCTTTTCTGTGCATCTGCCTATGAGCTCATCTTCCATAATTCTTTTCTGCTATGAAACTCTACTAAGAAGTGGGCAGCAAGTACTTTATCCAACGAATGTTTAGGGAAAGAATCAAGACAGAGAGGTGATTTGAAGAAATTTATGGTTTAATGAATCATTAGGAATAGAAATGAGAGAGAAAATAATACGAGGTAAGAAACAATCGATGCAACACAACCTCAAATGAAAATAACTTCCAGATCAGTTTGTGGAATCAATTGCTCTTCTTTACAAGGGTAAAAAACACAGAAAATAAAACAGAAAGCCCTCATGCGTGTAACTTTTCTGTTTTAGACCAAATTGGCTGTAAACATTATTACTAAAATGAAGGATATTATTGTCTCAGACAAGAGAAACATAGTTTCATACTTATTTATACCTAAACTATTTTCTTAACTTGGCTTTCAACAACTTGTTCAATGCGGAAGTACTCAGACTTCAAGTATAAACTTCAATAATACTTCGTATGGTAGATTGAACAATGATCTAGCGTTTTAGTAGTTTATTAAGCCACACCGAGCCATACAAATAACTGCACATAATTTGAACATATTTAATCTTGACTAATTTAACTACTCTTATGCAATAACCTAAAATTTTAACTTGCTGGTAAATATTATCAGATAAGTAAAATATTTCAATAAGAGAGATAGGACCACGACAAACAAAATAATCCCATATAAATGTTGAAATGGGTTCTCTCTGTTATACTAAACTTACCCAGTAAAATCAGGTTCTTTCCCTTCTTCCCAGGAGGTGGGATACGAGTCAAAGTTATTATCGATAATTGTGGTATCATTATTCACCTTAAATTTCAACTTCAAAGAGTTAATAGATAAGCTTTAAGAAGATATCAAATATTGTACTTACCACCTAAGATTTTGTCTTATGAAAGAAATAATAGAAATTGCATCTCTACCAATGACTAGGAAAAAAGAGAGAAGAAAAACTAGAGACACTACAAAATCTAATGCAATGGATATAGCAGCTCCATTTTCAGTTGATCAGACCAACAAAAGATGAACTATCCTTGTTTAGAATATTTAATTTTGTCTAAATATGATATAACAACAATGAAATTGATGATAGAAAATTTATACGAATGAAATTTATGATAACCTTCAAAGTCGTGAAGAAAAACTCGCCAGGGGCTAATTGCAGAAATCTAACTCCCTGTGTTCTAACAGGAGCTTCTAGAACCATAATAAGCTCCTTTGAGTAGGCAAAGCATCCCAAGATAGCAGCTCCAACTGCCAAAACTGACACGAATAATCTCTGTCGTAACTCCTCTAAATGGTCAAATATACTCATTTCCTTATCTTCTGGAAGGAGCTCTTTACTGGGATAGAGAAAATTATAGATAGCACTTCTATTGTCTGGGTCGTCATCCTGTAATTTATCTCCGTTTGAGCCATCACGCACCTCTATAATCATAAATAAAAATAGATGTTATAAAACTGAGTGAAAAAGTACATAGCATATTCTTTTCCTGAAATTTTAAGACTGAGATCTTAATCATATTTTATACACACACACACACACACACACACACACACACACACATATATATAATTTATTTTTAATAAATGAAATGGTTCTGTGTCACCTAGAGGCCAAGTTAAATTACTTTCACATGTAAATGAAAACAATACATTCAAATATTGAAAAATGGTTCTGTGTCACCTAGAGGCCAAGTTAAATTACTTTCACACGTAAATGAAAACAATACATTCAAGTATACAATTGTTCAACTCTCACATAAATCATAAAATTGATATGGGATGAATATTGAGAATTTTAGACTGATATTAAGAGATAATTAGCTATAAAAATGAGAAAAATGATGTGGAAGACAAAAATCTATGATGAGAGAAAAAATCATAAGGTCTTTTATTTCGGTATGAAAAATGATACACAACACAAGAATCGGAATTTTTTTAATAAAAAAACTAGCCAAATAGGTACAATACCTTTCCTGTCCTGTTTCAAGTGAAAAAAATGATGGGATCGATTGAAATTGTCACTTGAAGGGGTACACCTAGTTATGTTAGATATTCCATAGGATTCTTTTGTTGGTGTGGCATTACTCCTTTTGAATTGCACTCAAAACAAGTTGATGCTATATCAATGACTTCAAAGTTTCGCAACGCATCAATTTTTTTCTTGCTATTATGGTGAAGTATACTTTATGAAAAAGGGAGCACATGACTTCGTTATCCTTGAAAGTAGTTTGTTCAAAACTAGAGCAAGTAATCTTCAATTAATAGGCTTCATCATCTCAAACCTCCTACCTTCCCCACAAGAAAGAGAAGAACAAGCGTGGGATGCCCCACCCCTGGAAGAACCATTCACAACAAAATACAAACAAAAGAACATAACCTTAAACATGTGAAGTTTTTTGACTGGTTCAAGGCAAGCCAATTAAAATTGACACACAAAAAAATCATGTCTATGTGATAATTGAAAATTGACATGTTTTTGTTAGGTGTTCCTTTGATACTACTAAGCTACAGCCGCATTTGACTACACATACTTAACACAAACCAATTTTCAGGGATGCCACTATTACATATCGAAATTTTAAACTTGTCAGGGCTAGAAAAGGAACACCATCTTTCCTAAGATCCTAATCCCTACAATAAAACTAGATGAGTGATGCTGGCAAGTGCATGCTAGTGTTGTATTCCATTTTCTTTAAATCGAGAGTATCCAGATCTCCTCTAAATACATTTTTGAGAAAAAAGTAGGAGAAGTGACAGAGACAGATCTATATTATATTACAGTCCTTAAAATTTATTTTCTTTCTTTCCTTTTTTTTCTTTTCTTTTTGGCTTATGAGTCAGCAAAGATCTTCACCTAAACTTACTCACATTACGATTACAAATAATGTTTCACTATCGCCGACATCGAGCCCTATTTCCTATTAACAACTATACCCAATCAATTCAACTCAAAGAACCCTACCCCAACTACTTATTATGATTTACAAAAAAGGTAAAATCTTAGATTCATGACTAGTGTTCTGGCTTAAATAAGAAAATATTAGAAGCTGGCAAGCTGTGAATGAATGAGTATGTGATAAGAGTGTTTGGGCATCGTCCACAACTATACAGATAACCTATCAAATATTTGTTAGGGAGAATTATTTATGGAATAACACAGTGACTATAGCGAAAGAAATGGTACAAATAGAAATGGTACAGAGTGACTATAACAGAGTGACTAAAGGACATTGAAACTATAGCAAATAAGCCATGGGAATCATGAAATACAAAAGAAATGGTACAGCTAAAATCAAACAAAAACAGCACATGCAGAGCCAAACAAATACAACCCATTTCAGAAAACCAATCCAAACAAAATACTCATGTCATGAAATCGACAGAATCATCCAAATTATTACCCAGTAACAATAATTATTCAATAAATACAAATGCACAAATATGGAAAAGTAAAATTGGGCTTACCAGGCCTATCTTCAACAACACCAGCAGCCCCGTCACGTCCCAATTCTTGTGGCTTCTCCTTCACATCTTCAACAGCAAAGCAAACAACTTTGCTGAACTTTTTATAGCAGTCCCGCTTATTTGAGACAATCAATTTGGGACTTCTTTGGCTGATACTGAGCAGAGAAGATGTTCGATGATTTGTGTTTGAATTAACACATTTGAAACAGTGGTTTGTGTTGTGGAGCTGTGAATTAAAGAAGATAGCACTCGCCGTTCCCATTTTTATTAGCTTGGTTGAATCAAACGGCCTTTCGGCTTTCGACAAAATCTCGCCAAACAATATTTAGAATTTCGCGTATGAACGGCGATATGTTGATATAACCAAGCTGTGTGGGTTAGATTAATGGATTAATTTTTAACATTACTAGTAGGAAATATCAACGTGCTATGAATTTTTATAGAATATATATTATTTATATTATTAAAAGAATTTATAATTAAAATATAAAAATTGACATTCATTACTATTAAAAGCAAATAATAAAAAAAATACTATAACTAAAGTTTAGCATTTATTAATTAAAATTTAAGATTTATTAACTAGAGGTTAACAAGATTAATAAATCCTAAATCCATTTAAAAGAAGAGGTAATAAATCCTAAATCTTATTTAATAAATTCTAATTAGTATTCACTAGTATTTTTTTTATCGTTTTTTACTATTAATAGTAACGGATATCAGCTTTAAGATTTTAATAAATCATTTTTTTTATTTTTAATAGTATAAATGATGTAAGTCTTATAAAAATTCATAACAAATATATGTTATGAATCACTTCTCTTATTAATAATAATTCAAGATGGAATTAATTTTATTATTTCTCATATTAATTAGGATTGCTCATGTTATTTATAGGTCTAGATATGGTGTTTTTTTAAATAATAGTATAAGAAAATTAAATAATGTTGGAGTTATTCCTATGGGTTAGTTAGATTGTAGGTTCTAGAAGAAACGCAATCTAGCTAATATGTTTGATATCAGAAAGCAATCAACGTATAAGAGGAAGTGTCCAAGAAATATATTTTCAAATACATGAAATTAATTATACAAAATTTGATTAAAAAAAATTAAGTGAAAATTCTATAAAAGAGGTTTAAGAGTGACAAAAATTGATAAAAATACGAGAGAATAAGGATTAAAATGCTAAGGTCGTAATCAACATTGGCCTAATGATATATGGGAACAGTTGATATGATACTCCTCTACCTCCTTCATACTCGATTGTAATGGCAGGGTGTGTTTATGGTGGTGACTGTTGGATTCATATCACCTTTTATTAAGGAAACTTGGGTTTTTGTTAGTCATACTACTTTTATCATAGGGTTTAAATACATATATATTCCCTGGGTGGGGATCGGATACTTTGTACTCTCCTGTTTGTTTGTTTGTTTTTTTATTTTTATTTTTTGGCACTAAAAATACCCTCTACATCTTACGGTTAATTTTGACCAACGAAAAATTAGTCAAAATTAGAGAAAAAAGTCTGGTCACTTTTAAAAAAGAATCGACGGGTACAAAGTGGCCGTCTCCGCACCCTAGGGCTATATTTGTTTATAAAAAACATAATTGAGATTAAATTATTTACGTTAATTTAATATTATTTTATACTATTTAATCATTTGATGAGGAATTATTAATCACATCAAGCCATTTAATAGTTTAAAATGAGGAGGATTATTAATCCCAAATTTTTCATGAGATTATATAATCCCACATAAATATTCTTAAGAATGATAAAAAAATAGTCCATAGGATTATTTAATCCCCTATCATGAGATAAAATAATTCGAAATAGTATTAAATTAATACAAATAGTTCAATTTTAAGTATATTTTTTGTAAATAAACATCGCCCAGAGATATTCGTATATTTAACCATTCATTATATTTTGTGTAACCGTCAAATGTAAGCTAGAAATAACAAAATAGAGCATGTGGCATTAAATAGAATGTTAATCATATAATAAATAATTTTTATTGATATTAAATTAATATAAATAATCGTATTTTATTCATTATTTTTGTAAATAAAAATAATATAACAATGATAAATACAAAGTATATAATAATGCTACATTTAGAATAGCACAAGTATTAATATTCCCAACTCTCGCCTCACTTTCTTTGCTAAACTGTGTTGGTAAAATCTTCACGTACCAATTCATTCCAGCACGCAGCCTCCTCTTCAATAATGGAATGACCTCGATGTAGCTCAAGTATATATGTCTTCGATTGAAAAAATATTACAGTATATTTTTTTGGAGCATGAAGAAACTTGTATTAAATAGTTATTTATATTTAAAATTAACTCTTTCCATTCCTACTGCGCATCCCAGATAAGTCTTTTAACATCAATATTATCATTCATTTATAGTACTTGTTCTCTGTTTAGCTATGACTGATGAAGGAAGATTTCGGCAGCACTGTATATATAGTCAAAAATAAAGATATTGACATCCAAAATTATACTTTCACATCAATAGGACAAAAAATTCCTCTCTGCTACACCTAGGGATGTATACTACAAATTATGATAAAAACTTGGTTTTTCTGATATTATATATAAGAAAATTGATATTTTCACAAGCTAATTTGATATTTTTATAAATAAGTCCTATTTAATTTTTATGAAAATATCAAATTAACTGGTAAAAATATCAATTTCCTTATAATCATATTCTCTTGTAATTTAAAAAGAAATTAGTACCCTTTTGGAAGGAGTACGAGTATACTATTTTGACAAAAATATTTATCATAATTTTTATTTAAAAGAAAAAATAAATTAATTAAGTCTTCATTTCTAGATTTTTTATTTTTTATTTTTTTTCATTTCAAGATTTTGCTATTTGCTGAAGCATAGTACATTTACATTAAAACTACAAAGAGAGGTTAAAAAAATAAGTCGATGGATTCTTATCTTTGTCTGTTCGAGTAATTCCTTCTTTTTTTTCAAACAAATGTTTATACCTCACAGTGAAAGATTATGGCATGTTTGTCTTGGAGGGAATGGAATGAGCATTTCAGAAGGAATGCTCATTTTTATGTTTGGTTACTTAAAAAGGGTGGGAATGAGCGTTTCAATATAATGTCTAATCATGTGTTTAAAAGAATGCTTATTTCATCCGGATGAGTAAAGATTGATTATTCCACTCCAAGCAACAAACTTAAAAAATAAAAGAATAAAAACTCAATCGATCAAAACCGTGTACCTTCGACCAAACATATAATAATAGGAATGCACATTCCATTCTCGTTCCAATGTTGTAACCAAATAGATTATAAGTTCGTAGATTCACCATTACCTAGTTAAATTCGAAAGAAAATGACTAACAGCAACTTTCACCAAGACACTATTAAAATTTTATCAATTTTCTAAGCTAAAAAACAGAATAAAACCTAAACAGAGTTTGGGAGTCTCTGAACACAAGACCCAATGGTCTGTTTGTTTGTTCATAACAGCCAAAACAGCTCTCAACTTCAGCCACTACCAAAAGTCCAAGCACCAATATATTTTGATAGCAAAGAAATATCCGGATGGTGTGCCGCTTAAGAACAGAAAGACCTTCCAATTCATCATTTTTCACACACCCAAAATTCTAAATCAGACTAACCCTCGAAAACACGTCGATTAGAACTAAAACAACACACTCAAATTTACAACTCTTTAAATAAACAAATTCTCATTGTTGAAAACGAAATTCCCAGTTTTTGTCATTCAAGTCAAATTTTCTTGGACTATTCGCAGAAATATCTCTATAAAAACAATGAATACCCCAAGCTCTTTTCCAAACTTTTTCTCTCAACAAGAAGAGAAAAAATGGCTGCTTCTTCTCTCTCCTATCTTGCTTGCCACACCTACACAATCAGGGGCCACGACCTAAGCAGGTTAAAATTGGGAAATACCAAAATCAATGGAACTGGTATTATATGCACTGCTAAAATGATTAGAGTGGCAACGTCTTCCTCTGTTGCTCCTCCCACTGAAACAAGTATAGAACAGACACGCCAGAATATTCCCACAAAGAAAAAGCTTGTGGACCCGTATCGTCAGGGGCTCATCACTGGAGAGGGTGTTGGATATAGACAGACTGTCGTTATTCGTTCTTATGAAGTTGGCCCTGACAAAACTGCATCACTGGAGAGCATCCTTAACCTTCTCCAGGTGAAACTAGTTCACCAACACTATATTTTTGATATCCATATATACAAAATATAAAGGAAAATGCCGACTGAAAACGTTAACATGCAGGAAACAGCACTGAATCATGTATGGATGTCAGGACTTCTCAGTGATGGATTCGGTGCGACACATGGAATGATGAGAAACAATCTCATATGGGTTGTCTCAAGAATGCAGCTACAAGTGGATCATTATCCAATATGGTACCTAGTCCTATCACTATAACCAACCTCAGCATATTATAAACGAGTATTCTTATGATTCAATCAAGTAACCTGATAATAAAGAGTATGCATTCCTTGTGCAGGGGTGAGGTATTGGAACTTGACACTTGGGTTGGAGCATCGGGGAAAAATGGGATGCGGCGAGACTGGCAACTTAAATCACACGCCACAGGTGTTGTATTTGCACGTGCAACGAGGTATGTCGTGGGATTTCATATTCAATTATATGTCATTACCATAAGAAATAGCTTCACTACCAGTTATACTAATGGTTTAGAGATGAAACAGTACCTGGTTAATGATGAACCAGAAAACTAGGCGCCTCTCAAAAATGCCAGATGAAGTGAGGAGTGAGATATCACCGTGGTTTATTGAGAAGAAAGCAATTCAAGAAGATTCTCCACAAAAGATTGAGAAGTTAGATGACGATGCAAAATATGTGAATTCTAACTTAAAGGTAACTATTTTGAATTGAACTTCAGCAGCTATGTTACAACAGGAGAGGCAGGCATTTACTGATACTGTAGTATATATCAAAAGAATTTATGCACCTTGAAGAAGTCTGCATAAAATGTTGATGAAACCTCACACACACAAAAAAATAAAAAAAACGGTATACTAACATTCAAATCTTTTGAATTATAGCCCAAGAGGAGCGACTTGGACATGAACCACCATGTAAACAATGTAAAATATGTGCGATGGATGCTCGAGGTAAAGGGAAAAAAACAATTTCTGGGTCAATAACAGATTCAAATAGAACAAAACCTGAAAAACTTTAATGTTAACTCTTTTTTCAGACAATCCCTGATCAGTTTCTGGAGGAGCACCAGCTATCTAGTATAATCCTAGAATATAGGAAAGAATGTGGAGAGTCAGATATAGTTCAATCCCTTTGTGATCCAGATGAAGTTGGAATGCTCAAAGATGGAGTTCAACAAAATAGTAATGACAGTATAATCAATGGGGATTCACTACCATTTAAGTTTACACATCTCCTCCAAACGATGAGGGAGCTTAAAAATGAAGAGATTGTTAGAGGAAGGACGACATGGAGAAAAAAACATTCCAATATGCCATTTCCTATGTAACAAATTGCATTGTACAGGAGGGGTTTAACCGGCCGATCCAAACCTACTTAAAACAGCTTAAAATTAATTTGCTAAATTCTCGGGGTTACTTTTTCTCAAGGTCTCGAGTACTAAATTCAAGAGAAAAACTGAAGATCCAAATAAACATGCCAGTGCCAACATGTGAGATTCACCTGAAGGTTGGTGCATGCTTGAAGTAAAAAATGATGGGTCATAGAAGCAATGTGTGTAATAAGCGAGTAACTGCAGAAATTGTGCGCGCTTATATATTAACCAGCATGTATTCATACCAATACATTATTCAGTAAATACATTAGCACTTTTCTACAAATTTAACTACTACCTCCGTTCTAATTAGAGATACAATTTGATTTTAAAAATTAAATGACGACATATTAAACTTTAAAATTAGTATGACTTATAAAAATTTAGAATGAAATAAATTTTGTGATTAATAGCTTTTATTGTGTATTATACAATTATAATAATTGTGTCAACTAAAATTAAGTAAATTTAAAAAATTTAATATGACATCGTTTGATCTCAAAAGTCAAATTGTATTTTCTAAAATCAAATTATATTTCTAATTTGACAACTCTTAGAAGTTGCTTTTTTATTTATAAAAAAAGGGTTGAGTAATAGTTTTGCTTATCTATGCTGAAAATCTGTGCTGAAAAACAGGTTATGACAGATAGGAGTGTCAAATTTGCAATTTAGTCGCCGGAAAATTAAAGGTCACTAAAGAGTAAAGAGTTAAACACCATTACTTGGGAAGAAAAAGACGAGCCCCGTACGAAAGCTGAAATACAGATTGAAAATCTTGAACTATAGGGATTGTATACACAACAAACGTTTGTCGGGAGTTTCAACAACTAAAACAAGAGCATTTATTTGTTAAATTGTCTGCCGTGCCGCTAGAATCTCTAACGATACAAGCCAAATTGTAACCGCTAAAAGTATGCTGTCAACAAATATTTGTTGTGGATGTCTTACCATAATATATATAAGTTTAGAAGCTGGTATTAATCAGGTAGTGACTTATGTAGAGAGGCTTACAAGCGAGTCCTAGCCGTACAATTAAATGACGAGTCGATCGTGACCGTCAGATCGAAGAAGGGTTCTAACAGCGACAGAGATGAAGAGAGTTATTATCGAAAAATTTGGAATGAAAAATTATTAGTGTAAGTGTTTCTCTCACCAAAATTTTTAGGTGACAATATATATATATATATATATTGCATAATATGGAGTACTTCTTATTAAGCAATTGGCAGAGAGGATAGGAAGTGAGAACCTAGAACTCCCTCTGCTGCTTCCGCGGCGAAAAGGCGCTGTTAAAAAGAAAAAATTGACGGTCAAAGAGAGATTTGTTTCGATTCGTATATTAGCCCTCATAATATTACTACTTCCTTGGCTTCAAAGTTAGAAATTTGAGACTAGTTTATTTTATTTTCTTGATAATTAACAATTGATCAGTTATCCCATTTATTATGTCAAACAAGGGCTGTTAAATTATAATTGTTCCATATTCATTACGGTAAAGTATGCTACAAATCACTTGAAAAGAAAAAAAAAACATTTTTTCTTTTAAAAAAATGAATATTATTACTTAAAGAGACAAAAGGTATTCATAAATTTAAGTCGAAGACAATCTTAGGGATTCCATAGTATATGTCACATTTCCGTATATCATAGGATTTGAACACTAGAAACAATGTCAAAAATTTATGATACTTTGGACCTTAAAGATGGTATACATATCCTCAGTTTTCACTAATCCCATCTTTCCTGGTTTACAAAATAAATTTTCTTAAATTATTCATCATTCAAAGCAGTAGAGGAAAGACGGTAAAAACAAGCTTATCTAATAAGTCTTCTCAGCATACATAGTTAACAAGAAAACAAAAGGTTGCAAATTGAAGTACAAAACAGAACTCCTCGAGTGTTGGTATTTCCTGGGGTACGAAACTTTGACTCAGTAGGTATAGCCCTCGACGAACATCCCTTTCTTAGCATCATCACCCTCGCCCTCAGCTGAGTACTTCCCAAGCTGCGCCAGGGAGTTTGCCTTTGCACGAACAAGAAGTGACTGCTTTGCGGCCTCTACATTCTCAGGAAGTCCTTGCCATGTCTTTAGCACTGTATTCTGTAGAGCACGTGCGTAGGAGAAGGATACGTGCCATGGGTTTGGGGTCTGATTCATCGCATTTAGGTTCAGTGTAGCTTCCATTTCAGATTGTCCTCCAGACAAGAACTACCAAAAGTAAACAAATATTCTCTCAGAACTAATGAAACTAATTCCCAGCACTTGAATTATCATCCATAAAATTCAAACAAGAAGAATAACAGAATGTGACGCATCAAGTTCAAAAGAAGGATAAGCGTGTTACGAGTAAGGGCCTAATGTGATTATCTGTCGCATTCATTAAGACCTGACTGAGGTTTAAATTCACTGTTTCAACCCTGCATAAACCACATGATATACTTTTATCGAAGGTCATTTTGTGAGTCGATGTTGACCACATCATACCAGTATATTTGGCCAAGTATTAACTGAAATAGAACGTCAGCTTCTTAGATTGATTACTAACATCATGGCAACTCAGTTAAACATAATCAACCAATTGAAAAGCCCCTCTATTGGGTATGTAATTATAATAATTCAGGGTTAGTTTCAATTATGGCAAAAGCAAAGGTATTGACATTTGATGAAAATTGGAGTCGGTCATTTGTACCATGATTCCTGGAACTGCCGGCGGTACTCTCCTCTTAAGCATGGTGAGCGTATATTTTGCAATGGTCTCTGGAGAAGCCTTCTCCTTGTGCTCAGCTCCTGGAGTTACCATGCTAGGCTTGAGCAGAATTCCCTCAAACAACACATTGTTTTCTGCCAAGTAATAGAAGACTTCAGCCCAAACTTGCTCAGCAACTTCAAGTGTCCTATCAATTGGGTGATCCCCATCAAGAAGAATCTCAGGCTCCACTATAGGCACCAGACCGTAGTCCTACACAAGATAGATATTACAGCAACATGAGAATATATTGTTTGAGGAAAAGTAGAAAATAATAGTGTAGAAGTTACAGAAATGCATAGTAAAATTGTCCAACATTAATACTTTTTTACTATTCATATTTATACATCAAGCCTTTCATTACATAATTTTTTTTTAATCCTTGAAGAAATCAAAGGAACTCAATGTGTATGTATCGAATTAATATTATAAAAAACACGGGTACCCATTTGCTCGCTCAGTTGTTTACACATTAAACTTCTTTAAGATCAACTGTATATTAGCTTTCAGCTAATGGATATAAAAGTTTGACCAAAAGAAATAAATTTGCAATAGTAACATCTTGTCTTGATCCAGACAGAAAATGACACTTACTTCATGGATGAAACAAGCAGACAATTGAAACTTACCATTTCTCTGTATCTTTTTATTCCCTTCCAAGTTACACAGTGTAGGACACCTATGAGTCAGGAGGAATAAACTTGATAACTCTAAGCCCTAATTCAATGTGCATGTTAATAAGGTTCTTCCCCAACAAATAAATTCTAAGAGACGAAGGGTTTCATTATTGCAAATTGTCCTCCATGCCAACTCTGACTTTCCATTCACTACTTTCAATCCAAAAATAGAAATTAAAAAAAATTAAAAATACAAAATAAAATTGAAGGGATACCTGAGAAATAGCAGCATAACGTGCAAGTCCCCAAGCAGCTTCTTTCACAGCCAAAGCAGAAGGACCACAAGGAATGCTAACAACTGTGCGCCTAGATTCAAACAAAAGTCAAAAAAGTTAGGCATGCCATGAAATATCCTTCTCCTATCCAATCCAGAAACTATTCTTCAATCTAGAGAGTTCGATGTAACGATACATATAAGGTGCTAAAAAGACAAAGAATAACTTACCACTTTGCAAACCTAGCACCTTGCTTATAGTATTCAGCAGATCTAGAAGCCAATCCATCTAAACCTTGGCACCAAGATTCATTGTTGGAACCTGGTAGGGGAACCAAACCCTGAACACAGAGGAGGAAGCATACAAGTTAATTGCTTTAATGAATTACTGCAAAGAGAAAATGTAATATATGAAAATGCTTTAAAAAAATTCTTAAAAAACATGTAAATAAGAACATACCTTGTCAACTTTGATGCCGGGTACAATGTTCTGCTCACGCAAGCAGTCCACAAATTTCTTTCCATCTGTTGTTGACTGGTAGAGTGTCTCTTCAAAAAGAATGGCCCCAGAGATGTAGTCTCCCAACCCAGGAGTTGTCAGTAAAAGCTGTCTATAAGCCTGTCTGTTGACCTCTGTATTGTCCAGTCCAATAGATGCCAATCTCTTTCCACAGGTTGCATTGGATTCATCAATGGCAAGGATACCACGACCGGGAGAGGCGATTGTTTTCTATTCCAATGACGAAAGAAACCAGGATCAATTAGATAACATTCGCTAAAACTAACTGAAAACATCGACGAAGAGGAATTATAAGTCATCCATCAATGCAGCAACCAACACTTCTTAAAATTTCTTTTTTTAAGTACATAGGGTACTAAAGGGCCGTTAAGTAAAATATAGAGATTACTAAAATGTCATTTAATAAGAAGAAGATTAAAAAAACAAATACGGGCATTATTGTCATTTTATCAGAGTTGACCAACTTTTAAAAAATGACTTATAAATCTATGTTTTTTAAGTTCCAAAAACCTACTTATTTTTTATGACTTTTTTTTTGACTTATAAGTAGAAAAAAGCAGCAAACGAACACTATTTTTAACTTATCAACTTATAAGTTGGGTTGACCAACTTATAAGTTCATCCCGAACACCCCTAAGAGAAAAAGGAAATTACATACAATCCGAAGGCAGAAGCCAAAAGTTTTTAAAGAAAATAAATTCTTGTGTTATAAAAATCCCGACAAACAAATTTTGTATTAGAATAAATAAATAAATAATTTAAGTTAGGAACCAAATATTTCCTTCTCAATAAAAAGTGGAGTGAATGAATTTTTGTAAATAGACTGTCGATTATATATTAAAGTCAAAATTCACAGCAAAAAGAGATTAATCCACCGGCCAAAATAGTGACCAAGAAATTTAATTTATTTCAAAAAGGTTATAAAATCTTCAGAAAAAATAGATTTTTTTAGTTATTATAAGTCAAAATATAAAAGCAACAAGGTTCAACGAAAAATGAAAGATCTGATAACAAATCAACAAACATTTCATAATCTTCCACACATGTACAATGATATATACGCGATAAATAAGAACTTACCGCCGTTTTGACGAGTTCGTCGGAGTAAGATCCTGCACGAACGACGGATACACGGCGAATAGGCAAAATAGGGGAGGATCCAGGGCGTTGATTGAAGGTTTGTTGACCGATCCATTGTGAAGACGAGGCGTTCAGCTTAACAAAACTCGCACACGCCATATAGAACAGATTAATTGATTGCAAGGATAAGATCGATTGACAGCTCAAGCTCTTACTCTTTGTTTTCAAATCAAAGTAGGTGGAAGTTGGAACAAATGGAAACCTGGTGGATTTATAAGAGAGCAGCTGGTTGAGAAAGTTACGTTGTTTTTCGTTTGCCTAGGAAAGTCCGCACTCTTGGCTATAATAAGACAGCAGGGACTCGGTACCACCGAACTGTGGCCGCCTAAATTACTAAATCACCCATGCACCAACACCAAGCGCTATTTCTGAGTTTGGACGGAAAAGCAAGTAATAAAATACAAAATAAATTACCAGATATTTTATTTAAAAAAACCATATTATCAAATTTGACATTTTAAAGTCAATGACAGATATTTTTATTTTAAAATTGATGAAATTTATTTGACTTTTAAATACAATTAATCTGGTATTCAATAGTACTTTTTAAGTGATTTTTTAATTATATTCTCTAAAATAAAATTAATTTTAAATTAAAGTGCATAACTAATATTGATATTACATTTCAAAATAGAGAGTCTTTCTAGACGAGGGGATATTTTCTTCTGCGCTGTATAATTTGAAATTCTCCGGTATAATTAAGAAAAGCTTTAAACTTTATTTTCAATGCAAATCAACATTAATTAAATATTTTTTTAGAGATATTCTCAAATTAAAATTAAGGAAAAATATCTAACCATTAATGTAAGAATTTCAACATTTTTTTAGACTACGCGAAATTATTTCTACTTCTGTGGGACGTGAAAAAAATTATTGCACTCTGTTGTCAAGAAGATTTGAGCCGTGTTTTAAATATAGTCGGGGTGGATTAGGAATTTACTAATCAACTAGGTTTAGACATGATATATGATCATGGTTGGGTTGGGCCAAAAGTATTCAGTTTTTTATTGTGCTCTAAAAGTGAGATCTAAGGCACAATGAGTTGGACTCATGGTTTTTAGATCGAGATCAGTCATTGAATCGAAAAAAGATATTGGTTGGATGGATCATTGGGTTCAACTAGTTGTTGAACTGTGACATTATAAATACATAAAAAAAAATATTATTAATAATTAATAAAAATTTAAAGCATCTTACTTTTTGTAAGCAAAAACATACTGAAATTATATTATAATATTACTAAAAATATATAATTTTAAAAATAAAAATATTTTTGTCCCAAAAAAATATTAAAAAATAATTTAAAATCGTTTCACCGATCAACTTAATCGGTTCGACCGGTGATTAACCGATTTAATCTGGGTTTCGACCAAAATCGGTTCATTGGGCAAAATCGGACCGCAATGTAGATCGATTTTGATTTTAAATGATTTGACCGCTGGTCCAGTCTAGGTTTAACAATACTGGTTTGACTGCTAACCTATGAGCTTTTGCATTTTTTTAAAAAACATTAATTTAAAAAATAAGATCATTATAATGTTATTGATCTTTTTTATGAAACAAATTAATAATAATTTAAGGGGGGAAATGGTGTTGAATGAAACAAACAAGTAATTTCAAAGGATTAAGCATGGCATCGATAATATATCAATACTTAATTTTGACTTAACTCGTTAATTATTTTTTACTTTTTTTTTTAATTTTTTTTATGTTGCATATATTTTCTTGTACACAATCCAAACGCTATTTATAATTTATCACTAGATATCAATAATAAAATACTCCCTCTATTTTAAATTATAAAATCAATATTGACTTTTTAGAAGTTAATTTCAAACATTTATACTCATAATTGACATGAATTCATTGAATTTATGTCAATAAAATTATGAATATCATAAACTATCTAAAAAGTATAACTGGTTATATGATTTATTGTTTTCAAAACATAAATAAATCATATTAATTTTAAGTTTAAATATGTCCCAAACTAACTTTTACAAAATCAATATTATATTGGTCTTATAAATTGTAACGAATGAAGTATAATGATTTCTTTTGATTCATAAATAATGAATATATAGTTAAGGTAGAGTTATAATGTAAATTTTAATCTAAGCATATAGAAAAGAGATGGAACCAGTCTTTTGATACAGACATTAAATTAAAATTTTAAAAATAGTTGATTTAAGTAAGCGAGTGGGAGACAAAGAGGGCATATAAGAATGAAAGTCGTGAAGAACTAGAAGAAAATTTTCTTTGGTTTGTTTACTTCTAAATTTCTATAAGAATTAGATTTGACTCATAACTTTATAGTAGTGTTACGGTGGATAAAATTAGTGAAATAACTTAGTTTTGGATGGGTTGTGCTGGACTGAGCCACTCGTAAGTTGGGCTGGACAAAAAATACTTAGGTTTTATTGGGCTTAAAAATATAAACCCAAAGTCTACTTTTTTAAGGGTGGATTAAGTTGACTCGTGGGCTTAAAATACTTTTGCCATTTCTAACTAGGTTAAACCTACGACTCTGTGTGATAATCATATATATAGGCCTTAATTGTTGACTCGCACAACTACAAACCCTAGATTTCACAATTTCTCAAAACTTCTTTGAATCCCCTCTCACCTTGTCCGTAAGGATCAAGATAAAGACGGTTGAGCCAACTTGATATTTTCTCCTTAAAAATCAGAGTAAACAACTCAATTACAGGTATATTTATGATTTTTGAATTCATCTGTTTTTGTTATAAGTCATTTATAAGTTTATTCATTTATTTTTCTTGATCTTTTATTGAAATTCTAATGATTTTTCCTTTTTAAGCCATAAACCCTAATATAATAATTTTATGATTTGTTGAAATAAATGTGATTACTTGTAATTTAATGAGCATTGTTTATGAAAATCCGGTCAATTTTTAGAAAGTTGAAAATTGTTATTTTTTATGTGAATATAATCATAATTATTAATTTCAGTTAGATCGAATATTTCTCGATTGCAATTAATATATATGAAATCTATATTAAAAAAATGAGTCTACTAGTTACACTTACCGACAAAATTACTTTTATCGCTCTAGATTGCGTGTTGTTGTATTTAATGTATTATAAGTTGTATATTGAAATACAAACAATGTTTTAAAAATTGAATCGAAACATTTCAACCGATTGAACTGAGCATCAGTTTTATATTCGGTATGATTTAATCAGGTTAAATTAATTTGGTCAAAATTTGAATTGAATTGATTGATCACCAATTAAATCGATGATTTAACCGGTAAAATAGATTAAATCGACCATTAAACTGTTTTTAAATGTTTTTTGATTGCAACACTTTTTAAATATAAGAATAAGCATTTTTACTAATATTATAATACACCTTCATTATGACCAATCGGTGTTTAGAAACATTGAATTCAAAGTGTAACATGTGTTGCACAAAATATATATTTGTATTTTTTTTGTTTGTTTAAAATTAGCATAATCAACTTTGGCAATATCAAAAATATTAAAACTTTCAATATATTTTTTAAATATCCATATATTCCACAAAAAGAGTTATATTTATTTTTATCATACTTAATTTGTAAAATTTTAGATACTCAAATTATAATATACATATATTTTAATTATAAAATAATAATTTATATTTAATAATATTTTAAAATTTGTAAATTGAGTAGGGAAAAAAAGTTAAAAAACACTTTTTGTTGGAACGGAGCATGTCATAATTTATTTATTTATTACTTTTTGCCGTGGTCTTATTGGTATTGGATTCACACATAATGTCGCCATAACTAATAAAGAATTTAATACCACCATAAAAAAGGAAGACCGGAATTAAATCAATAACAAAAGTAAATAAGAGTAATATAATCTTCACACGTACGCGCCATACAATCGACGCAAAACCCTTACCTGCACAACCAACCAGTGCCTGAAATTCTCAAAATCCGAATTTATCTAAAAAATATTAATCTGCACAATAATATATATATATTTATCTTCAAAATGCCCTGCTAATAATCACAATGCCTCTCCTATTTGTATTAATTAAACGTGCGATGAATTTCTCTACAGAACTATGTCTGGCAGACCAGATAAACGGAGAAAGGAGATTCATACAGCTAGTGGTGCAGGTAGCAGCAGGGGGAACGATGTCGTTGCTTTGAGTTTTCCGATGGACTCGAGTTCTCGTCTTCGGTTGAACCCTAGCACCGATCACAAGCCGTCTTGCTACGAAGATACGGAATCGAAGTGCAATACTTTGCTTTTCAGCTCTCTAGAGAGGCATTTACCTCCGATCATGTTAAACTTTGGTCGTGACACCAAAGTTCAGTACATGCGGGATATTCTGCTTCGATATTTACCCCAAAGCGAATACATTCGAGTGAGTACATATACTGAACATATTTTATTATTTCTGTTAGTGATTGTAGTTAGGGTTGTTTGCATACTGGAAAAAGCTTAGGTAAGTGAACAAGAAAACTGAGATTTGAAATTCTATGGTCTGTGATGTTTAGGCTTGCCAAATGTAGGAAGATAACTCTGCATGACTGAATTGAATGTTTCTAGTTTATGATGAATTCATGTTTGTTTGTTTAGTCGCCTGCGAGGATTAGGAATGGGGAATATAATTACAGTTTTAATTGAGACTTTATGTCAACTATAGGGTTGGTGGGCATGCAGAGAAATTAAACAAGTAAATGTGTTGGGCAAGCTGAGAAATTTAAAAGTTACCATTAGGGAATGTTTGGTCAGCAACTCTGTTCCAGGGGTGGCTCAAGACAATATAAGGCCTAAAGCGATATTTATTTATTTTTGGATAATGCTAAAGCGATATTTTTAATGAGGCCTTCTATGTTTGGTACATTTTTTATTGACTTTTTATGGTCAAATTGATCATTTTTTGAATAAATATAGCTTATTATTATTTAATATATATGTAAAAAGCCTATAAACATTATAAATTATATAAAATTTAGTACTAATCTCAATGTTTACTTTTTTAAAAATCTAAATATATATGTTTAATTGTTAATTTTAAAAATGGTCAATTTGACTACAAAAATCAATGGAGAACTTTTATTTTGGGACGGAAGGAGTATTAATAATTTTTATTTAAATGAGGCTTTTTTTTATACTGTTAATTTTTTTTTACTTATTTAATATTTGAATTGGATTATGGGCCCTAAAAAATTATTTAGCTTATATTTTATAAGACCTTTTTATATGAATTATTTATGATGTTTAAAAAATTTGGGGCCTTCTTTGAAATGGGGCCTAAAGCGCAGGCTTTTTTATTTATTAAGTTGGGCCGGCCCTGCTCTGTTCTCTGTTTTGGCTTTCCATTTTAAATTTCAAGAAATGAGCACATATTTGGATATAATTTTTGAAAATATTCTTGAGAAAAAAATCAATTTTTTTACCATCCATCTTTTAAGTACACTTTTAATATAATTTAAAAAAAAAAAAAAAGTAGAGGGAAGGTGTAAATAAGTTCTATTTTATCTATAATGGACCCCATGTAAGTATACTAAATATTCTTTTTCTCTCTAAAAAGTAATGGATCCTACTTAACTATTTTTGACGGTAAAATAGACTTTAAATTCCATTATACTTAAGTATTTTTTAAGTTATAATACATTTATATAACATTTTATATTTGAATTGTATACTTTTATACATCTTTTATGGGACAATATTTTTTTTTTGTACTTCAGTTATCTTTAGTGGGACGGAGGGTATACTTATATTGCATACTAATATCCACTACAGTAAGTTTTGGTATGTTTTTGGATTGTTTAACTGCCTTACATGCTTTTACATTCTGAAAACATCCGAAAGCATGTGCAAAACATGGAAATGGTGTCCAAACAAATTCTAAATATAATAAATAAATAAAAAGTGTAAACATTAAAAGAGTTCAAAATACAGTCCAAACAAGCCTAATTTATGAAGGAAAATTATTTTATTGGAAGTACTACAAGGATTTAGTTTTATGTAGTGTTTAACTGGTTGCTAAAATGTATGGATTTATTACAACGTTGTAATCTATAATTCAGCTTAAAACTCCAGTATTAGTTGTGCGCACATTTCAGTGATAGGATACATTTTTTAAAAATAATAATAATAAATTTTATTGTATTGAAGCTTACGACCCACTTCCCTCTCATTTTATTGAGTCTGTTGTTGAGCTCTTACCAGAATACCAGTGTTTGAATTTCGATTTTTTTAAAAGATTGGATACTGATTACTGAGAAAGCGGAGAAAAGTGAAAATAAGATTGACTTTCTAAAGCTTTTATTTTGTGTTGTTTTGGGTGCCAGAGGGATAAGAAACCACTTCAATTAAGTTAAGTAACTTAGACTACAGCATTTGTTTCTCTTGAGCTAAACAGAGCATGAGTAATTTGTCTAGCATTAATGTTAAAACTTTCTTATACTGTACGTCATCTGGCCAAACAAATTTTAAGACTTCTCTACTACTTCTTTTTGATAGGTCCAGAAGCATAGAGAATACCGGCAGAAGATAATATCCAACTATCAGGTATTATTTATGCTAAAATTTTGTTTAGGAGTTATTTTTATTTTATTTAGTTCAAAAAAAAACTGTATGACATCTTTTAATGAATCAAAGTAAAATATTCAAAGAGGCACCAATGGAGTGCCACCCATGTACATCGGAACCACAAAAAAATGAAAACATTGCGCCACCCAGACAAAACTGCAACATTTGTTGAAGCTGTAGTACTATATATCTCACAAAGTTTGTTTAGCAAAATAAACAAGTTTAAGCAAAGGGAGAATGAGAGGGTATGCGTGTGATCTATGTTTGATGATAAGGATCTAAATATTTGCAATTTATGGCTGATTAATCAGGACTACTAGTAAATACCAGTGAATATATACCTTTGTTTATACACAAGCAGATCAATTATTGGCTGTCATTGTACAATATAGAGAATTTCTTGCTTTTCATGGTCAGCAGTTTTAGACGCAGCATCGTATAGACATAAGGGATGTTGTGGAAAAGATGAGATATGACTATATTGGAATATGGGATTTTCTAAAGCATAATGAGAATGGGTGTAATATGCTCACTTCATTTTTCCCTACTTAGCAATAACTCAAAATTAAATCACCATTATTTTTGTTTTCTCCCTTATATACTGCTTCCTTCTTTTTTTCAGCCTCTGCATAGGGAGCTATATGACATGCACCCTACAAACTTCTTTGTCCCTTCTTTTCTCAAGGCAATCAAAGAGAACAAGGAGGAGAGTTTTAGAAACATAATCTGTGAAACTTTTCCAGGACTTTTAACATTTGAAATGCTGCAGCCACATTTCTGTGAAATGCTACTAGATGAGGTATTATCTAGCCTTTGCTCTTTCTTCTGGCCTGCTATGTCAGTTTTCCTTGTAGTTTAACTTTTATGTTTTCTTATCACTTTCTGATTGCTTAGGTAGAAAATTTTCAAAATTGGATCCGCAAGACAAAAGTCAGCATAATGCGACCAAATACATTGAATAAATATGGTACTGTTCTTGATGACTTTGGCCTGGAAACAATGCTTGACAAGTTGATGGAAGACTTCATAAAGCCTATAGCTGAAGGTTAATAAATTTCTGAATATAACATTTTAGCAATACTAGAATAAATAGACATATAAACTGGGTGACAGAGCTTAATAATGGAGCATTTGCCCTGTTAACCTTCTCTCTATTATTCTAATTTTAGTTCAATGCAGTCTTCTTTCCTGACGTTGGTGGATCAACACTCGACTCTCATCATGGTTTCGTGGTTGAATATGGAATGGATAGAGATGTTGACCTTGGTGGGTGATCACTTCAACCTTTCATTTCCCTTATTTTGTCCTTGTTTGGTGTTTAATCTATGCTTGTAAATAATTAGAACTTTACAACATTTTTCAATGGGAGTGGAAAATAATGAAAGGAAGGCACATGATTAATAGTTCATGGATAGACAGAACATAATGTAGTTGAGGTTCCTTCAATCAAACTCTCTTTTGATTAATAAAAAATTATTATTATTTATTATTCACCATAATGAAAAACTTGAGATAAACAAAAAATCATCTAGTTTCTTTTCTGATATCTTAATTTCAGCTATCGGGTATCGGATGAAAAGCCAGGCCTTTTGCATGGAAAGTCTCATTTTTTTTTACTTCCATAAAAAGGAGAAGGAAAGTACTAGTAACTGACTCTTTAGAGCCAAAAGGATAGGAAATGACATAGGTGTTCAATAGAGAGACTATTTTAGCATAGGATATGGAAAAAGCATGCGGGTTTCGTATTAAACAATCCATAGTTTGTGTTTTTATTCCTGATAGTTTTTGAGACACAGATTTTTAACAAGATTAATCTATTAGTCCAATACTTATATCTGCTATTCCAAAATTGTTGAAAGAGATAGCTTACCAGTGTGGATGACTATGATATGAGAAATCTCAACAAGTTTACATTGCTAGGTTTCCATGTGGATGACTCAGAAGTCACTTTGAATGTCTGCTTGGGTAAGCAATTTTCTGGCGGTGAACTTTTCTTCCGAGGTGTGCGGTGTGATAAACATGTAGATGCACATCCTATACCGGAGGTATGTGGGCCTTTAAAATAATTTTTTCCTGACTGAAGTTGCTTTCAAGAATTTCAATAGATTGTTTTAATGAAATAATCCTCTGAAAAACAGATTTAAATTCAAATGTGACTAAAAGAAAGAGAGAGAAAAAAAGATTGGGATATGAACGCACGTCATGGGGTGGATTTATATTAAGCCTAGTGGATAAGCTTTTCTGTATTTAACTCTTGATCCTTTAACTTCACATAAATCAAATATATACTAATAATTAGTATCATAGAGATCCAATTCATCTAGTTTCCTACAAAATAGCAAAAGTCTGATTAGTGTTTGTATTTTTCACATAAAACACCCACTAACTAGCTTTTAGACTTTGACTCTGTGCTACCACTGACACTAAGTCACTAACTACCTAACTGGTATAATAAGCCACTGTTACCAACTTTTCCCCCTAAATATAGGTCTATTTTTAATTACTAACTACAATTAATATTATAAAAGATTAAGGACCTAGTATAAGATAAAGAAACCTGTTACATTACACTCCATCCACTTCATAATCTTGCTTTGATGTTTGAGTTGTAATATAATTTCAACGAACCTGGATGGCGGTTCCCGTACCTTTCTGGCCTCTTTTTTTCTGTTTATGCACATTGCACAATCAATAGAATTCAAGAACTGCTAAAATTTCAATAGATTTTCTACATATTGTTTACATGAATAGCGTCTTGATCTTTTTTCATGTAGACATCAAACTGACCTAGGTTCATGTTATGACTCGTTGTATAGATCAATTCTTGGTTAGATTGATGGACGAGATTGGTTTTACCATCTAAATTCACTTATTCCTTGATGCTTATATTCTCAATTTTTTCTAAGTTAGATGTCTATTAACCATAATTATTCATTTGATAATCTTTTTTTCCCAACTGTTAAACTCATCTCGGAGTCGTTGAGTTTCTCTAAAGAATTTAGTTTTATATTTTCTGAGAGCATTGTTATCCTATAATCATTTTGTTAACACTGGTTGTGCTTCGATTTGTAAACCTGTCTGCAGTCAGGTCGGGAATTAATGCCTGCAGGCATTTTTTTCACTTGAATTTGGTGAGTTTGTCTAATAAAGTGTACTTATACTATACACACACACACACACACACACACACACACAGATATATATATATAAACATGCATAAGCGGAATAATAGAGGCTCAATACACCTACCGTCCCACAAAAAAATAGCGAAAGATGAATCACAAGACAGCCACTAACTCGCTTTCTAGCTTTTTGACCTATTACAACCACTTTATTATAACTGGGGAATGTGATTTTTTGAATTTTTCCAGGTCCAAAAATATTATCCCATCCAAATTGCAGAGGAATATGATCTTTTTGACTTATTTCTACCTTAAATACTTCCTTTGCTATTTATAAAATAATGTAGTGGTGAAAGACCAAAGATAAACTATTGTTTTTGTAGATGATCACATGCTACCTCTCTGACCTTTAAACTTGAAGTACTTTTCTGCCCTTTTTTCACATATTTTACAATAATGTTTCTGTTATCCTGCTGAATCCTGAAAATGATCAAAATAACTTTTCCGCTTTTTATTTTTATTTCATTTTATTAAATATAATATGGTTCAAAGCTTTAATATAAAAAAGGGAAGAAGAGTATATTGTGTAATAGAGATGTCAAAAATTGTCCTACTGATGTGTGTGCAATGCAGCTCAATTTCTGTCGAGCTATAGCGTAAACATAATTCTTTTGTACTGTTAAGATTGTTGGTTGAAGACTTATCTGGAGTTTGTATGCTCATAGGAGATAGAGGATTACCATCATGTCCCGGGATGTGCTATTGTTCATCGTGGTCGCCATCGCCATGGTGCTAGAGCCACCTTATTTGGGCATAGACTAAATTTGGTTTTATGGTGCAAAAGGTACCCAAATCCTTAAACCTTGCTTCTCCTACTTGTGCTTCTTGTTTAAGTTGTGGCATCTACTTTTGCATGAAATAGAAACAGCACAATAAAGAAAAGATTATGATATAATACCAACAGCTCACGTCTACATTATATTACTGACCTAGTACAAACAAATGTACGTAGCTTAATGATATTTGTCATTTTACTTATAGAAAATTATGTATTACTGACCTCCTGAGGTTATCAGCATCATTATCCTCAGTATGCTGAAAAGTTCTTTCTTTCAAAATCATACAAGTAAATAGTTACTCCCATTCTAAACCTCAGTATTTTAATGGCTTTTTGTGAAATTTGTATTTACTTTCAAAATGGAACTGTTCTTATAGGATTGATCATCAAGAAATCTCGAGAAGGAGATGTATGATATTTACCTTACCATTTAATTTTTATATTCATGTATATAGTGGGGACCACTTTATAGATATTCTACACAATTGGATTTAGAGGTAGATGACATGTTTCCAATTACTCCAGTCTTAGAAAAGAACAATATAGTCAAGACATGCATGTAAAGCATTGATGTATATATATATATATATGTTGGTGTGTGTATAACAGTCTGAGATTATGTAGGACAAGATCTAGAAGTGTTTAAAGAAGGGGAAAGGAAGAGAGAAGAAACCTATCATCCAATGGATTTGGGCATTATGAGATTTACCAAACTAAAAGGCTAAACTTTAAAGAGGTAGACAGGGTGGACCAGCATATTGTTCAAAGTACCTTGTCATAGTCCACATCAAGAAAAGGGGGGGGGGGGGGGGGGGGGGGGGGGGGGGTTGCAAGAAAGTCCAACAAAATTATTACGAAAAAGATTGATGTCAATAATCAAAAGAGGCTAGAGTTGGCTATAAGTTTTAACTTTTTAAAAAAATTGACATTAATTGATAATGTTGTTGTAGAACTCATGGTTAAAAGCCATATTATACAATATATCGGAAAAAATATCCATAGGAGTTGATTACGAGGCACCTTGATTATTTGTGTCTGCCGGTAGTGTAAATTATTAGCTTGGAGTGCATAACGAGTTTTTGATTGTTTTATGAATTAGACATGGCTGATTATGTGGGTGCAATGATAGGGAAGCTAAAATTATTGATTGTATATTCTTTTATATATGACTTCTTATTTGAACGAGTGTTTCCTTTTAACTTATTTGAATGAGTGCTTTTGCGTTTGATAGTTATTGCAGTGTTGGCACATCATAAATACATCCATCGTTCCCACTAATTCTACTTCTCTCTTTCTCCAGCATTTAATGTTCGCTAAAATTTATCTTGCTGCAAAACTTTCCATTAGGTTAACAGTTGTTTTGCAATATTTGCATCAACCTCTCTCTCTCTTCCCCTTTGTATAAATATAGTGATTTGCAAAACTGATTGCACTGAGGGTTATTAAAAGTGGTTGTTCTGTTAATTTGGTTTGAAGACACTGAATATCATGTAAATTAAAAAACTCAAAAGTTTCTTTTGTGCGATTGAGCTTTAAAATGTTCATTACCCCCATCAGCTAAATGGTATTTGAAGAGGCTTATTTTTGAAACTGTTTAAACTTACTATGAAATTATTGAAATAAATAATTATTATCATTAAACCTACGAATCTTGGTGAGGGTGGAACTTTCTCCCTCATTTGGCCTGTTCAGTGGACAAAATTCAAGATCAAGTGACTTGTACAGTGCTATTATTATCTTTTTGTGTGGGAAAGGTGATTTATATCCCCAGTCTCGGGCTTCGTGAGATTTGGGTGCGAGTCAATGACATTACCCAAAGCTTTGGCAGAGAAAGTATCATGAGAACTTGGTTCAAGTCCTGACCACGCATTTATACATTAATGGAATAGGACATTCTTGTCAATGGTATATGTTCTGGAGAGGTCACGAGTCTTGACTTTTTTTTCGTTTGGTTTTTTGAGAGGATTAGATGGTTACTGTTTTAAACTCTTAACACACGCGCGCATACATATATATATATATATATAAATGTATATTATATTATTTTCCTCTTTATTCTTTTGTAGTTTTGATATATCTGCAATGAGTTGGTTGCTCACATTTAACATTTGGAAAACCCAATAATAAATCTTTTTATTACTAGTTCAGTGTTGGAGAAGAAAAAAAAGAAGAAGCAACTTGCTAGACATTCAATATTGTGAAGCTTCATAAAATTCTTCTTTGGGGGAAGTTCATGTGCACATCTACATATCCTTGCGACTTTACCGGACTTATTTTTTATGCATCTCTCTTATATTGTGATAGAGATTCTCTTTGTTCACTTGAATCCATTTGTCTCCTCTTGTACTGAGTTTCTCAATCTTCTTCATCCAGCTCTACCTTTAGACAGCAGAAGAAATACCAGAAGGAATTCTCAGACTGGTGTGGTGAGTGTCAACGTGAGAAGAAAGCAAGGCAGCGTCAGTCTGTTGCTGCCATCAAACAGGTATATATATACAACACCTGGTAGTTAGACGAATAATATTGGGAAGATCTTAAATCATTGTTGGTTTTGTTTGTTTTTACTATTTTTTTTCTCCAGGTATTACAGGAAGGAGAAACTGCAGCTTTCAAAGACTTTATGCACCTTTGCTTGTAATGAAGTTGACATAGCACAAGTCTCATCCTCAATATGTGACGGCATTGTTTTGTTGGTAAACTAAAAAAGAGTGAAGCATGTTGCTGTTTTTTTTCAGAGCTGTACATTCAAGTCATTCTAAGTAGTTGCAATGTTCTGTTTATCAACTGTACCCTGCAGTGAACAAATCCACATTTGTTGGTGGTGCCAACTTTTTTCATAGTTGAACTATATTCTCTCAGTGAATGAAGTAATGCATTTGCTAAGTATCTAAGTTAATTACTTTTCCTCCATGTTTCTTTCCTCTTTCCTTCAATTGTTTGTAGAACTTGTAAATAATTGAGTATAAATATCAATTGTTTGTAACATTATGATTGATGT
This sequence comes from Hedera helix, assembly GCA_947179155.2. Classification (NCBI taxonomy): domain Eukaryota; kingdom Viridiplantae; phylum Streptophyta; class Magnoliopsida; order Apiales; family Araliaceae; genus Hedera; species Hedera helix. The sequence continues at coordinate 39,384,182 of OX359281.1, forward strand.
TTTGCATCTGGTGCTTATTGGCAATAGAGACTACAAAAACTTTCAAAAAAGTTTATGTTAGAATTCTCTAGCATCTCTTGATTTGAACACTTGCAGAAGCAGCATGAAGGATACTGACATTGGGGAGATGCAACCATCAGAGTTTTACCAAATAATAGGATGTTAATAATTGTGTAAATATATGCAACAGTATAGGTGCAGAGGTATGATCGTATATTTTGAAGATGCTTTCTGGAATCCACAACAATTGTACTACTCGTGGGCTCAACAAAAGGAAGAAAAGATGTGCCATGAGTGTTGGGAATTGGGATTGTTACTTCAGTGGAGTCATTTGGCTTTGCATTCTTTTCAAGGGGAAGAATATAAAGAGAAGAAAATGTTATCTTTTTTTTCACGAGTAAAACTCGGACAAACTGAAAAATCAAGTATTTCCATTTCTGAGCACTCTGTGATGAAGTTTTCACCAAATCAATTTTTGGTACACAATATTGCATGATGAAGTTGTTGGGTGGAGAATGAGCTGATGAACTGGAAAGCCAAATTCAAAGTCCTACTTAATCTCCTGCTTAAAGTTTATAGAATTGGATAGGTATCTCACATAACAACAATACTCCTGCTAATATGTATTATGATGACCTGTGCATTAGATGCACCAAACAATTATCGGTAGCACACCTACTACATCGGTTTCCTTTTCCTCCCAAGAACAGAGGCCTTTTGGAATCTGGGACCACCCATCCTCCATTTCTTAAATGCAGCAGCCGAGGATTGAGCTGCCTCGTACACTTCAAATGAAGAAACATAAAATTAGTAATCACCCATCTATTATAAAGGTCAGATCAGAAGATTAACGGATAAAACAAGTTGAGAGATCTTACATTTAATTTCTTCTTCCGTAAGAAGGGTTAAGAATTTTGGAGCCGCATTTGCAATATGAGCCTTGATCAAGACTTCCTTGTACCTGGTTCAGAACGCAATCATCAGGACAAGACCAACGGTTTTGTCACCAACCCTATCCATAAAAAATATTAAAAATTAAAAAAAACCTCCGTCAGAAACCACTTTCATCTGAGAAACAAACACAACAACCGAAAGTTAGACAATTAAATTATCGCAAGCAACCCTTGGTTATTTACTAACTCAACTGTATCAAGAAAACAATACAAAATATTAGATGAATGCAAAACGCTTCTACAGAATAAAAAATAAAATAATGCAGTCATTTTTTTCTTTTCTTATGCCATCTCAATGTATTGAATAAGGTGCCCCAGAGTCGCCATCTAAAAAGAGAAGGAAATGAAAAAACTCCTATTAGTCGATATTTAAGAGTATCCTCCTACAACATTTTCAACTCAAGCCCTTAACCATCCCAGTTGCTTCTACTTTAAAGTAATATATCTAAATATTACTCAAGAAGCATTTTGTTATGATACCAAAGTCCAGGCAAATTAAGTCCAAAGTTACTCCGCTGTAAATTAAGTTTCGCAATCCTACTAACTATTGGCATTAGATGCACATGTATTTATCCACACAAGGGGTGAGGAAGATACAAAACGAGGGGTGATCAATTATAGGGGTAAAAGAAAGGATGCCGATGAATATATTAGTTTCTTTTTTTCTTTTATGACAAGCAAAGAGTTATATTATTTGATTCTTTCAGATTGTTTCTCCAGTTAGTATGTCTGTATGTGCAATCCAATTACATGAATCTAACAATTAGAACTCACCCTTAAATAGTAAGTCATTACTTCAATATCCTTTTTGTGACCCACATACAGCTCGACAAAGAGTTTCTACCCATGAAAAAATGACAAGTGATTTAAATTTTTACAACTTGCGACGTTACAATTGCTGAATCAGAAAACACTGCCTCGGTACTTTACACAAGACACTTTGCAGACTTGGTCAAAAAACTTCTCTACCCATTATAATGCAAAAAATATCAGTTTTTAGCACTAGTAACTAGCAGAAGTTATAGTTACCTAAACTCAAGTAGGACTTCTCCTCCAAAAAGATATCCAGAACCCCACACCATTACTCAAGTCCGCCTTTTATCCCAACCTAGTTGGGGTAGGCTGAAAACAAATCCAGATGAAAATGTAAACATACAAAGACAAGGAGAAATCCAGAACCCCACATATTCTAACAAATAACAAGAAAGCCTATGGTATCAAAATATCTAATATGACAAAAGATTAGTAGCATCCCATGATATTGTTTAGCCATTTCCTAAAATTGTCCCAACATACCAACAAGCGTATTTCAAATAAAACTTGGTGTTAATGAACTTAAAATTTGCAACTGAGAAATAATTTAACTGGCGAGGAAAAACTCACAGTGGTGCTATCTAGTATCCTAATTCATAAAAATATGGACATTGATTCCTCAAATCCACATGTGCAGCATCAGCATCAGCATCAATTTCCTCAAGTGTTCTGGCAAAGAAAAACACCATATAAATATGACAAATAACAATAATCACATCTTCACAACATAGAAGCTCATGCAAATAATTTCTCAGAATCCAGGATAGCACATAATAAGGGAGTGAGAATTGTGCACACTAGATCTTAGACATCAGAATGAAGGAAACACATGTTTTCTAGCCTAAGTTAAAACAAAAAAGAGGGGTTTCACTCTTCTCACATGGGTTACATGCAATATGGCAAATTCAAATGGCCAACCTTAAATCTGTACCATTAAGATTGCTGAAAGCAGATACACGCCAAAACATTATAAATTTTTCTTTATATTGAAACAACCATTACAATCTTACTTTTTATTCAAACAAGGGGGAACGTTAATTGTTAGTGCTTGTCTCAAGTGCAACTCCCGAGCAAGCCAAAATGGCAGTTCTACCTTTGAACCCGGTTCTCCCGGAGATATAGAAACACAACCATCAGATGTCAGTCAATCACCATCTCTTTCCACCAAAACATTTTTCAAAACTTACCTTGTTTGTATCATCACTAGAATCAAAGAGCCCAACTCCATTTGTAGCCTCTCGGAATATAGCTGGGACAAGCTGCATGCAAGAGCCAAAACATAATAAACTACTAAAGCCAAATATTCTGAAGAATTGACAATAAAAGCACCTAAAGGGAATTATTTTTTAAAAATGGCTCTTAACCTCATCTTCTGCTAAAATATCATCAATGTTATAATATTGTCCCATCCTTGAGAGAAACCTGTTCTCTGTTACAGACTGTAAGAATGATGCAATCTAAACTCCATCTGTTTATAAACTGTCAAAGAGGCTTATAAGCAGCATATATGAAGAAAAAAATGGAGACGAGAACAGAGTCCTTGATATGAGTCAAAAAACAAAAGCATGGACACAAATGAAACCCAACCAATTCAAAATACTGATACAAACATACAAGTCCAACCAAGGATTGACTTAGTTCAATGCTACTTAAGGTTTGAGAATAATAAGATAAAAGACATTTGTGTATCATGATTTGCAGTCTGATCCCACATCATGTCAAATATTTTGGATGTTTAATTTGAGATGTGTAGAACTTCTAAACCATCATGCATGTATAGCCAAAGAGTTGAACAAAGTCCAAATCAACATAAATCATATTTGGTCTGCCATTTCATGTCTCCACATGCCACTCCCGTTAACTTTCAACTGCAAAATCCCCCAGAAAATCCAGCTCCACCCATTTTCTTTTTATCCCTTTTTAACGTCCTATCTACAATTTCAACAATTTGTCGCCATTAACGAGCTTTGGGCTTTTACATCGAGACAAGAAGGAAGGATATTTCTTGACCCTCCGCCACATCCTTTCGGCTTCAAGTGGCTAAGCCATCGTTTGAACAAATATCATCATTCCATTACCTGCCATAGTGTAGAAAATGCAGGAATTCCCGATTGAACGGATAAATCGAGGCGTTTTGGGGCAGCCTACGCCTAGGCGACTCAGCAATCACACTCTCCATGATAATTAAACAATTGTTTTCAAAAAATTAATCCCTTAATAGAAATTTATGGTTTCAGATTAATATGGGAAATTAGGGTTGCGATATTAGTTTAATATATGTGAGCCTGCTTGTGTACGTGATGTATATTTATATATATACGCTCATACATAGAGAGGACCTCTCCTTGTTGAAGGCGGTAAAGCTGCTGCTGCTAAGTTGTTTCGACGACCGAACGGTACCCGCCTCGCCGTTTAACTGGAGAGTGTTGAGGATAACAGATTACCTACCTTACATTGTTCTAAACTGATGATTTTATATCTGCAGAACACAATCTAAAAACCCTAACACGGCTATCTTTCATGAAATGAAACTGGAAATCGTAGGAAATCCGGGCGTCCTCAGCGTTGTGGTATCTACGGTCGATGAAGAAGTCGATATCGAGCTCAGTTGCTTTGTGATTGATGGCGTATTGAATCCATGAATCGATGTGAGAACAGTACTGATATTCGGAGAAGTCAAATTGGAGACGGAATTCGGCAACGGGAGAGTGAGGACGCCGAATTAGGGCTCGATCGATCTACGAAGTTGGCGAAACGCCGGCAGGAAAAGGAGGGAGAATTGGAGGGAAGGAAGAGATATTGTTCTAAACTGACGATGTATATCAAATAATCATTTTAATGAAAGAAAATTGGAAGAAAAGTTACTTACAGGTTACAGCAGGATAGATTTGTTGATTAAACGAATCGAATAGAGGCGCCAAATATAGGTGTCATTTAAAATTTCAAAAATGCAAGCCTTGAAAAACTTCCCCTAAATATAATATACTAAGATCATCTCTAGTATGCAAGAGAAGCAAAAATCCTAAACTAAATATAATTTAGGAATCAGATTTTGCTCTAATAGGCGGATTAAGTTTAGTCTGTTAGTTTTTTCAGAAAATTAAAAAGACTATACCAATGAACTTAAATTTGGTGGCATATGGAGTAATTTTTAATCTATAATATAAAACAGAGCGGCTTAAATCTCAAGGTTTCAACATTTAACGGTCTCAAATCAATTTATGTTTCAATATCTAACGGTCTCAAATTAATTTAGGCTTTAACATCCAACAGTCACTAATTTATCTCTCATTTCCCCCCCCCCAATTCAACATCTTTTTTTCAAAAATCTATTCACTCACATTTTTCGCCCAAATCAAATTTACTACTACATTATAATAATAATAATAATAATAACAACAACAACAATAACAACAATAATAATAATAATAGTAATCGTAATAATATAGTAATAACAATAATTATTATAATAATAGTAGTAATAATAATTATTATTATTATTATAATAATAATAGTAATAATAACAATAATAATAATAATAATAATAATAATAATAATAATAGTAATAGTAATAATTATAATTTTAATAAAAATAATAATAATTAAAATTGCATATAAACAACATGAGTCACCCTTTTAACATTGATGCCATTTTTCTAGTATTGCGGTCGTTATATTTTTTCATGCAAATTGATTTGGGCGGAAAATCATAGGGACGATTCAAATTCATTCTAATTGATTTGTAAGTTATTTTATATTGCAATGAGTCTTTAGGTAATAGAGTATTTTTAAAATTTTAATTTACGTCATGCCTTCAGGCACGGACAATTACATATCATCTTTTTGGTATTTGTACAGACTATATCGAGAGCAACTATTGTAGTAGACTCTGACTCATGGTATGAGAATCTTTTGTTCAATTTCAAGAAAAAATGTTATGGTGATGCGATTTAGTTGGTGTTATGACAATACTTTTTTGTTTGGACTTAGAAAGCTCATTTTATACGTCTGAGTATATATGCAAAAACCTTTCTTTTAGATTTTTATATATTTTTTTTCTCATTGGATCCCACCAGATGGTTTGTAGTATTACCATTTTTCCACAGGAAATACTGTTCATGGATCATATTGATCGATGGTTAGAGATATTGGAGACAAATAAATACTTTCAAATTTCTCATTCCGTTTTGTCAATAAAGGAAAGATGTGTGGGATATCCGAAAATACTATATTACACAAATTTAAGCCCGCTATCGTCAATCAATTAATTGCTCAAACTTTTCAAGAACTAATTTTAAGTTGGGAATGAGTAACACACTAATGTTTGCCTAAAAAAGAAATTATGACTGGATTAAGTATCAATCTTTTTGTATTAATGGTTGGACTCTCAGTTCTATTATGGAACTGAGAGTCCACAACAGTTTAAAAATTTTCAATCTAAAAATATTAGATACAATACTCAACTGTTATACTGTACCTTCAGACACGGATTATCCCTAGTATATTTATATGGGAGATGAATGAGTGTTGAAGACGAATAATATGCAGGGGTCTTGAAGAAGAAGAATATGCAGGCTGTGTTGAAGGAGATGAAGGGTGCGTTGAAGGAGAAGGAGATGAAGACTGCGGTTGGCAAATAAAAATGTTACTTCAATTTTTAGTAATAAAAATGCCTTCTACGGTAATAATAATGCTTTCAACGGTAATAATAAAACCTTCAATGGTAACAAAAGTGAAACAACTATAAAGACTACAATCAACTACTGAAAAATTTAGAAAATCAAGAGCTTTACTTTTTTGTTGATAATATATCTCTAATTTATTTTTTAGATGGAAAATCATGATCCCCCATGTATTTTTCGTCATTATTATCTAAAGATTTTTCACTTAATGATCCAAATTTCCTAAATGAATTTTCAATTCAAACTGATATACCAATTCAGACTCCCAAAAACGAGTCCTATAAAAGAACAAGGCGAAAGGAAAATTACACAATTGATAAATGTGACGCCCCCAAATCTGAGCCCACACAGCCCAAACTTGAGTCGTCAAAATACTACAACAAAATTATTACAACAAAGCACAACGTACTACAATACAGTGTATAATAATACCCAACTAAGTCTTCACTATTATTGCCACACTATTTTACAAAACGTGAAGACTATGATAACTATTCCTCGGACCCTCACTCCATTCCCCGGCTAGACCCTGTTATGTTTTCATTTCCTGTTGAAAAACAATGGAACAAAAGAAAGGGTGAGCTCAAATAGCCCAGTAAGAAATATCATGACTAAGATAATGACGAATATATTATCATTAGCCTTCAACAGTTGAGTTCTTGATAGAATACAATAGACTACAAGGTTTATATCAAAAACTGTAGTTAAATTCTTAAACAATGTTCAGATCAATAATAGCAGCGGAATGAGTAATCTATTAGAAGAATAATGCAGACTATAATGTCCACTCGGTTATCTTTTTAGGAAAAACATCATCAACTTTTATCATCTGAAATATCATTAGTCAAGATAATACAAATTCACAGTTCCTGATCATAATCATGCACATCAACAGTTCATCTTTGCACTACGGGCCAAAGATATTCAATATAGCACCAACGGTCATGATTATACCAGATTCAGCCTTTGGTCATAATCATACCAAACAACAGTTCATCTTTGCACTACGGGCCAAAGAGAACATTCAATATAACACCAACGGTCATGATTATACCAGATTCAGCCTTTGGTCATAATCATACCAAACAACAGTTCATCTTTGCACTACGGGTCAAAGAGAACATTCACCACGTGCCATAAAAGACACCGAACAGATGTATCGCCTTTAACCTATTATATCGCCTTTAACCTATCATCTGTTCAACAAATATATCACATCTGTGCCCCCGGCCACAGATATTCACAACAGCTTGATTTTTGGATGATTAGAATGATATAAATGATGAACAGAAGAAATAGGATAACAATAAGTATCGGAAGTTTACTTTGTACAGATTCAAATAATGTCCAAATTGTCAACATGATGTGGAGTGAAATTTAAAAATGATATTCAAGATCCACAGTTCAGAATAACGGTTACAATTCAATAGAAAGGTTCACGTAAATAGGAAGGTTCAGTTGAAATAATGAAGTTCAACTATTATGGAACATATAATATTTTCAGGAATTATAGAAGCAATAGTTCCATAATAAATTTCGATTTAGGAGTATGAAAGAAAATAATATCCCTTACCGTAGCAGGTTTGATTAACAAAAGGTAAAGGAAATTAATACAAAGGGTTATTCACCAACAGGCGGCAATCCGCTCCGTAAGGTTATTCCCACAATTTAATAGAATTTGAGTACAAAGAGTTATTCACCAAACAGGCGGCAATCCGCTCCGTAAGGTTATTCTCAGAGATTAATAATGAATGAATACGAAAGGTTATTCACCAACAGGCGGCAATCCGCTCCGTAAGGTTATTCCCACAATTTAATACATGGAAATAAAAGGCACGTCTTATGAGTAAGGAAGAAACAATATTATTATCGAGAATCAAATAATGATAATCCCTTACCATAGTACGTTTGAATAATGGAAGATGAAAAAGATGGTATCCCTTACCGTAGTAAGTTTTAATAATAGAAGATGAAAGAAGATGACATTCCTTACCTTGATATTGTGAAACAAGTTTATTAGCCGAACAAATCCTTCCTTGTTTGTCTATGTAGCAGTAAAGAATCTGACTTTTGAGTCTTCTAGAGTTTTTAAAATCTCTTTATGTTTTTAAAATAATGTTACTCTCGTAAAGATAGGCGGCATAGACTCAAGAATCACTCAATTCGGAGTTAATATGAATGAGTTATGAATTTTCAAAACTAAGACTGAAAATAGTGACGAAAATCAGAATAGGTTACGGTTTTTAGTATTTTAAGGCATGAAGATGATTTCAGATGACTTTTCTTCCTTCTTCAAAGTTGTAGAGGACGAAAAACTGAAGAGACAGGCTTTTAATTCATTAAATTCTGACAAATAATGAATTTACTATGATTTTTCGAAAGAGTTACTGTACATAAGAAAATTCCACTCGGGAATTCAAAGGAGAATGTAAAAGATTTCAAAACTAGGAATGACTTAAGAACACTTAGAGAGAACTTACACAAAGAAGTATTTAGAGAGTGAAAGAAAGAATGAGTAAGAAAGTTTATGAAAAATCCTTAAGTTAAGGCTTCTATTTATAGCCAAAAATCTTATCATTCATTTAATCTAAACCATTCATTTAAAGATCATCTTTTAATCTACACCATCCATTTCAAATTTTATATTATCTTTAATCTACACCATTCATTTCATATCACCTAACTTTATATTATAAACAAATCAATTCAATTATTCAACAATAATTCACACTTTAATCTACACCATTCATTTCATATCACCTAATAATCACCTAACTTTATATTATAAACAAATCAATTCAATTATTCAACAATAATTCACACTTTAATCTACACCATTCATTTCATATCACATAATAATCACCTAACTTTATATTATAAACAAATAACTTTATCAATTCAATTATTATGACTAATTGTTATAAATACAGTATAGTTAGCTCTTAGATATCAAGTCAATAAATTAATGAAATACAATTGTTTAAATAACATCATAATAGAGATAATAATAATGTAAAAGAAAGCATACGTTACTGTGTAATGACAATTATTGATTCAATAATGTGAATTACTGTGCATATGTTACTGTGACAATTATTAGGTTCAATAATTTTAAAAACAGTGCAACAACAATTATTGACTCAATGATATAAAATACAGTGTAATGACAATTATTAAATCAATAATGCAAAATACTGTGTAACAACAATTATTGAATTGATAATATAAAATATTATGCAGTGACAATTATCGATGAAATGATGCGTAACAATTACGGTGTCAATTATCAGACCAATAATATGAGATACTATGCAATACCGTGTGTTACTGTAGAGTACCGAGTGCTACAGAAAATACCAATAACTACCGTATGTGTAAGACCCCGAATTTTATGAAATATAAAATTTAATTTTTCTTCATATATATTTTTTCATGAAACAGTAAGTGGTTAAATTGACACCGTAACTGTTACGCATCATTTCATCGATAATTGTCACTGCATAATATTTTATATTATCAATTCAATAATTGTTGTTACACAGTATTTTGCATTATTGATTTAATAATTGTCATTACACTGTATTTTATATCATTGAGTCAATAATTGTTGTTGCACTGTTTTTAAAATTATTGAACCTAATAATTGTCACAGTAACATATGCACAGTAATTCACATTATTGAATCAATAATTGTCATTACACAGTAACGTATGCTTTATTTTACATTATTGTTATCTCTATTATGATGTTATTTAAACAGTTGTATTTCATTAATTTATTGACTTGATATCTAAGAGCTAACTATACTGTATTTATAACAATTAGTCATAATAATTGAATCGATAAAGTTATTTGTTTATAATATAAAGTTAGGTGATTATTAGGTGATATAAAATGAATGGTGTAGATTAAAGTGTGAATTATTGTTGAATAATTGAATTGATTTGTTTATAATATAAAGTTAGGTGATTATTAGGTGATATGAAATGAATGGTGTAGATTAAAGTGTGAATTATTGTTGAATAATTAAATTGATTTGTTTATAATATAAAGTTAGGTGATTATTAGGTGATATGAAATGAATGGTGTAGATTAAAGATAATATAATATTTGAAATGGATGGTGTAGATTAAAAGGTGATCTTTAAATGAATGGTTTAGATTAAATGAATGATAAGATTTTTGGCTATAAATAGAAGCATTAACTTAAGGATTTTTCATAAACTTCCTTACTTGTTCTTTCTTTCTCTCTCTAAATACTTCTTGTGAAAGTTCTCTCTAAGTGTGCTTAAGTCATCTTGAGTATTTGTGAAGATCTATAAGTATACGTGTACTGTTCAAGTTAATCAACCTCATTTAAATTAATATCCAGTCACGTGTTACGGTAAGGGATACCATCTTTTTCATCTTCTATTATTCAAACGTACTATGGTAAGGGATTATCATTATTTGATTCTCGATAATAATATTGTTTCTTCCTTACTCATAAGACGTGTCTTTTATTTCCATGTATTAAATTGTGGGAATAACCTTACGGAGCGGATTGCCGCCTGTTGGTGAATAACCTTTCGTATTCATTTATTATTAATCTCTGAGAATAACCTTACGGAGCGGATTGCCGCCTGTTTGGTGAATAACTCTTTGTACTCAAATTCTATTAAATTGTGGGAATAACCTTACGGAGCGGATTGCCGCCTGTTGGTGAATAACCTTTCGTATTCATTCATTATTAATCTCTGAGAATAACCTTACGGAGCGGATTGCCGCCTGTTTGGTGAATAACTCTTTGTACTCAAATTCTATTAAATTGTGGGAATAACCTTACGGAGCGGATTGCCGCCTGTTGGTGAATAACCCTTTGTATTAATTTCCTTCACCTTTTGTTAATCAAACCTGCTACGGTAAGGGATATTATTTTCTTTCATACTCCTAAATCGAAATTTATTATGGAACTATTGCTTCTATAATTCCTGAAAATATTATATGTTCCATAATAGTTGAACTTCATTATTTCAACTGAACCTTCCGATTTACGTGAACCTTTCTATTGAATTGTAACCGTTATTCTGAACTGTGGATCTTGAATATCATTTTTAAATTTCACTCCACATCATGTTGACAATTTGGACATTATTTGAATCTGTACAAAGTAAACTTCCGATACTTATTGTTATCCTATTTCTTCTGTTCATCATTTATATCATTCTAATCATCCAAAAATCAAGCTGTTGTGAATATCTGTGGCCGGGGGCACAGATGTGATATATTTGTTGAACAGATGATAGGTTAAAGGCGATATAATAGGTTAAAGGCGATACATCTGTTCGGTGTCTTTTATGGCACGTGGTGAATGTTCTCTTTGGCCCGTAGTGCAAAGATGAACTGTTGTTTGGTATGATTATGACCAAAGGCTGAATCTGGTATAATCATGACCGTTGGTGTTATATTGAATGTCTTTGGCCCGTAGTGCAAAGATGAACTGTTGATCTGCATGATTATGATCAGGAACTGTGAATTTGTATTATCTTGACTAATGATATTTCAGATGATAAAAGTTGATGATGTTTTTCCTAAAAAGAGAACCGAGTGGACATTATAGTCTGCATTATTCTTCTAATAGATTACTCATTCCGCTGCTATTATTGATCTGAACGTTGTTTAAGAATTTAACTACAGTTTTTGATATAAACCTTGTAGTCTATTGTATTCTATCAAGAACTCAACTGTTGAAGACTAATGATAATTTATTCATCATTATCTTAGTCATGATATTCTTTACTGGGCTATTTGAGCTCACCCTTTCTTTTGTTCCATTGTTTTTCAACAGGAGATGAAAACATAACAGGGTCTAGCCGGGGAATGGAGTGAGGGTCCGAGGAATAGTTATCATAGTTTTCACGTTTTGTAAAATAGTGTGGCAATAATAGTGAAGACTTAGTTGTGTATTATTATACACTGTATTGTTGTACGTTGTGCTTTGTTGTAATAATTTTGTTGTAGTCTTTTGACGACTCAAGTATGGGCTGTGTGGGCCCAGATTTGGGGGCGTCACATATTTTTTCATGAAACAGTAAGTGGTTAAATTGACGAAATTGAAAGTTAAGGATGTTATGTGCAAATTTTATTTTGTCGGACAATATTCGCTTTGTCGGGGAATATTCGTTTGGTCGGGGAATATTCGTGCCGTACGACGGCGCCGAAATAACAAATTATTTGTGGACCCCACAGCGGAATATTTGTCGGATATAGAAAACGACAGAAGTAACCTTTTTAATAAAAATAGTCAACGGTGTTAACTGTTAAAATACCGGTAATAAAAGAATAGTAGCATACGGTAATTTATGGTATTTTTCTGTAGCACACGGTATTGCACAGTGTCTCATATTATTGGTCTGATAATTGACACCGTAACTGTTGCGCATCATTTCATCAATAATTATCACTGCATAATATTTTATGTTATCAATTCAATAATTATTGCTACACAGTATTTTGCATTATTGTTACTACACGACATGTTGCATTATTAAACCAATAATTGCCACAGTAACAAATGCATAGTAATTCATATTATTGATCTGATAATCGACACAGTAGTCGTTGCATTATTTTGAATTATCGTTATCACTGTGGTAGAATTATTTTAGTTGTCATATTACTAATTGGTATTTTTGCTTTATTAAAGGAAAAAAAAAAATTTATTATTATTTTTCAAAAATTACTATTCACTACCGGAGTTTACTATTCATTCCAAAAAAAGGTACTATTCACTGACGGAAGTTACTGTTCATCTCGGGAAAGTCACTGTTCATCTGCCGACAGAAGTTACTGTTCATTACTGTTCACTTTTTGAAAATTTTAAAGTTACTGTGCAAGTATTGAAAAATTTTAAAAACGTTTGCGCAGCCTCGGTTGAAAAAATTTTCAGCCACCTACCACGCATAGTAACTTCTTTTCTTCTATAAATAGCTTGTTCAGCTGAATAGAAAAATCACACCTAAAACATAGAATTTTTCTATAAGAATTTTATGAGTTTTCTCTGAGAATAGTAAGGTTATTTTGAGAGTTTGAAAGCCAAAAGGAGTGCAGAAATTTTTCAAGTAAGTCTTTTATTAAAAAGTAGTAATTTCATAAATTCCTATTTTTCACGGTATTCACAAATCTTCCTTTAGAAGACTCTTCTTTGAGAAGATTCATTTTTAAAAGCTTTCTTTAGAAGATTTATTTTGGAATATTATTTTAAAAACTATTTAAAAGTAGTTATTTTATATTACAAAAATTATGTTAAATATATATAATTTTAAGAATTCATATTATACGAGTTATCATACACTTTGAAATTTATATGTGGTAATTACTAATTTTATTATAAATATATAGGTTGATCAATATCATTTTTATCAATATCCAGTCACCAGATAAGGTAAGAAATGTCATTTTTTTTACACTCTTGAACTTGCTACGGTAAGGGATATTATTTTCTTTCATACTCCTAAATCGAAACTTATTATGGAATTATTGCTTCTATAATTCCTGAAAATATTATATGTTCCATAATAGTTGAACTTCGTTATTTCAACTGAACCTTCCTATTTTCTGAACCTTTCTATTGAACTGTAACCGTTATTCTGAGCTATGGATCTTGAATATCATTCTTAAATTTCACTCCACATCATGTTGACAATTTGGACATTATTTGAATATGCACAAAGTAAACTTCCGATACTTATTGTTTATCTTGTTTCTTCTGTTCATCATTTGTATCACTGTTATTTGTATTAACCATCAAGAATCAAGCTGTTGTGAATATCTGTGGCCGGGGGCACAGATGTGATATAATTGTTGAACAGATGATAGGTTAAAGGCGATATACTAGGTTAAAGGCGATACATCTGTTCGGTGTCTTTTATGGCACGTGGTGAAAGTTCTCTTTGGCCCGTAGTGCATAGATGAACTGTTGTTTGGTATGATTATGACCAAAGGCTGAATCTGGTTTAATCATGACCGCTGGTACTATCTGTGGCCGGGGGCACAGATGCGATATATTTGTTGAACAGATGTTAGGTTAAAGGCGATATAATAGGTTAAAGGCGATACATCTGTTCGGTGTCTTTTATGGCATATATTGAAAGTTCTCTTTGGCCCGTAGTGCATAGATGAACTGTTGATTTGCATGATTATGACCAGGAACTGTGAATTTATATTATCATGACTAATGGTATTTCAGGTGATAAAAGTTGATGATGTTTTTACTAAAAAGAGAAGCGAGTGGACATTATAGTCTGCATTATTCTTCTAATAGATTGCTCATTCCGCCGCTATTTTTGATCTGAACGTTGTTTAAAAATTTAACTGCAGTTTCTGATATAAACCTTGTAGTCTGTTGTATTCTATCAGGAACTCAACTGTTGAAGGCTAATGATAATTTATTCGTCATTATCTTAGTCATGATATTTCTTACTGGGCTATTTGAGCTCACCCTTTTGTTCCATTATTTTTCAACAGGAGATGAGAACGTAGCTGGGTCTAGCCGGGGGATGGAGTGAGGGTCCGAGGAATAGCTATCATAGTCTTCACGTGTTGTAAAATAGTGTGACAATAATAGTGAAGACTTAGTTGTGTATTATTATACACTGTATTGTTGTACGTTGTGCTTTGTTGTAATAATTTTGTTGTAGTCTTTTGACGACTCAAGTTTGGGCTGTGTGGGCCTAGATTTGGGGGCGTCACAGTTGGCATCAGAGCTTAGGGACATGGTCTTTAATGGAGATCTGGGGTTAGAACTAGGAGGGGAGAGACGAATAGAATCAGTCACTAGTGCGTCCTACCTAAATTAGATTTTATTATCTAATGAGTTGATTTGAATATAGGGACATGAAGTGATGAGTCAGTTTGTTTGAACTAACAATTATTTTGTGACCACAGTTATGTATCCTTACCTCTTCGAAATGCCAGGTACGTCAATTTCGGGGACGAAATTTCATAAGGAGGGGAGGTTGTAAGACCCCGAATTTTATGAAATATAAAATTTAATTTTTCTTCATATATATTTTGTAAGACCCCGAATTTTATGAAATACAAAATTTAATTTTTCTTCATATATATTTTTTTGAAACAGTAAGTGGTTAAATTAACAAAATTGAAAGTTAAGGATGTTATGTGCAAATTTTATTTTGTCGGACAATATTCGCTTTGTCGGGGAATATTCGTTTGGTCGGGGAATATTCGTGCCGTACGACGGCGCCGAAATAATAAATTATTGGTGGACCCCACAACGGAATATTTGTCGGATATAGAAAACGACAGAAGTAACCTTTTTAAATAAAAATAGTCAACGGAACTGTTAAAATACCGGTGATAAAAGAATAGTAGCATACGGTAGTTTATGGTATTTTCTGTAGCACACGGTACTCTACAGTAACACACGGTATTGCATAGTGTCTCATATTATTGGTCTGATAATTGACACCGTAACTGTTACGCATCATTTCATCGATAATTGTCACTGCATAATATTTTATATTATCAATTCAATAATTGTTGTTACACAGTATTTTGCATTATTGATTTAATAATTGTCATTACACTGTATTTTATATCATTGAGTCAATAATTGTTGTTGCACTGTTTTTAAAATTATTGAACCTAATAATTGTCACAGTAACATATGCACAGTAATTCACATTATTGAATCAATAATTGTCATTACACAGTAACGTATGCTTTATTTTACATTATTGTTATCTCTATTATGATGTTATTTAAACAGTTGTATTTCATTAATTTATTGACTTGATATCTAAGAGCTAACTATACTGTATTTATAACAATTAGTCATAATAATTGAATCGATAAAGTTATTTGTTTATAATATAAAGTTAGGTGATTATTAGGTGATATAAAATGAATGGTGTAGATTAAAGTGTGAATTATTGTTGAATAATTGAATTGATTTGTTTATAATATAAAGTTAGGTGATTATTAGGTGATATGAAATGAATGGTGTAGATTAAAGTGTGAATTATTGTTGAATAATTAAATTGATTTGTTTATAATATAAAGTTAGGTGATTATTAGGTGATATGAAATGAATGGTGTAGATTAAAGATAATATAATATTTGAAATGGATGGTGTAGATTAAAAGGTGATCTTTAAATGAATGGTTTAGATTAAATGAATGATAAGATTTTTGGCTATAAATAGAAGCATTAACTTAAGGATTTTTCATAAACTTCCTTACTTGTTCTTTCTTTCTCTCTCTAAATACTTCTTGTGAAAGTTCTCTCTAAGTGTGCTTAAGTCATCTTGAGTATTTGTGAAGATCTATAAGTATACGTGTACTGTTCAAGTTAATCAACCTCATTTAAATTAATATCCAGTCACGTGTTACGGTAAGGGATACCATCTTTTTCATCTTCTATTATTCAAACGTACTATGGTAAGGGATTATCATTATTTGATTCTCGATAATAATATTGTTTCTTCCTTACTCATAAGACGTGTCTTTTATTTCCATGTATTAAATTGTGGGAATAACCTTACGGAGCGGATTGCCGCCTGTTGGTGAATAACCTTTCGTATTCATTTATTATTAATCTCTGAGAATAACCTTACGGAGCGGATTGCCGCCTGTTTGGTGAATAACTCTTTGTACTCAAATTCTATTAAATTGTGGGAATAACCTTACGGAGCGGATTGCCGCCTGTTGGTGAATAACCTTTCGTATTCATTCATTATTAATCTCTGAGAATAACCTTACGGAGCGGATTGCCGCCTGTTTGGTGAATAACTCTTTGTACTCAAATTCTATTAAATTGTGGGAATAACCTTACGGAGCGGATTGCCGCCTGTTGGTGAATAACCCTTTGTATTAATTTCCTTCACCTTTTGTTAATCAAACCTGCTACGGTAAGGGATATTATTTTCTTTCATACTCCTAAATCGAAATTTATTATGGAACTATTGCTTCTATAATTCCTGAAAATATTATATGTTCCATAATAGTTGAACTTCATTATTTCAACTGAACCTTCCGATTTACGTGAACCTTTCTATTGAATTGTAACCGTTATTCTGAACTGTGGATCTTGAATATCATTTTTAAATTTCACTCCACATCATGTTGACAATTTGGACATTATTTGAATCTGTACAAAGTAAACTTCCGATACTTATTGTTATCCTATTTCTTCTGTTCATCATTTATATCATTCTAATCATCCAAAAATCAAGCTGTTGTGAATATCTGTGGCCGGGGGCACAGATGTGATATATTTGTTGAACAGATGATAGGTTAAAGGCGATATAATAGGTTAAAGGCGATACATCTGTTCGGTGTCTTTTATGGCACGTGGTGAATGTTCTCTTTGGCCCGTAGTGCAAAGATGAACTGTTGTTTGGTATGATTATGACCAAAGGCTGAATCTGGTATAATCATGACCGTTGGTGTTATATTGAATGTCTTTGGCCCGTAGTGCAAAGATGAACTGTTGATCTGCATGATTATGATCAGGAACTGTGAATTTGTATTATCTTGACTAATGATATTTCAGATGATAAAAGTTGATGATGTTTTTCCTAAAAAGAGAACCGAGTGGACATTATAGTCTGCATTATTCTTCTAATAGATTACTCATTCCGCTGCTATTATTGATCTGAACGTTGTTTAAGAATTTAACTACAGTTTTTGATATAAACCTTGTAGTCTATTGTATTCTATCAAGAACTCAACTGTTGAAGACTAATGATAATTTATTCATCATTATCTTAGTCATGATATTCTTTACTGGGCTATTTGAGCTCACCCTTTCTTTTGTTCCATTGTTTTTCAACAGGAGATGAAAACATAACAGGGTCTAGCCGGGGAATGGAGTGAGGGTCCGAGGAATAGTTATCATAGTTTTCACGTTTTGTAAAATAGTGTGGCAATAATAGTGAAGACTTAGTTGTGTATTATTATACACTGTATTGTTGTACGTTGTGCTTTGTTGTAATAATTTTGTTGTAGTCTTTTGACGACTCAAGTATGGGCTGTGTGGGCCCAGATTTGGGGGCGTCACATATTTTTTCATGAAACAGTAAGTGGTTAAATTGACGAAATTGAAAGTTAAGGATGTTATGTGCAAATTTTATTTTGTCGGACAATATTCGCTTTGTCGGGGAATATTCGTTTGGTCGGGGAATATTCGTGCCGTACGACGGCGCCGAAATAACAAATTATTTGTGGACCCCACAGCGGAATATTTGTCGGATATAGAAAACGACAGAAGTAACCTTTTTAATAAAAATAGTCAACGGTGTTAACTGTTAAAATACCGGTAATAAAAGAATAGTAGCATACGGTAATTTATGGTATTTTTCTGTAGCACACGGTATTGCACAGTGTCTCATATTATTGGTCTGATAATTGACACCGTAACTGTTGCGCATCATTTCATCAATAATTATCACTGCATAATATTTTATGTTATCAATTCAATAATTATTGCTACACAGTATTTTGCATTATTGTTACTACACGACATGTTGCATTATTAAACCAATAATTGCCACAGTAACAAATGCATAGTAATTCATATTATTGATCTGATAATCGACACAGTAGTCGTTGCATTATTTTGAATTATCGTTATCACTGTGGTAGAATTATTTTAGTTGTCATATTACTAATTGGTATTTTTGCTTTATTAAAGGGAAAAAAAAAAATTATTATTATTTTTCAAAAATTACTATTCACTACCAGAGTTTACTATTCATTCCCAAAAAAGGTACTATTCACTGACGGAAGTTACTGTTCATCTCGGGAAAGTCACTGTTCATCTGCCGACAGAAGTTACTGTTCATTACTGTTCACTTTTTGAAAATTTTAAAGTTACTGTGCAAGTATTGAAAAATTTTAAAAACGTTTGCGCAGCCTCGGCTGAAAAAATTTTCAGCCACCTACCACGCATAGTAACTTCTTTTCTTCTATAAATAGCTTGTTCAGCTGAATAGAAAAATCACACCTAAAACATAGAATTTTTCTATAAGAATTTTATGAGTTTTCTCTGAGAATAGTAAGGTTATTTTGAGAGTTTGAAAGCCAAAAGGAGTGCAGAAATTTTTCAAGTAAGTCTTTTATTAAAAAGTAGTAATTTCATAAATTCCTATTTTTCACGGTATTCACAAATCTTCCTTTAGAAGACTCTTCTTTGAGAAGATTCATTTTTAAAAGCTTTCTTTAGAAGATTTATTTTGGAATATTATTTTAAAAACTATTTAAAAGTAGTTATTTTATATTACAAAAATTATGTTAAATATATATAATTTTAAGAATTCATATTATACGAGTTATCATACACTTTGAAATTTATATGTGGTAATTACTAATTTTATTATAAATATATAGGTTGATCAATATCATTTTTATCAATATCCAGTCACCAGATAAGGTAAGAAATGTCATTTTTTTTACACTCTTGAACTTGCTACGGTAAGGGATATTATTTTCTTTCATACTCCTAAATCGAAACTTATTATGGAATTATTGCTTCTATAATTCCTGAAAATATTATATGTTCCATAATAGTTGAACTTCGTTATTTCAACTGAACCTTCCTATTTTCTGAACCTTTCTATTGAACTGTAACCGTTATTCTGAGCTATGGATCTTGAATATCATTCTTAAATTTCACTCCACATCATGTTGACAATTTGGACATTATTTGAATATGCACAAAGTAAACTTCCGATACTTATTGTTTATCTTGTTTCTTCTGTTCATCATTTGTATCACTGTTATTTGTATTAACCATCAAGAATCAAGCTGTTGTGAATATCTGTGGCCGGGGGCACAGATGTGATATAATTGTTGAACAGATGATAGGTTAAAGGCGATATACTAGGTTAAAGGCGATACATCTGTTCGGTGTCTTTTATGGCACGTGGTGAAAGTTCTCTTTGGCCCGTAGTGCATAGATGAACTGTTGTTTGGTATGATTATGACCAAAGGCTGAATCTGGTTTAATCATGACCGCTGGTACTATCTGTGGCCGGGGGCACAGATGCGATATATTTGTTGAACAGATGTTAGGTTAAAGGCGATATAATAGGTTAAAGGCGATACATCTGTTCGGTGTCTTTTATGGCATATATTGAAAGTTCTCTTTGGCCCGTAGTGCATAGATGAACTGTTGATTTGCATGATTATGACCAGGAACTGTGAATTTATATTATCATGACTAATGGTATTTCAGGTGATAAAAGTTGATGATGTTTTTACTAAAAAGAGAAGCGAGTGGACATTATAGTCTGCATTATTCTTCTAATAGATTGCTCATTCCGCCGCTATTTTTGATCTGAACGTTGTTTAAAAATTTAACTGCAGTTTCTGATATAAACCTTGTAGTCTGTTGTATTCTATCAGGAACTCAACTGTTGAAGGCTAATGATAATTTATTCGTCATTATCTTAGTCATGATATTTCTTACTGGGCTATTTGAGCTCACCCTTTTGTTCCATTATTTTTCAACAGGAGATGAGAACGTAGCTGGGTCTAGCCGGGGGATGGAGTGAGGGTCCGAGGAATAGCTATCATAGTCTTCACGTGTTGTAAAATAGTGTGGCAATAATAGTGAAGACTTAGTTGTGTATTATTATACACTGTATTGTTGTACGTTGTGCTTTGTTGTAATAATTTTGTTGTAGTCTTTTGACGACTCAAGTTTGGGCTGTGTGGGCCTAGATTTGGGGGCGTCACAGTATGCTACTATTCTTTTATCACCGGTATTTTAACAGTTCCGATGACTATTTTTATTTAAAAAGATTATTTCTGTCGTTTTCTATATCCGACAAATATTCCGTTGTGGGGTCCACCAATAATTTGTTATTTCGGCGCCGTCGGACCAAACGAATATTCCCCGACCAAACGAATATTCCCCGACAAAGCGAATATTGTCCGACAAAATAAAATTTGCACATAACATCCTTAACTTTCAATTTTGTTAATTTAACCACTTACTGTTTCAAAAAAATATATATGAAGAAAAATTAAATTTTGTATTTCATAAAATTCGGGGTCTTACAATAAAGATATCATTCTATTTATAGAGGTTGTTTATTCTTTAAAATATAGTCGTTGGAATATGGTCGTTAGAGTTTTTTTTAATTCATTGATTCTTTTAATCTATTTGTATTATAGTCTATGGGATAGTCCATTTACTGAAATGATTGAAAATTAAAGGACATATGCTCATGTCATATGGGCTAAATATAGTGCATGAGATAGTCTACATATTAAAGATGCTTTAATAAAATAAAATATATTTTGCATCCCAAACTTTATATTATTATTGAGGTTTGTATTTCAAAATGAAAAACGTGTTTAAGTACATATCAAATTTTTGCTAAATAAAACGCACATTTTTTGGACTTAACCGGTCAAAAGTGACGACTAAACCTGTAACTCTTATTCTAAAGGGGTAAGTTAGATAGATCATATTTGAAAGCCCTAAATGGAGTTATTCAACCAACCTTTTACTTGTGTGGCATAATTAAACAAAATCCCCATATCAAATGTGACCTAAGGCTCGCGATTTAAAGTTCTCTTAGTGCAAAAATGAGTGTTAACAACAAATTCTCGAGGGATCATAGTGGGGCTGTACCATATGTGATTTTACAATCTTTCCAAGATTCATCACAAAGTCAACAATCACAACCTCTTATAAAGGCTAAGATGGCTAAGAAGGTTAAGAAAACTATGATTAAAATCAGAATTAAAGTATAATGAAACTGGAATCAAATATTTCATTCATAAGTTTTGTAATGACCACGAATTTCATTAGTCATTGTAAATATACTTCATAAATATTTAGCAATGAATTTAAACTT
Source organism: Hedera helix (assembly GCA_947179155.2). Classification (NCBI taxonomy): domain Eukaryota; kingdom Viridiplantae; phylum Streptophyta; class Magnoliopsida; order Apiales; family Araliaceae; genus Hedera; species Hedera helix. Next base: position 39,406,497 of record OX359281.1, read on the forward strand.
TTTGTACTAATTAATTTTACTTTAGATAATTAAATAAATGTACTTGTGTATGTGCGTATATTTATTTAAAGAATTAAAGCAAGGTGTATAGTTAATTAAAGCAAATCTAATTGGATTATATTTTAAATTCAAATGAGTTGATAAACTAGCTCAAAGATATTAACCTAGTAGTCCATGTAATTAATTTAATTACTAGTCCATGTAATTAATTAAACAAACCCAATGCTTGATTTAATTAAATGTAACCTAGAATATTTAATGTGAGCCCAATGTGTTATTTAAATTGAGCCCAAACAATCTAATTGAATGAGCCCAATATATTTAATCCTAGAGTCCAAAGTGGAGCCCAATAGGAAGTCAAAATTGGTCAAAATTGCTACATATATGAATATACATATATAGATGTATATATGTATAATTAAAGTAGAAAAATTAAAGGAAAAATGGCTTGGAAAAGGCCATTTTGCTGAGATTTGAAGGGGGACCCACATGGGTTGCTTGATTTTCATGTTGCTTCTAATTTACACTATGACAAGGTTGGCCAACAACCCTAGTCAATCACCTAGTCAATCACAATGTCCATCCATGCAATAGTAAGCTAGATTAAGCTCTAAATTCACCAACATTGGTGAATTAAGAGAGCTAATGAAGGATTAACAATTGACTATAAATAAGATGCTCCACACTTGTGTCAAGTTTGTTAGTCCATTTGCTAGAGAATACAAGAGAGAAAATAGAGAGCTTTTGAGAGAAAATGAAGAAACACTTGAGAGTTGTGAGAAGATAGCTAGCGCTTGAGCTTGGTGGATGACACAAAGCTTCACTACATACTTTGGTAGGAGGAGAAGAAGAGCACACAAGTCTCAAAGGTTTAAAAGTGCTCTAACCTTCTTAAATTTCATTTTTGTAGTCTAGATAGCTTTTGAACGGTTAAAATCTATTTTTAACCGATCAAAACTTGTTTTGATAGTCTAGAAGTATGTAACTATGTAATATATGTATATTCATAGCTTGATGTGGTTATATTATGTTTTGGTATGTGTAGATTGCATAAAAACGCAAGAAATGCTCATATTGATTTTTACCGGTAAAACCTAACTAAGCATGTTGTGTTTAATGTTGTATTTTGAAATGTACAAGTTTGAAATTGGATTTTTATGGCTAGAAAGTTACATACATGAGTTTTAAAGAAAACCCAACTTGTAGCTTTAAAAAATAATGAAAAACAAATGAGTTATGACTTTTACCGCAAAGAAGGTCGTTTTTAAACCTTAAGTGGTTCGATCTTTAAATTTCGTGTAAAACGTTTTCAAAAATGTGATTGAACCATAGAATGTTGTAAAACAAGAAGTTAGGAAGACATTAACACCAAGTTTATGTCATTTGAAGGTGTAGAGTTTATTTTATTCAAGTTTGAACTAATCGAACCAAGGATTTATGAAACTAGTTTTCATGCTGTCCTTGTGAGCAATTTTAAGGATACTTACGTTTGGAATTTGGATTTGTGATCTAAAGAGAAATTGTAGATCATGAAATTCTAATGAATTTAGATTCAAAAATCACCTCAAAATATTTCTGTATGATAAAGTTATGACCAAATTAGTAAGAGAGGTTCCGGCAGCCAAAAAGGGCCCGGCGTCTAGACGCCAAGAATACGCCCTAGCTTCTGTCCATGGGCGTCTAGACGCCCCAAAATTGCCTTGGGACGGCGTCTTGACGCCCTGCTTGATAAAAAATTATTTTATTATTTTATTATTATTTTTAAATCAATAAATATATTTTTAATGATAAATAATTAATTTAATAATTAAAAGAGGATAAATATTATCAAATGTTTAATATTATAATTAGATATTATTATTAATATAATAATATTAGAAAATCATGAAAATATTATTAATTGTATAATAATATTATAAAGTCAATAAAATATTGTAAATAGATAAAATATTATTAAATAATTAATAATATTAGATAATGAATAAAATATTATTAAATGATTAATAATATTAGATAATGATTAAAATATTTTTAAATGATAAATAATATTACTAAGATAATAAAATATTATTAAATGATTAATAATATTAGATAATGATTAATAATATTACTAAGATAATAAAATATTATTAAATAATTAATAATATTAGATAATGTTTAAAATATTATTAAATGATTAATAATATTAGGTAATGAATAAAGTATTATTAAATGAATAATAATATTATAAAACTAATAAAATATTATTAAATTATTAATAATATTAGATAAGAGTTTGAACTATATTAAATAATTAATATAGATTTTATGTGATTGAAATATTATCAAGTGATGATAATATTTCCTAAGTGTTTATATACCTTTAACTACATGATTATTTGGTTAAGTGTTAGAGGTGTAAGAAGTATAGATGTTATCATATTAATGTATATATGATACTAATTTAAAGATTAATTTGATTAATTGTTAGGTTCGTTCAAGGATTATTAAATTAAATTGGTTAACCGTAGACGACGCACGAGGCAAGTTTTCTACCCCTTAACTTGTATTTATCGTTGCAATTATTATTCAACCTTAATTACATTGCGCAATTCATTTATTGTTGAGCAAGTATCTACACTCGTAGATATTTGACAGATCTTTGAGTGAATTAATTATCGAAAATTACTTCACATCGTTATTGTGACGCCCCCAAATCTGAGCCCACACAGCCCAAACTTGAGTCGTCAAAATACTACAACAAAATTATTACAACAAAGCACAACGTACTACAATACAGTGTATAATAATACCCAACTAAGTCTTCACTATTATTGCCACACTATTTTACAAAACGTGAAGACTATGATAACTATTCCTCGGACCCTCACTCCATTCCCCGGCTAGACCCTGTTATGTTTTCATTTCCTGTTGAAAAACAATGGAACAAAAGAAAGGGTGAGCTCAAATAGCCCAGTAAGAAATATCATGACTAAGATAATGACGAATAAATTATCATTAGTCTTCAACAGTTGAGTTCTTGATATAATACAATAGACTACAAGGTTTATATCAAAAACTGCAGTTAAATTCTTAAACAACGTTCAGATCAATAATAGCAGCGGAATGAGTAATCTATTAGAAGAATAATGCAGACTATAATGTCCACTCGGTTCTCTTTTTAGGAAAAACATCATCAACTTTTATCATCTGAAATATCATTAGTCAAGATAATACAAATTCACAGTTCCTGATCATAATCATGCACATCAACAGTTCATCTTTGCACTACGGGCCAAAGACATTCAATATAACACCAACGGTCATGATTATACCAGATTCAGCCTTTGGTCATAATCATACCAAACAACAGTTCATCTTTGCACTACGGGCCAAAGAGAACATTCACCACGTGCCATAAAAGACACCGAACAGATGTATCGCCTTTAACCTATTATATCGCCTTTAACCTATCATCTGTTCAACAAATATATCACATCTGTGCCCCCGGCCACAGATATTCACAACAGCTTGATTTTTGGATGATTAGAATGATATAAATGATGAACAGAAGAAATAGGATAACAATAAGTATCGGAAGTTTACTTTGTACAGATTCAAATAATGTCCAAATTGTCAACATGATGTGGAGTGAAATTTAAAAATGATATTCAAGATCCACAGTTCAGAATAACGGTTACAATTCAATAGAAAGGTTCACGTAAATAGGAAGGTTCAGTTGAAATAATGAAGTTCAACTATTATGGAACATATAATATTTTCAGGAATTATAGAAGCAATAGTTCCATAATAAATTTCGATTTAGGAGTATGAAAGAAAATAATATCCCTTACCGTAGCAGGTTTGATTAACAAAAGGTGAAGGAAATTAATACAAAGGGTTATTCACCAACAGGCGGCAATCCGCTCCGTAAGGTTATTCCCACAATTTAATATAATTTGAGTACAAAGAGTTATTCACCAAACAGGCGGCAATCCGCTCCGTAAGGTTATTCCCACAATTTAATAGAATTTGAGTACAAAGAGTTATTCACCAAACAGGCGGCAATCCGCTCCGTAAGGTTATTCTCAGAGATTAATAATGAATGAATATGAAAGGTTATTCACCAACAGGCGGCAATCCGCTCCGTAAGGTTATTCCCACAATTTAATACATGGAAATAAAAGGCACGTCTTATGAGTAAGGAAGAAACAATATTATTATCGAGAATCAAATAATGATAATCCCTTACCATAGTACGTTTGAATAATGGAAGATGAAAAAGATGGTATCCCTTACCGTAGTAAGTTTTAATAATAGAAGATGAAAGAAGATGACATTCCTTACCTTGATATTGTGAAACAAGTTTATTAGCCGAACAAATCCTTCCTTGTTTGTCTATGTAGCAGTAAAGAATCTGACTTTTGAGTCTTCTAGAGTTTTTAAAATCTCTTTATGTTTTTAAAATAATGTTACTCTCGTAAAGATAGGCGGCATAGACTCAAGAATCACTCAATTCGGAGTTAATATGAATGAGTTATGAATTTTCAAAACTAAGACTGAAAATAGTGACGAAAATCAGAATAGGTTACGGTTTTTAGTATTTTAAGGCATGAAGATGATTTCAGATGACTTTTCTTCCTTCTTCAAAGTTGTAGAGGACGAAAAACTGAAGAGACAGGCTTTTAATTCATTAAATTCTGACAAATAATGAATTTACTATGATTTTTCGAAAGAGTTACTGTACATAAGAAAATTCCACTCGGGAATTCAAAGGAGAATGTAAAAGATTTCAAAACTAGGAATGACTTAAGAACACTTAGAGAGAACTTACACAAAGAAGTATTTAGAGAGTGAAAGAAAGAATGAGTAAGAAAGTTTATGAAAAATCCTTAAGTTAAGGCTTCTATTTATAGCCAAAAATCTTATCATTCATTTAATCTAAACCATTCATTTAAAGATCATCTTTTAATCTACACCATCCATTTCAAATTTTATATTATCTTTAATCTACACCATTCATTTCATATCACCTAACTTTATATTATAAACAAATCAATTCAATTATTCAACAATAATTCACACTTTAATCTACACCATTCATTTCATATCACCTAATAATCACCTAACTTTATATTATAAACAAATCAATTCAATTATTCAACAATAATTCACACTTTAATCTACACCATTCATTTCATATCACCTAATAATCACCTAACTTTATATTATAAACAAATAACTTTATCAATTCAATTATTATGACTAATTGTTATAAATACAGTATAGTTAGCTCTTAGATATCAAGTCAATAAATTAATGAAATACAATTGTTTAAATAACATCATAATAGAGATAATAATAATGTAAAAGAAAGCATACGTTACTGTGTAATGACAATTATTGATTCAATAATGTGAATTACTGTGCATATGTTACTGTGACAATTATTAGGTTCAATAATTTTAAAAACAGTGCAACAACAATTATTGACTCAATGATATAAAATACAGTGTAATGACAATTATTAAATCAATAATGCAAAATACTGTGTAACAACAATTATTGAATTGATAATATAAAATATTATGCAGTGACAATTATCGATGAAATGATGCGTAACAATTACGGTGTCAATTATCAGACCAATAATATGAGACACTATGCAATACCGTGTGTTACTGTAGAGTACCGAGTGCTACAGAAAATACCAATAACTACCGTATGCTACTATTCTTTTATCACCGGTATTTTAACAGTTCCGATGACTATTTTTATTTAAAAAGATTATTTCTGTCGTTTTCTATATCCGACAAATATTCCGTTGTGGGGTCCACCAATAATTTGTTATTTCGGCGCCGTCGGACCAAACGAATATTCCCCGACCAAACGAATATTCCCCGACAAAGCGAATATTGTCCGACAAAATAAAATTTGCACATAACATCCTTAACTTTCAATTTTGTTAATTTAACCACTTACTGTTTCAAAAAAATATATATGAAGAAAAATTAAATTTTGTATTTCATAAAATTCGGGGTCTTACAGTTATTGATTATTGTATTCGCACACAGTGCTTTTGCAACTGTTTAAGATGTCTAAGCTAATTGTTCCGGCTAGACAAATGTATGTTAATTAATTGAATTGAATATTATAAGAGTTTATCCAAACCATTGGCTGGTGCGGATTCTTACAGTAAGACTGAGAAAGAACAACCCTAGTTAAAGGGGATTTTTATTTGTCAGAAAACCGACAGCGCGTAAGAAATCTAAATGTGATGCATATACATAGGACATGAGAGGACTGATCCCCTCAAGTGTCCCGTTATTTTTAACAAGGTGTCAGACATTGTATGTCTGTTCTACCTTAGTAGAAGTTCACGGTCATTAAAGACCACTCAGCAGTAAAGAGGGAATCCATTCTTATTTTAAACATTGATTCTTGATATCTTTCACAAATTGTTATTGTTGAAAACCTTGAAGTTATTTCCCTTCATCATGATATATCTTATATTGTTGTTTATAAACTTGCTGAGCCCTTAGTTGCTCATTCTTGCTATATCATGACTATATTTCAGCCAATCCCGAAAGCTCTAAATCGGACAAAGGCAATGGGAAAGCAAATGCTTAGTTTTTAGTAGATGCATGCTAGTTTAAATTACTGTTATGTAATTACTGTTATAAATCTTTTGTATTTTCCTTAAGATATGTAATGTTTAAGATTAAGGTAATAGACCTTGGGAAGTGTAGCCTTTTGTTAAGGAACCTTTTGTATTATTCCGCGAAGTTTGAATACAATTTATGTATTTCATTGTTGTTAAGTATTGTACAGTGAGAACCAAACCCGAGGTTAAAGGACCCGGATTTGGGGTCGTCATAAGTTTGACACATTACTTAAAAGTTACTATATATATCGAAATGGAATGAAATAAGATATAATGACCAAAATATTTATAACTAACTATATATATAATCCAAAATAAGTATAATACATATTAATATTATAGTATTATATTAATATATAATATAATATTGTTATATATTATATTAGGTATTCTATATATTTATGTATATAATTATAATATAAAACAAATATAATACATATTAAACGCATATTATTATCTATATTATGTTATGTATTAAATATATATTATATATTATATATATATTAAAATGTTTTTTTTCACTTTTAAAGTTGAGACGAATTTACTTTCTCATAACCGCCCAAAACAAGCTCAAGTTTTCCAAATAGTATGCCAGGTTGTACATTCCATATTCTTTATAAATGATAGTTGGCGCCCACCTAAATAATTAGGCAAATAAATGAATGGTTGCTAGATAGATTTGTTACGTTTCTCTCTTACAACCAATTAAAAGAACCACACCTTTTTGTGGATCTCTTGCCAACTACTTAATTACTATACTTGAAGTTGAAGCTTGCATATCTTGTGGTGTGGATTATGGTTCTCAATGTTTACAGCTGATATCTTCTGTCTTCACTACAAACTATTAGATTAGATTTAGACCCCATTTAATTGGTTGCAGTCGCTCTTCTCAATCAAATCTGATTAATACCGACCTCCTCATTTTACTTTCGCTGATCAAATGTAGCAAGTTTTTTCCCTAAGAAAGAAAGAGAGATTAGCCGGTCATTATACGTATTTCATTTACTCTAGAATTCAATGGTACCAATGTCTCTTTCGGATAAATTTACGTTCACAATATTTAAATATAAAATTAAATATTACATTTATCTTGACTATTAAAAAATAAAACATAAAATGTTGTCGTTTTTTTTCAATTCAGAGACAATTAATATTTTCATAAACAATAATTTTGCAAGTTTCCTTTTTACATTCACGAGAAAGAGAGATTGTAGATATATTAAATTTACTTGTTACTTTATTCAAATAGTTTTTTCTTTTGATACTCTCTCTTAATTTCTTCTTAATAATTAGCTTCACTAATTCAAGAGTTCACAACAGAACAAATTAGAAAATAGAAATAATAGTCCCGGAAGAACACACCACGATTATGTTTAGCATACTTTGTACATAATTTTATACCTCTGTTCAGTAAATGATCTCTTATATGGGACTTTTTATTAATAAATAGGACTTTTCTTGTATGATTGGACGGTAACATTTGATAACATTCTTTTCTTTTATAAATTCTGAATTACGAGATCATCACTAGATCTGACAATTTAGTTTACAAATTGATGAGTCTAGCCAAATTAATTAGAGTCATTTGAGTTAATTAATTATTCTAAATTATTTGAGTTGATTAAAATTTTAACTCATATTTTTTTTAATAAAAACATACCCTAATCAATTAACTGGTTTGGACCCTTTTTTTTTCCGGTTGGTGTTCTCCGGTTCTTCCTCGCGGAATTAATGCTCCTAAACCAATGAATTTATGCTCTGAAATAATTTTCTACTTGCCAATCACGTCATGCCACGCGTCTGCTAGCTATAAGTACTACCCATGTTGAAAATTAGTATAAAATCATCATTAATTTTTAAAATTTTATTTCAAGCATTTTCATAATCAAAATCAATACTAGTAAGATATTATATTTAAAAAAAAAGACGTATAAGATATTATCATATGTTAATTCTTCTTTTGATATTATACTTTAAAATAGTGAGAGTATTATTTATCTGTAATATATTTAATAAATATTTTATAATTTTATAATTTATTATCACTAATAGTTATTCACATTATTAATGACAAATAAAATTATAAGATATATTATCTTTAAATTGTTATGTTAACTCTAAATTTCTAAAAGCTACTAAAATAAATTTTATTAAGAAACCGAAAAAGGATGGTCCAATAACACACGGTCTAGACGGAAAAATTATACCATACCCCTGGGGCATGGTGAATAGTATGTCCCCTCTCACATGAGGGTGGGCTCCACACGCGGTGGGATCCATGCCACAACGCGTGGAGCCCACTTTCATGTGAGAGGAGGAACATAATATTCATCCATGCCTCAGAGACATGGAATAATCACTCGGCTAGACGGTAACCAAAATCTCCCCTCTTTAAGCGACCTTCTCTTCCTTTATTTCCGGACATAGCGTGACTATTGTCATTCCCTATCTCTACCCACCTAACCCCCTCTCCCTCTTACCGATCTATATATATACCTTATACAACTCAACCAAACATCCAAATAATTCTGATCATATATATATATATATATATATATATATATATAATAGTATCCTCATCTCACTCTCTCTACAAAGAGAAATATATAATATAACAGTCGGAATTAGCTGATCAAGATGGGATTACAGAACCAGCTGAATGATGTGTCATCGGAATCAATACCAATCCATTTAGTGGCACTCGTCGCCAACTGCGTACGTTATCTTCGCTCTCTTCTCTTTACAATCCTTCACTCCCTAGGTCTCCCGAAATTCCATCACGATGAGATGGTGGAAGACAATATTATATTGGTAGCGGTGGGCTCTGGATTGGCCGGTCTTATCGTTCTCGCCGAGCTACTTAATCTGAACCGCGTTTTCTCTTACCCATATAATAGACTGGACGAAGGAGGTGCCGGTTCGGATTGTGTGGTATGCTTGAACCGGCTGAGTCACGGCGATCATGTGCGCAGGTTAGCGTGCCGCCACGTGTTCCATAAGGAGTGCTTTGATGGGTGGCTCGATCATCTTAACTTTAATTGCCCCTTATGTCGGTCGCCGGTGGTGTCTGATGAGAGAGTGTCGATCACGGAGCGGCGCGTGACGGACGACCTTTTGACGTGGTTCTCTTTGAGATAAAATTTGTCTTATGTAGGTACATACAAGCGTATGATGATAACATGGCGGTGGCAGGCTTAGTGTAGAAATATTATACGATCATATTTCAGGAAGTGTTCCTGAAATACTGTACGATCATATTTCAGGGTGATAGGATAATTTTTTTAGAAAAATTGATAAATTCATATAATTTTTTAATAAATTTATACAATAAATTTTATAAAAACATTATTATAAATATATAACGATAATTAAATCATCGTTATAAATATTTTTATGAGATTTACTGTATAAATATATTAAAAAATTATGTAAAACTATCAATTCCTTTTTTCTAGTGTTCTGGGTAGGTTTTTCCTGATGGCGATTCACCTCTGTCCTCTGCTATAGTTTTTTACTCGATAGTAAAGGATTTATGACAGTTATGACCTTTTTACCTTTTCCGTTAGTTTTCATATTTTTTTGTAGAATTTGGATTATATTTATTTGTAAGAATTATAATTTTTATAATTTTAAAATTATATTTGTTTATAAAAATTATACATAAAATTATTAATTCTAAAAATATTTTATTTGTTTTTAAATTTAGATTTAGGATTATTAGTTCAAGAATTATAAAATGACTTAATAATTTTGGGATTATAATTTTTGATTAAATATAATATTAAATAGTCCTTTATATTAAGTCATTTTATATTTTTTAAAATAATATTCTCAAATTCAAATTTAAAAATAAATAAGATAAAGATATAATTAATAGTTTTATTTTAAATATAATTTTTATAAATAAATATAATTTTAAAATTATAATATTTATAAATAAACATAGTGTTCAGAGTTCTTTTTTACTGCCGTAAAGTTATTTGTTTTTATGTATTTACTGTGCGTGATTAATAATACCAGGGCGTAGTATTTGTTTATTGATCATGTTGTACTACTCTTATGTAATTACTTTAATCTTGTGCTTAATTGACTATTCCGTTGTGAGCTTAGAAAAAAGAAGAAACACTATTGTTTTATGGATACTTCATATTCCCATTCCCTCCCTCCTCGGGTGTGCATTCGAATATCGATTGAATCGATATATTGAATCAATTTACTGATTCGATACTCATTTTTTATCAAAAAATATTATTATTATTAATTATTTATTAATAATAATAATTTTAAAAAATAGAATAACTGGTATGGTCTGAGATATACTAGACCACCAAAATTTTGAATCGGTAATGGACCAGTCACTATTTACATTGAACTGTCTGATTCGATATACACAAAATACCGATTAGATTGGATTTTTTGAACACTCCTACTCCCTTCCCCAAAAAAATAAAACAAATTCATTAGCAAAAATTTAAAAAAATTACAATAAATTCACAGAGTGATCGAGTCTTCTCTTTGTTGATAGTAGTAGAAGAGGATCCGATATCTTTAAATTTCTCATTATAATTTAATTATTATATCAACACTATATAATATATATTTTTTAGTTTTAAATTATAAGATCAATATTGACTTTAAAAAAGTCAATTTCAAACTCAGAATCGAGATTAATTCATTTTATTTATGTCAATACAATTATAAATATCACAAATTATTTAAAAAGTACTACTAGTTATAACATTTATTATGTTAAATGAATCACGTCAATTTTAATTGATTTTTAAAAAGTCAATAATAACCTTATAATTCGAAATAATGAGAGTATTAATTTTATTTTATTTAACGTTTATTAATTTTACAAATGAGCGTGGAGCACAGGGAGTACGATGTTACTGCAGTGTTTTCTCGTAGTTTTTGTTTCCCTCACCGTAGTTATATATTTTGAGGAAATAATTCATTTCATTGGCCATATATAAATTGGCATTGTCGTGGTAAAATTTAATCTCTGTGCCAGTTCTAGAGCAAAATTGTTCATACCGAACTGGTACAACACTTTTTTGTGTAGGTGATAAATTGGCACGTGATGGGCCCAGTAATAAATTGGCATTTCTTACCTACTTTTTCAGCCTTTTTGTTGTTTATCTTCTGTATGCGCTGAATAACAAGAAGAAATATGGATCTTTTCAGGGGACAACAAAATTTTTATTTATTTTACTAATTGCCGACTATTAAACTCTTTTATATTTTTTTCCCCAATTGAAATAGAAAAAACAAAATTTTATATCTTTTTTTGCTAATTTAAACTTAAATTTAAATATATTTATACATTTTTTTAATATATTAAGACTCGATCCCCCAATTATAATAGGTTAATTAGTACTAATCGGACTAAAGGACTCGGGTAATTTTATATCTTTTGAATGTTTCATTTCAATGATTTTGAAGTAAACTTTATCTTTTAATGTTGTCCCAAGAAGATAATGCAACTCTCAAATGATCCCGTTTCAAGTTTCCAAAAAGAACTTCTTCGGCCCGCTTGGATTTGTGGAGTTGGGTTTGGTAGATTTAACTGACATATGGTTGCCCAATATTATTTAGGAAGGATTATATTGACTAGTATATTTATAAAAAATATTATAATAAAAGAGTACATATAAAATATGAAAAAACTTAGAATGTGTCCTTAGGACATATACTAAGTACGGAGTTCAATGCATAACTTTAATTTAGTTTGGTGATTTAATGGGTAGTTGGTTCCAAATTTTAAAATTCAAAATTCAAATTACTTAACAATATCTATACCATCAAATACTCTGATATTTCTTTTCTTTCATCTTCTCCAAACTTCTTCCACTGCTTTCTCTTTTTTTCATTTTCTTTTCATCCGTCGCTTTTTTTCATTTTCTCCAAAACTTTATACGCCGCTTTCTCTCTCCTCCATTTTTTTTGCCGCTATCTCGACTTCGTCTTCACGTTTATGGTGGTGTTAATGATTGACGCCGTCATAACCACCATTAATCCGTTTTACACCACTGCTGATAAGCTCATGGTGACGTCAATTGAGTCTTTCCGTTCATGGTGGCATCAATAGAGTTTTCATGCTCATGGTGGTGTCAATGGAGTTTTTACGTTAATGGTTGGATTTCTCGATTTCTTCAAATAACCAAACACTAATATGGAGGTAACCAAATAATAGCATGTCGATTCTTTGCTGCATTTAATCTAAGTAACTAAATACTAGTATGGAGGTAACCAAATATTATTATGGAAGTAACCAAACACTATTATCGCGATTTTTTGCTGCAATAAATCTATATAACCAAATACTAGTATGGAGGTAACTAAACGCTAGTATAGAGAGGTAACTAATTCTTGAATGTGTAGTAACTAATTTTTTTGTACAATAAATCTAGGTAACTAAACACTAGTATGTATGGAGGTAATCAATTCCTGAATGTATATTAACTAATTTTTTCGTGCAGTAACTATAAGTAACCAAACACTAGTAAGGTGGTAATCAAACACTAGTATGTAGGTAACTAATTCCTAAATTTACTTATCTTCGGTATGTACCTATATTTGTTGTTTATTGACGCTTATTATAACTTAAGTTATGTAACGATCATGGTCTTCTTTTTTCTCTCAGGGTAGTGATCAACTATAACTTCTCATTAAATTTTGGCGGTGGTGTCGAAGGGATGAGCCAGGGTTATGACGGCGCCAATCATTGAAGCCACCATGAACGTGAAGACGAACTCGACTGAATTTTAGAGAAGATGACTGTAATTATACTTAATGACTTTAGTATACTAGTGGAGTTAAAGTAAGAGAGAGATGAAGAAATTGAACTGAATTGAAGTAATTTAATATACTTTTCCTTTTTTTAAGAAATTTGTGAAATTTAATTTAATTTTTCTTAATTTAAGAGATTTATAAAACTGAAATGATTTAATGTAAGTATTACATTATGCACTTTTTATAATTATTTTATAAATAAAATAATTATATATATATATATATTTTAATTATTGTATATTACCGTAAAAAATCCTATTATTTATCCAAGAAACTTGGTTAAAATCAGCCCATGGACCCAAGCCCCAGCCCCATACTTCGGGCTAGGAGTTTACCTAGCTTATGTTATTAGTACGGTCGTAGGAGGGGGTTAGTTGGCTAATGTGCAGGCCGGCCGGCTAGTCTATTAGGAAGCCTGCCTAATAGGAGACCGACTGATAGAGCTAGCAGTAGACTAGTAGGATTAGGTATAAACTAATCGTACCAATAATAATGTGTGGCTGGCTGTAATCACATCAACTAAATATTCGCTGCTACTACTACTACTGTGTTAGTAATCTAGTGGTTAGCCGGCTTTAGCCTCTCCTCTCTATCTTTATTCTCCATTGCTTTTAAAATTAAAAACACATTTGCAAAATGTTAAAAATATATTTGTAAAATGATTGATGATTCTTAAAAATAAAATAATTATTTAAATTTATTATTATTATTATTATTATTATTATTATTGACAAGGTACGAAGTAGTGATAGTAAAATAATGAAATGCTAAGAACTCCATGTTATTATATAGTCTTAGTATATGAATTTATCTCTGATTTTAAAAAGAACAAATGATAATAATATATATGTTAAGCAAAAAAAATAAATTGAGACGGATAATTTTATATCAAGTCTATATTATTTTATTGTGATAGTAATTAACAAGTGAATACTTTACAAAAATTATTTTGTAAAAGTTAAAAGAAAACAAGAAACGAAGAGGTTACTGAAATTAAACTTAAAATTGATCAAAACTTATTAATTAAAAAATATACTTTTAAAAATATATTTAATTTTATAATAGAGCGAGAAATAAATTAGTGTTATGTCCTTTACAAAATTAGAGTTGTATTCATTAAATTAGAAATATTAAAGTTATATTTTATTTTTCATGTTATTTTTGTGTAACAGATATAATATTATAAAAATTGGTAGCTGCTAGATTCGATTGAGATGCGGCGCAGGTTAAACTGCTTCAGCTCCTCTTCTTCATTAAATTTACATTACACTCCTAAGAGTTGAAGGTAGACATGCACAAAAAGCCCGCGGCCTGAGGCCTGACCTTGATCTGGCCGGCCTGGTCAAAGCCTGGCCTGGTCAAAGGCCTGGTCCGGCCTGGCTTGGCCTGCAGGCTTTAAACAGGCCACGATTTTAGAGCAAAAACCCGGCCTGGCCTGGCCTGGAGAAAAGCCTGGCCCGGCCTGGCCTGGCCTGGTCAAAAGCCTGGCCTGGCCTGGCTAAAGTCTACCTCGATTTTTGGTAAAGTGACAAGAATACTGAACTGAGATACACTAAATACTAAATTGTATTTCTATTTCTCCTATCATATTATATTATAATATGATTATTAGTCTATGAGTGAATATTTAATTCAAATTGGGGTGATGGTGATTTGCAGACAACCCTATATTATATAATTATATAGTCATTATCACTGTGGGTCATTTCTAATTTTTATGCAACAGTACTAAAAATTATGAAAAATGGTGATTTTGATGGATTTTTCAATATTTGGTCTTCTTGATTTGTAATTTTGTACACGTTCGTACAAAAAAATATGCAACCGACGATTTCGCGGCTCCCTCATTCTCTCTTTCTTCTCTGTCTCTCTCTCGGTCTAGGCCTGGCCCGGCCTGGCCCGCAGGCCTCAACAGGCCCTATTTTTTTTGGAGAAACCCGGCCCGGCCTGGCCTGCAGGCCTAAAAGTCAAGGCCTGGCCTGGCCTGGTCAACGGAAAAAGCCTGCCAGGCCTAGGCCAGGCCGGCCTGGCCTGGCCTGTTGTGCATGTCTAGTTGAAGGCAACCACCCCAATTTTATTATACGTAATTATTTATATAATAATTTTTATTTATAAAAAAATAAATTTTATAAAATAATTATAATATAAAACTTATTATTTTATAAAAAAATATTATATAAATAATCCCGTATAGCAAAATTCATAAATATCCCACCAGCCACGGCCACATATTTGTTTATTCTGGCATATTTTGATGCTCGCATTTATTAGCTAAGATTTTGTTGTTCAAAGGACCTGTGTACTTTCTCATTTACCACATTCTAGTCTAGGGGAAGAAAGGGGAGAGACATCATAATTGCAATTATATAAATAAGTTTGAAACTTAAATTGGAGCCAGATTTCATATCGTATTTTTAATTACCTCATTACTTAGATTTAATCTCATATTAATATTTTTTTTTTATTAATTTGGCGCGCACACACAAAAATGATTTTAATTACTTAGATTTTATCTCATATTTAAAAAAAATCACGATAGACTTAAAGTTGTTAATATTTACTTGAGAGTTATTTATGTTTTTCAAAATAGTTAGCATTGAGCTCCCTCCCTATTACGGTACAACTAGAGGAATAAACGGGTAAAATTAACGTATATTATTTTATTGTTCAATTGAGCACTAATCTATGTGGTTGGGAAAATACACGATCTTAAGCTTGAAGTGAACTTGAGTTAGTTAGGGGTGTAGTTGGGCCGGCGAAAGGGCTAGAAGCAGGCAGGCTCTATATAGGTGGCTGGTTCAGGGGAAGCCTCCACTATATGACTCCCATCGCTGTATCCTTTCACAAGTAGACTACTGCATGCTACAACAATTAATCATCAGTGATTCACACCACCAGCTAACGCAAAGGCATAAATAGTCTTAATTTGTAATTACTTTTATTTTTTTTAAAATTAAAAATATATTTTAAAATAAATTTTTTATATGTACTTTTGTTATTAATTAGGAATTTAATAGTCGTGTGATAGTGATATAATATTAAAAATAATAGTAAGAAAATAACCACGTCCTTTTTTTTTAAAGTTAACATTCACACTACATATTAAACTGTGACCATATTACTTTGGTTAATTAATTTGGCATTCAATCAATGTGGCTTTATTTGGAGGTCAATTATAAAATCACAAATATTGTATCTAAACAACACTTGAGCTATATATACGATTTCATTTTTTGCATGAAAGCATCAAAGTACAGCAGCACGGGAATTTGTATGACAATCAGTTTTAAAGGGTATTCGATAGTTAATTTTAGACTGCTAGATTCTCTCTTCATCCTAAAACATGCAAGAATTTCGTTTATTTTATTGATTCTCATTTAAGCTTGCCACACATGCAGACACTTAAACACAAGCTCTTTACAATATTTTTTTTCACTCTTGATTGAATATATGAGAGAATTTGGAGAGACTTTATGCCAAAATTTGTCCAAAGGAAATTTTAATATGTCAAACTAAAAAGAAAAAAAATTCAAATGTATTAGATTGGAGATATTCAATCAATACCGTAGACTAAGAAATTACACGTAAGAGAATCGAGGAAGATCCAAAAGAAGATGCAAATTAACAAAAGACATATATATTTTCTTAAAAGCTTGGAGTATATATATATATATATATATATATATATATATATATAATTGATAATTGATAACAAAATATAATTATAGAAGAACTAATACATGATATGTGTAGTGATGCAAGCCCAGCACAAACAACATTAAGTAATTCCATACCCTTCAGTTTCACCCCCAAAACTAAACTAGCCAGCCAGCCCGCCAGCTAGCTACCTCGTATGCAACTGTTACAAATATCCCAGGTTGTCACATTAATGTAAAGCGTAAACTAAACACTCAAATTAACTTAATTACAACATAGAATAAGGTTAAATTCGGACCGCTACCCTCAATTCCCCGCAATACAATAAAATATCGCTCTACCAATTCTGCATGTCCATAGCCCCTCGCTCCCGATTCTTCAAGTTTAAGCTAAAGTAGCTAGAAATTCCGGTGAGCGATAGATATATTGCAATGCTTTGACATTAGTGGTTTGTTTGTTTCGCACTTACATAATTTCCGTCTTCCTCCGCACCTTCCGCCACCGCCACTTTCCTCTATAGCCACCGCTTGAGGCGGCTGATATATGGTGGTAACCACCGGTCATAGTATCCGTTAGAAGAGTGGGAAAATTAGGAATGAACGCCTTAGGCTCAAAATTAATGTGAAAAGAGAAATGAGAAGGCCAAACAAAGGTCGCTAGCTAGCTACTAAGAAAGAGAGAAAAATTATTGAAGAAAGTGAATGCAGGTGTGAGAGGAGGGAGGGGTACATGATGAGGCTTATGAGTCGTATATAAAGGCGAGTTTGAAGCTCTTTTTTTTTATTACTATTATTAATTATTTTCTTTATTTATTGTGAAACTTAGTTTGAGTCTAAATTAATCTTCCGTCTGATCCTTGTTTCATATGTTGTTCATATTATGCATTGCTGCTATATATAATTTAATATTTAATAAATAAATATTACTTGAGACTATCTAAATGCACCTATATATGAGACGAAATAGAAATATACCAAGATATCTCACTTAATTTGTGAGTGCAATTTATTTATGACTAATAGATACTAGAATCATTGGTATGAAAATAAAACCTTAATAGTAGTTAACCCTAACCGTAGTAGAGTTGAAAATGTTATGGGTCCAAGAAAGGGCGGTGAAGGGAGGGCATGTTTGTCGAAATGTAAAAGAACTCCACTAACTCGTTTTCCAAGGCTCTTGGAGTTTTCATATTACTCCCTCCGTTCGTTTTTAAATATTTTTTAAAAAATATATTTTTCTCTTAATATTTATTTTTTTAAAATTTTAAATAAATATTAATGGTTTAATTTTTAGTATTATTTTAAGTATTAAATTTAATTTTAATTTTTTCACTATTTTATATTTAATAAATAACACTTTTTTATTTTAATATAAAAATAATATTGACAATTAATATTATATAATTATTTTTTTTAACATTTATACATAATTTTAAAATTATATATATTAAGAAACGGATAGAGTATTACTTACCAGAACTACTCCTAGTAATTGGTCTAGTGGAGTAGTAGTAGTAATAGTTTTATTCCCATGGACGAGAAGACAAGTGGCACTTGATTGATGGAGCTTTGTTTTTATACACATTTGAATGTGAACGTGGTGGCATTTCCATGTGTCTATAAATTTGATTAAAATAAATATAAATATACTATAATTAAATATTATATTTATTTTTATTATTAAAAAATAAATCATAGTATTAAAATTTATATTATATTATATTTTTTTAATAAATATAATATTTAATTAGTGCGTCTGTAGACGTGTCCATTTGATTATATTATTTGATTTGATTTTTTCTCTCTCCCGATTCTTGAAAGAGGGCTACAGATATTGTGGGGGTGTTTGCTTGTTTCTAAATCCATCACACTTGGTTCAAGACAAATGTCTTCACTCACTTTTTAGTTTTATTAATTACCTTATTATTGAATGGTTGCCTAAATTTGCACTAGTTCTATTAGTGTTAAACTCTCCACTCATTACGTTTCTTATGCTGCCATAAGTAAGGGAGCAGCTGAAGGCACACAACTCAAATCATTATGCTCATTACAAAATTTTCATTTCCTTTTCATTTTCCATTTCTTCATTCCCTTATCGGGTCTTCTGAACAGGACAATTTAATACTACAATTGATTAGGCTAGCTCGTGTCTTTTGTAATTATATTCTAATCAAGTAGTCTCTTAAGTTATCAGGCATGCTTAATTAAAATGAGATTCAATAAAAGGTATGCTTATAATGGTTGTTTAACTTTAACCAATTCATCCAAAAATATTAACAATATACGGCCGAAAATATTTAAACACAAATTCTTGTACACTCAGAACTCTAGTATATGTTATGTAATTAATCAACACATCTAAAAGATTAAACGATTAAAAAAAGATACTAACAATGTATAACATACTAATTAATTGAATTCTTTAAGAGATGAGATTGGAAAATAAAGAATTAATACTACTCCACACATGAAATAAGCTTACAAAGAGTCAATAATACAAACTACGTTTATAACAAAAGACATATTTTCTTAAAAGCTTGGAGTATATATATATATTTGATAATAAAATATAATTATAGAAGAACGAATACATTATATGTGTAAGTGATGCATGCCCAGCAGCTATATACCAGCACAAACAACATTAAGTAATTCCATACCCTTCAGTTTCACCCCCAAAACTAAACTAGCCAGCCTGCCAGCTAGCTACCTCGTATGCAACTCTTACAAATATCCCAGGTTGTCACATTAATGTAAAGCGTAAACTAAACACTCAAATTAACTTAATTACTACATATAATAAGGTTAAATTCGGACCGCTACCCTCAATTCCCCGCAATACAATAAAATGTCGCTCTACCAATTCTACATGTCCATAGCCCCTCCTGATCGTTCAAGTTTAAGCTAAAGTAGATAGAAATTCCGGTGAGCGATAGATATATTGCAATGCTTTGACATTATTGGTTTGTTTGTTTCGCACTTACGTAATTTCCGTCTTCCTCCGCACCTTCCGCCACCGCCACTTTCCTGTATAGCCACCGCTTGAGGCTGCTGATATGTGGTAACCACCGGTCATAGTATCCGTTAGAAGAGTGGGAAAATAAGGAAGGAACGCGTAAAGCTCAAAATTAATGTGAAATGAGAAGGCCAAACAAAGGTCGCTACCTAGCTACTAAGAAAGAGAGAAATGATGAAGAAAGTAAATGCAGGTGTGAGAGGATAGAGGGGACATGATGGGTCGTATATAAAGGCGAGTTTGAAGCTCTTTTTTTTTTTTTTTATTAATTATTTTCTTTATTTATTGTGAAACTTAATTTGAGTCTAAATTAATCTTCTGTCTTATCCTTGTTTCATATGTTGTTCATATTATGCATTGCTGCTATATATATTTAATATTTAATAAATAAACATTATTTGAGACTATCTAAATTCACCTATATATGAGACGAAATAGAAATATACCAATATATCTCACTTAATTTGTGAGTGCAATTTATTTATGACTAATAGATACTAGAATCATTGGTATGAAAATAAAACCTTAATAGTAGTTTACCCTAACCGTAGTAGAGTTGAAAATGTTATGGGTCCAAGAAAGGGAGGTGAAGGAAGGGCATGTTTGTGGGAAATGTAAAAGAACTCCACTAACTCGTTTTCCAAGGCTCTTGGAGTTTTCATACTAATCTCTCCGTTTATTTTTAAATATCGTTTTCAAAAAATATTCTTATTCCTTAATATTTATTGTTTGTTATTTGAAAATTTTAAATAATATTTATAAATTTGGATAGAACCGATAGTTTGATCGAAATTGGTTGGCATGCCTGTCCAATTTATACTAAAAAAATAATTTTTATCAAGTTGGTCAAAATTCGGTTGACCACCGGTCCAATCAATGGTTCTACAGATAAAATCGGTTAGTTGAACAGGTTGATCCGATTTTACAATTTTTTTTGTTCAAAAATATTTTTATTTTTAAAATTAGATATTTTTATTAATATTATAACATTATTTCACTATATTTTAGTATATAAAAAATTAGATATTTTAAAATTTTATTAATTATTAATAATATATATTTTTTTATGTATTCAGGACGTTACCGGTTCAATAACGGTTCGACCACTAGTTGGACCTGTCGAATCAGTGACTCGTTTATTTGGTACCCTTTTCGATTTAATAATCGGTCCGAGTTTATAAATATTGATTTTAAGTAAGTATTAATTATTTAATTTTTAATATTATCTCAAATATTAAATATAATTTTAATTATTTTATTATTTTTTATCTAATAAATAACTCTCTTATTTTAATATAAAAACAATATAAATAATTAATATTATATAATTATTTTTTTAATATTCATACATAATTTTAAAACGATATATATTAATAAACGGAGAGAGTACTCGTTATCAGAACTACTACTAGTAATTAGTCTATTGGACTAAGTAGTAATAGTTTTATTCCCATGGACGAGAAGAAAAGTGGCACTTGATTGATGGGACTTTGGTTGTATACACATTTGTACGTGAACGTGGTGGCATTTCACTGTGTCCTATATATTTGATTATTTGATTTTTTCTCTCTCCCGATTCTTGAAAGGGCTATAAATATTGGATTCCTTTTTTTTTACAAGTGGCGATCGATAGCCTTATTTTATCTTAATTTTTGGCATTAATGAAATCGAGTGTAAAATTAATAGTGTTGATTAATAAAATATTTTCTTTTACATTATCAAAAACGATTGAACATCACTTCGATCGTCATTCTAATTTGTCCCAATTTTTTTTTAGATATTGTGATTTGTGGGGGTGTTTGTTTGTTTCTAAATCCATCACACTCAGTTCAAGACAAATGTCTTCATGACCCACTTTTTAGTTTTATTAATTACCTTATTATTGAATGGTTACATAAATTTGCACTAGTTCTATTATTGTGTTAAATTCTCCACTCATTACGTTTCTTATGCTGCCATAATTAAGGGAGCAGCTTAAGGCACACAACTCAAATCATTATGCTCATTACAAAATTTTCATTTCATTTTCATTTTCCATTTATTCATGCCCCCCTCCCCTCCCCCACTTATTGGGTCTTCTGAACAGGACAATTTAATACTACAATTGATTAGGCTAGCTCGTCTCTTTTGAAATTATATTTTAATTAAGTAGTCTCTTGGGTTATCAGGTATGCTTAATTAAAATGAGATTCAATAAAAGGTATGCTTATAATGGTTGGTTAAATTTGTCTCTAACTTTAACCAATTCATCTAAAAATATTCGGTCGGAAATATTTAAACACAAATTCTTGTATACACTCAGAATTTTAATACTATGTTACATAATTAACCAACACATCTAAAAAATTAAACGATTAAAAAAAGATACTAACAATGTATAACATACTAATTAATTGAATTCTTTAAGAGATGAGATTGGAAAATGAAGAATTAATACTACTCCACACATGAAATAAGCTTACGAAAGAGTCAATAATACAAACGACGTTTAGAACAACTCAATGCTATTGGATTATGGTTAATGGACATATATGCATGAATACACGTGAATTGTAGAATTTCAAAAATTACGTTCAAAAAGAGGTGCCAGATCTGGTTTGAAGAAGATGATAGACCAACGTGACCGTTATGGAAACTCACCGTCATACACGTAACGTGCATTCACTGTAGTTTTTCATCGGGTGAGTTGGTTAGTAATTTTCAAGAACTATGTTTTTCAGATTATTTTTTTTGTCGCTGCTAAGTTTTGAAATTGAATGCTAGCGCTGTTAATTAGCCGTCACACTAAAATTACCAATTATTCCAACCTGGACACTTGGTACTACAAAAAGGTAGCATGAATTTGGCAAGTTTAATAAGTAAATAAATATATGGCATGTGGATTTTTCTTTCTTTTATTATAGATTTACCATCAGAAATTTAATGCATAATCTCAACATTCAAGACATATTTCTGAATAGTCTCATGTTTCAAGTTATGAATATGGCTCAGTAAAAAACACAAATGTAAAGATTATTAAACTAAAATTAAGACGCTATATAATTCACCAACGTCGATGTCTTTACACTACTACGCATGCATAAAGTGGTCGAGTACATTCTCAGTTCATTTTAGCTTGTCATACTGAAACTACTATTCTGCTACACCACATTTGATGTGTTTGACAAGTCTAACAGAGGTAATATATGTATATATATATATATATATATATATATATATATATATATATATATATATATATATATATATATATATATATATATTACTGTTCAGTGTATACTTCGTCAAATGGAGTGGGGTATATATATAGTGTTGCTTTGAATATATAAGAAAGAAATAATTGCACTTTTAAGGGTGTAGCTAGCTCTTTTTTTAGGATAAGACGAGATGTTGATTAAACATGAAATAAAAAACCCTTTTTACGGTTTGGTGGAGAGAATTGAAGAAGTAGTTTATAGTGCCTGCTTACACAAAAGAAAAATAGGCTGTAAATCACTTTTATCGGTAATGGATTTTGTACATCACATGAAAAAAGCATAGTTAGAAAAAGCTGAAGCCTGTAAGTCAGCGATTAAAGATTCTCCCATCCATGCACTTTTACTGATCATTGAAAAACAAAAAATAAAAACTCAACGGTTTTTTTTTTAATTAAGAGTTGGGTACGTGAATGATCATAATGTTATTTGATTAGATTTTTTTGTCATTAAAGAGAGTTCTGTCTAAGTCATTTCATTGGATTTTTTGTCATTTTGGCAGCAGTTGCTTAATTGACAGCTAATAGCAGCACCACTTAATCTTTATAATATATATTCATTTATAATTATAACTCGTCTTACTGGAAACAAAAGCTCACAACTGTTTAGCAAATCAAAGGAAAAGAGTGGAGCACTATTTTACATCGCTTATGGTTGTCCTATTATATATTCTTCGCGTATTGATAAACATGCTTAAGTTGACTTATTGGTTAGATGGGACCTATTTAATATATATATATATATATATATATATATATATATATATATATATATATATATATATATATATATATATATATATATATATATTTAAGCATGACGCACAAATTGCATAGCAATGATGTAATTATATGTCCGATATTGTAAAACTGTAGCATTGAAGGAAAGACTGCATGCATGTGTACGTAGGAGGGACTGAAAAACTAGTTTGGAATTTCTTTTAATTTTCTTTCAAATTATAATTTCTTTTCATTAATTTACAACATGATCATAACTTCATAAGATATTAAGATGTATTTTATGCACTGATGTGAACTTATTTTAACAAAGTTTAACTTAATTGGTACCACATGTCATAATGTGCCATTACATATCAAAAATAAGAAATGAGATCTTTTTGGGTGGTCGGTGAGGATTTGAGCAGTAACTATAACTACAGTATTACAGGTTTACTCCCGTCTCCAAGTTCACGCGTATGTATTACAGGTTTACTTATTACGTATTATCATTTTTTAAAATAAAAATATAATTATGATAGATGTGCATTTATAGAATATAAGTAAAAATTAAAAATAATTTTATATTAATTTATTTTATGTTATTATATTAATTACAATCCGTCGTATATTTATAACACGTATGTATATTATTTTCTTAAAAACTCCGCGTGAGCACGTTAACTAAAAAAGAGGGCTACGGAATAGAAACACGAAGGGGAAGGAATCAATGATTAGATACTTGACGGCATAATCTACGCCTTATTATGTCTCGTGACTCTCGTCTCTTTGGGGAAATCCTCTTAAGTAGTCTAATGTCTACTCACTGTCTGGTGATTAGTCGACACATAGCGGCGCGAGAACCTCGAGACCTGTTCTTCACCACCTACAAACGTTAACCCATACTGGCTAAAATTAAATTTGTGAAATATTAGGGGTCTAAATAATTCTCAAATAATGTAGAATACATTTATGTCCACACGTTGTTTCACATATAAACACATATACAAAGTTCAAATAATAATAAAGAAAATAAGTGTTGTGTAGAGTGATGCAGAAATACTTTATAATATAACAAATAGTATAATTTATAATATTTATTATTATATTTATTAAAATTATTAGAATTATTATCAATTTTTTACTTAAAAATATCTTAAGTTAATTTTAAAAAATAAAAAGTAATCTTATACTCTTTCTGTATTAAATTATATGATTATTATTAACTTTTAAAAATTAATTTAAAATAATTTTAAATTGAGATGACTCATTAAAAATTATAAAACAATAAAACTTAGAACGAGTAATACACTTTGATAGTAATATTAATTATTGTATTAATTAAAATTAAAAAAAAAATTATGTCAATTTTGAGTTCAAAAATCTCTTAAATTAATTTTAAAAAGTCAATAATAATCAAATAATATGTAACAGAAAGAATATTTTAGAATGAAAGAAATATTACTTATCTTACTAATGTCATATTATTTGAGATATTTTTGAGATTACCTATATTATAAAGTGTGAGAAAGGAATGACAAATATTTTATATAAACAAAAAAGTGCTTTTTTTTATTCACTTTTACTCTGTTCTCTCTCCCATTATCTCTCATCTCCTATTTTTTAGCATTTTATTTATCTTCTTTTAACACACCGTAGTAGTGTGTGTCATGTAAGCTAGTAAGTATAAAACCTCTAAAATAATTCATTAAATTTTGATACAATCCACATTTACTTAGGAAAACTGTTATTTCTATAAATAAAATTTAATATTTTATAAGATTTTACTCATATAAATATGAATCTAATTTATTATTAAGGTGAGAAGTAATAATTGTGAAACTATTAATTTTTTTAATAAAAATATAAATTCTTTTATTTATTTATAAACTAAACTGGCCCCTTTCCTCCCTTCTGTTTGAGCCGTTGAAAGCAGTCTATTTCTCACGTCGGCTATTCCCTGTTCATACAAGGGAGATTGTAGGGACCAGGGGTTAAGTACAAATTGTTTGGTTTATTTAAATAAAATATTTTTTCATTGTAATGTACAATTGTCAATGATCAAGCAATGGATTGAGTAGTTAAATTAGATAACTAGTGTCTAATCATTTAACACTACTCTTAATATAATCCACATTCAAATATGAAAATCTAGATCAATGAGCGATACACTCTTTCATTTATATATTTATTTTGTTTTACAAAAATAGTTTTATTTGAGTTAATTATAATTAATTTGTAAAATTTTAAAACTTATGATCTACGTGAATTTATTTTAAATTTTAAAATATTTTTTATTTAAAAATAATGTTAAAATAATTTATAATATTAAAAATTGTATTAATTAAAATTAAATAAATTTACATTAATTTTAAAATTTCGTAACTGTAACTGTAAGAGTGATGGAGAGCGAAAGAGAGCACACTTCATCATTGGATCCCGTATTTTGGCTAAAGACCTTTTTTTTTTCAATTTTAGCGTGGATGTAATGTTGGTGGGGTGGTTAGAGAGTGGAAAGAATGTGAGGCAAGGTGTTGACTGTTGACCCTCGACCAGCTGCTATCTAGCCACTATTATTATAAGTAATTATTTAATAATTTTAAAATATTTATTATGTGATATCTTGTATTATTTATGTATTATTATGTGAGTACTTAAAATAAAATAATATACTTTAAATATTTATATAACATCATATAAATAATATGAGATATTATGTGACTGATATTTCAAAAATATTTAATAATTTTTTCACTGTTACATGCATTACCAAAAAGAAAAACTTTATATAGGGTCAATGTTACTTCTATAAAATAATTGTGATATGTTCACAAGGTGAGTGTAGTTCCTCAACAAAAGAGTAGAGATGAATGTAGGACTCCCTTCAATAACTTTATATATATATATATATATGTAAAGTTGGGCCCTCATATCAAAATTGGCAAAGATCTTGATTTCAAGTAATTTAATACGCGTATGAGTTGTAGGATTGAGTTTTATAAAATTGTCAAATGAACTATTTATTACATTTAAACGGTCTGAAATTTAAAACCAATTGGCACCGACAATTAACCTTGAGCTTACTGTCCCTTGACACAGATTCTTGTAGTACAAATACAAGCGACTAAAATTATTACAGTTTGCTGTAATGAACCATGCATGGAGCGGCGTTGCTTTAAGTTTTTAGAGGGCAGGGTGATTTTTTTTGGTTTTTCTCCACCCAAACACTTCCTATAAATCTACATTATAAATGAGCTGCAATAATCGATTAATTAATATAGAGTTTTTACACGAACAATATATTACCGTTACAAATTAATAAATTCATAGGTAAGGAAAAAATTAAAGTTGTGCTAGGCTGCTGGCATAGACATTTGCCTTGGTCCTTTGGCAAATAATTTGTCACGTGTATTATAGTTTGTAGCTAGTCTTCTTTCACAATTTCACTTGACAAATTGGCATTCATTCTTTGCTCAGGGACATAAAGATCAAATTCCTTGTTAGATGGTGTAATAATTCTTTTCAACAGGAGTAGCAACCGATTAATTTGCAAATGATTGCATTTAATTTTAGAATTAACAATACTAGACTGATAATCTGTGCAAGGCACGAGTTAATATTGGTGATATAATATAAAATTGTGGTGTGTGCTATTTAGTATTATAATTTGAATATAAATAGTATAGTATGAATTGTAGTAACATATTGAATACGTAATTGAAAAGTTGTATGTATTATCAAAATCATTATATATGTTTTCTAATATATGCATATACACCCTTAGAATAATAAAACAGATGATATGAAAAGTTTGATATAATTGTGAACAGGATAAACAATGTATCAGCAAAGGTGATAAACTTGGGTTTAACTCGGGATTAATTCTCTAACCAATCAAAATTACTCAAATAATTTGGATAATTTTTTTTTTTGTCTTGTTATATATAATAATAGAAATATATTTCTTAAGGTGATTAAATTGGGCTCGAGCAAACTTTTGGAAACTTGGCTCGAAATCGGCTAAAGTTCAAGACCAATTAAAACTGGAGTTTGTGAAAAATAAACAAGCTCGTCAAACCAGCTAAACACACGGTTACGCCCCCAACAAGTTTTATAATTAAGCAGGCTTAATTACTTAGAGGTAGAGACTAGAGACCAAACAACCAAAAGACCAATTAAGCTTCAAAAATATGTTCACGATAGATTAAGCTTGGGCTATCTTGAGGTTAGCCTAGATATGTAAAGAGCGGGCTTGGACCACAATTCATAAGCCCAATAATAGCCCAAGCTTCATGACTATGGGCTAATTCATTCTTGTCAATTGCAAAAATAAAGAAAGAAGAATTGGTCCAGAAAAATGACCGACAATTTCTATAGATGTAGATATATGACTTTTATTAAATTTGATGTTGTTTCAAAAAAGAAAAACTAGATATAAATAATTCTAGAAAGACATTTCAATTATGGTACCTGTAGGAGAAATGTGGAGAAAAGCCAGAAGAGGAATCCTGCAAAACTTACTTTCTTCATGTAAAATATATCTGCTGAACTTATCTTGTTGATAGATAACCTCGAACCTATTGAATTAGAGGAATCTTGCTAAACTTACTTTCTTCTTGTAAAATATATCTGCTGAATCTTATTTTGTTGATAGATAAACTCGAACCTATTGTCATAGCACTAAGACTATATCGCCTTTGAAGAACTCCACAAAGCAGTAAAAAGAGTAAGAGGAAGCTAATTATTAATCTATATTCATAATTTGTAAATTATTAAAAAGCACTACAAATTATTAATTTTGTTATTCTTAAAATTCACATAAATCATGTTAAATGTAAAGTTCTTATTTTCAGGCGGATCAACTATTATTTGCTTTTAAGAGTAATTCTCACCGACAACCCTATCATCTACATGGTCACTTTTAGCAATCATCACGTCTAGAAGGCGGCTTTCATAAATTACTTTAGCAAAACAAGAGCAGAAATCTTGACAGTTTGTTTCCAATTTTTTTTTTTTTTTTGTTGGTTCTTTAGAGTAGTAATATAAGTGAAATTATTAGCAGAAGCGAAATGCAGATGGAATTTAATATTAAAAGAGTATAAACAAAATTGCTTAACTGTATCCCAAAGTAAATGATTATTAGTGTAAATTGCAAATTAAATGAGATACAAAGTATTCCCCATTAATTTCAACAGTTCTGTGACAGTCTTTGATGTAGGAAGTTCTAGTTTCCTGCAAACTCCAGAAATTAGAGAGAAAAGAAGAGAATAATTTAGAGATGAGATTGGGAATTAGTTATGATATTTCATGATTCTCTTTATAGTACAAACTATTGCTTATATAGGCAATACAATCCATTATAGTTATTCATATTAATATCATTTAGTCTCATCTCAACCCTTGGATGACTCTAATCCTAGCCTTTCATTTATTATATATATATATATTAGGCTATATTCATAACATTATCATCTCTACAAAATTCACCTTGTTTTCAAGGTGGAAGTGCTATATGAAAACTAGGAAATATGCATCAAGAGTCTTCTTTCCACCAAACAGTAGGAGTTTTGACCTTTAAAAGGTGTGAAACAGGAGACTTGTTGTTAAAAAAAAAACTAGTGGTCAGACGAAGGAGCTTCTGTAAAGCTAAATACTGCTTCACTTCCGTATGCCTCCACGTAGCACCAATCTGGGAAGTCACTTATATCAACCATCAGAGCAAGGTTACAAAAAGGACTCTTTGCCGTTGCTGCAACAAGCTTATCTGGTGCTTGACCAATTAGGTGTGTTGTAAGAAAGCCAATATTTGAACCACCCAGCACATAAATTTTTAGCATGGTCTGCAAGTCCTATGTCTATGACATGATCTATAGCAGTGAGAACATCATTAACATCCTGAGATCTAATTTTCCTTGAAAGAGATTTTAATGTTTTCTCACCAAATCACAGTGAACCTCTGATGAGTAAGCTGAATCCAGTTGAAGCAAGGAATGTCAATGACTTTGAAAAGCTTGATAATGAGACAAAGTGAGGCCCGCCGTGAAGGATTACAATTAGTGGATCACATACATCATGATTATTCAAATTAGAGAATACAAATACAACTTCAAAAGGCTTCTTAACACATTCTGGAAGGTTCTCAAAGACACTTTTAACTGGAATTTTTGTTATACTAAATTGCAGAGTTGATAACAAAGATGTAACCTTTTCAGAGCATTTAAATATGGTGCTTGAAACATCTAGCCAACTCCATGCGACTACAACAGATGCCTCCCCAGCACGACAACCATACTTATGTTCAGGAACATATACTGGGCTGCTACATAGAGCAATAATATTATCCCCATCCAGGGAAAAAATATTCCAAGAAAAATTTGAGTTGTAAAGGGTGATGCGTGAAACATTTCCACTGAACACATTCACAACAAGTATTGCTTGTGCACTGCACCAGATAGAAGATAAAATCAAGGTATAACCATCAGAAAGTCATGGGCTACTAAGGATGTTTGAACAGTAAAGCCCAAGAAAGCAACCATCATTAGGACACATCACCACAGGGACCATATTAACAAGCTTTTAAGAAGAGAACAACTTGTAGTCAGTTGGCCATACAATTATGTAAAGTGCATCAGTACTGTTGACATATTCAAAAATCAAGCTAAGAGTTTTTGAGTACTGATCTCTAATAATATTAAGCAGTTTCACAATGTTTTGTCCTCCACAAAGATTCTGGAGTATTTTAATCTCCCTTTTTATCTTATTCTTTTTGACAAGTTTAAGGATCTTAATGATGCACTTTTCATTGTTGGTAACATTTATTCCTACAAAGACTTCACTGTATTTTCTCTTTCCAACTTTTTGAACAACTTTATAGTCATCTTGATCACCCCATTGAACGACTAAAGACTCGTAATCCCAGTATTCTCTAGGGCAGTGAACATTGATATCTGGGTATACTCGATCTTATGACATGATAGGATTATGACAAACCACACAATTTTCAGTTCCTTTATCAGAATACGTTGTTTGCAAAGCCATAATGCTAGACCATTGAATTTTGATCTTATTTTTTTGACTGCCATAAAGATCATTATCATACTGAAAATACGCTTCCTATCTGCTTTGTCAAAACCAAATATGCACCAAAATAAAATGCCACTGAAAGTAACCATGCATCACTATGAACCGCAACTAAAGCCAACCAGTCTTTCTCCTGCATTCCATCTCCAGCAAAGTTAATTCCTAAAGCAGACTCAGGGAGCTCATGAGGCACCTCCTCAGCAGGCAAATTAACTTCCCATTGCTCGCTAGGAAATCCATACAGGTAAAGATTTTCCTTCTTAGGAACGCAAAGCAGTGTACTCCCTGAACTGATATGACAGACGTCAAGACCTTTCTTTAAAACAGACCACACCCCATGTGTGACAGAACTAAACACCAGTGCACAATTCTTTTTGTTTGAGTCAATTAATAAAACTGCTACTTTGGAAATAGGCCATTCCTCTGTACTCGGAACATCTTTTGAAACATCTAGAGCTAAACACAATTTACATGCATCCATAGTGGCCATTTCGGTTAATGCAAGTTGATTTTGCAGATCATCTAAAATCGTATAAGATTGATGTATGAATGTCATATGTACACTACTAATACTTGGTCTAAGGTTAACAACCAACTTGCAAACTGACTAGTTCTGAATGTCTTTTCCTATTGAAATAGTTGTAGATAACCACAACAACAGGTATATGAGAACCATAAATATCTGGTGGTTTCGGATTAAGGCAAGTAGTGTATCCATTTTGTTTGGGACTTTTGTTGAACACCTTGTCAGCAACATGAAATTTCGTTTCATTTGTACCGAACTTTCCAATTTCAATGTTAGTGGACAAAGTAGGAGATAAATAATTAGTGTAAGGAAGAAAGGTTACCTTACCATGAGCTGATTGTATGCAAACTTGATTGACGAGTGAGCTTTGGTCTTCAATTTTTGCTAGCAATTCTTTATGATCTCCAACCTCATGAATAACCCAGTCATCCTTTTGTTAGATTTGTAATTGCCCTGATGGCTTAACTCCTCTTTAAAATCCAGATCCACATCATCTTCATCATTCTCATATTGGTTTACTGACTGTATGGAATCTGTCACTTCACACAAGCAATTCTCGTCTTTCATATATGCACAATTGAACTATTTTTGAGGTTGTTTTGGTTGAGCTTGATTCTGGAATTAATTATTAGTTCGCTCTGTAGGAGTTTGACAAAGTTGTTGTTTAATCTCTTGTACGAGCGCAACCATGGTAACACAAATCTGGTCTGTAATTTGGGCCAAATTTGCATCGATATAATTGGGATAGGCCATTAGAGCACTTTCAATGAAAGCATCAATGATGTAAGAAGTCCTAGTCTCCTGCAAACTCCAGAAATTTGGGCCAAATTTGCATCGATATAATTGGGATAGGCCATTAGAGCACTTTCAATGAAAGCATCAATGATGTAAAAAGTCCTAGTCTCCTGCAAACTCCAGAAATTAGGGAGAAGAGAAGAGAAGAATTTAGAGAGGAAATTGGGAATTAGTTATGATATTTTATGATTCTCTTTCCAGCACAAAATATGGCCTATATAGGCAATACAATCCATTCTAGTCATTCATATTAATATCATTTAGTCTAATCTCAACCCTTGGATTGTTCGTAGAACATTATTCAATGTACCCAAGAGTAGAGTTATATACTAGTCTAAAGAAAAAGATGTCAATATATAGTCCCGGTTGATATGAACTTACCTAATTCCACCTCAAAAGTTAAATCATAAGGGGAGATTTGCAAGCCCATATATATAACACTCAAGACCATCCTCGCTAACCGATGTAAGACTCATCATTCCCGAGCCATGTGAAACTTATCATTCCCAACCCTTTTAGATTACTAACTGATGCGAGACTCATCATTCCCGACCCCTTTAGACTGCATGTCCTCATGCAGAGAACCTTTGCACATGGCCCATTGACCAGTGTAGAGAACCTTCGTACATGACCCACTGACTAATGTAGAGAACCTTCGTACGTAGCCTACCGACCAGTGCAGAGAATCTTCATACATGGCCTACCACACTTCCGCTAACACCCAAGACCATCATCGCTAACCGATGTGGGACTCATCATTCCCGACGCTTTTAAACTACTAACTAACCAATGTGAGACTCATCATTCCCAACCCCTTTAGATTGGCAACTATGTGGGACTCGTCACTTGTTATTAATAATGAGAATGACGCTTAAACTTGTGAACATCTGAAAATAAAGAACATTAAAGTAAAATTTCAGATAGTATTATCTCAAAATTATAGTCGCACCAACAAATTAAATCTTTAAGCATGAAAAAGAGTGAAGAATTTGGAGTAAAGGAGGTGAATGTAAGAGGAATTAAGATGAGATGCTCTAAAGTAAAAGTAGTAGTAGTATTGAGAAGAAGAGACGATGTAAAGAATTAAGGGAAAGGGAGGAAACACAAAATTCCATCAGTTAGGGTTAGGGACATTAGGGTGTCTTGGGAAGATTTCTAATTCTCTCTCTTTTTCCGTATTCCTCAACAAATACCCCAAGCCCACAAATTTCTGTAGATGTGTCGTCTCCCTTTCCCTAATCCTCTACAGAGAAAGGAAAACAAGTGGATTTATCAAAAGAAAAGGGAATTAATATAATTCCTATTCGTATATAAGAAAGGGTTTGTTTTGGTTGGAATTATTTAAAGAGTAGTTGAAGGGGAAAGGGATTAATCTCAGGAACCAGAGGAATGGGTGATCTTGGAAAAACCATAAACGTTGCTCCATAGATTTGATTGGTCTTTCCAAATCTCCCACTACCTTAGCTTCCCAAAGCTTATCTCCCCTTCCACTATACTCTAATTCTCCCTCTAAACTCCTCTACGCAGCCTGCATTGTTATGTAGAGCTTCACCATGACCCGTTTGCTCTCACGTGATTTTTCTACTTTCGCTTTTGGCATTATTAACTGTAAATACATAGGCCCCAGAGATAGTGGGGGGTTAGTAAGAGGAGTCTGAGCTCAAATCTCATGTTACAGCATCTCTTACCTCTCAAGTTTTTTCCTCTTACAATTTAGATTTTAGCATTCTTGTCCAACGGGGTTAAACTGGAACGAAGGTGACTCCAATAGTCCAATTCCCAGTTGGGCCAATAATGAAAATTCGGCTTGAATTATATTGCTCGTTAGGTTCGGGATCAGTCCAAATTTGTCGGCAGTTTTCTAGTCTAGAATTGGAGGTTATGAAACCATTTATCGTCTTGCATGCAGTTGGGTCCTTATTGAGTACCAGCTTAACTGTAATTAACGGGGCTGCGGTCCAAAAACAAAAGGCATTACTCCTATGTTTGAACCAAAGGCACTGGTCTCTTGGTAAAATTTAAGATTTTGGGCGAAATCCTTAGTTGGTCGTTAGGGTAGGGTAGGGTAGGGGGAAGTCTGATCATAAATCAAAAATTTCTGGGCCAAGAGAAAGGCCTATCAAGCAATAATTATCAAGGGCTCATAAAGATATTGACTTTGAAGGGTTCTTCAACAATATTACATCAATAAGGCAGACATCTTACTTTCACATATAATCCTCCGAACTTCTAAGATTACAAAGATATAAATGAATGTAAGAAAATTAAAGACAACTTAACAAGCGCCAAACACCAATCAAGAATTACATACACATCATTTCCCAATTAATCAGATTGCATCACTTCAAAATGTTCTTCAGGCTACTTGAGCTCAGTGATCACCATTTATGAAATTTCCTCTACAAGTACTTTTATAACTGATGGAAGGTTATATTTAGTAAAAGCAAACATTATATAGAGGCAGTGGAAGCTGGCCTCAAATCCTTCCAGTACACCCCGTTTGCTGTTAATGTTCTGCGAAACCACAGAGCCTTACATGCGCGCACACATATATATCAACCTGATAAGATCAATCTTCATCGTGGCAATTTATTTTTACCTCATATGTTCATTTCTTTTCTACTCTCAAGTCTCACCTACATTCTGATTATTATAGCCAAATTTAATGAGAATATAAACAAATAATGTACTTGGGCATTTTATTAGTGTCTCACCATCTTCATCCATTTATTTCAGCCTTAGTGTCATGGGCTATATTTTTCTGCCATGAGTCTCTCCTGGTCAGTAAGGGAATGACGAAAATGACAACGATGGCCATAGGGGCAGGGATCGCCATTGAGGACCATGCGGCACACCTCTGTCTTGTAGCGGGGATGGCGGAGGACTGGGCGGAGCTCCTCAATGCCGTGAGCAAACTGACAATGATCTCCATATGGGCACGCTCCAGTCTGCTGCCATTTGTTGCACAGCTCAGTCTTTGACATGCCTTGATTGTACACTGGCAATTCAAGTGGTTTCTCCTCTTTTTTCCCTCCACGGACATACACCCTTTGCTATAGTATCATTAATTCATCAAATATCATTCCAAGAGTAAACCTTAACATGCTATGCATATAATTAATAATTACACTCCTGTTTTTAGATTCTCCTTGAAAGGCATTAATTCATTACCCTGAGCTATTATGTTAATCTTTTCATCAAATAGCAAGCTCTTACTAGTAGTCCATGCATATTTAAAGAGTACTCATAATTCTATCTGTTAATGTAAATAATTATGTCTAATTAGAGAGCTCATAACAATCACAGGGGAAGTACCAATAAAATGTCCCCAAAATATGCTAATTGGACATTTCGTTCTACACTCTCATGCATATAATTACCAATGTGCAATTTTTTAAAGATTTTTTAATTTTACTTTTACTTTTGGTTATGACTGTAACATGATTATGTGCTAAACCGCCACTTCTCGTTTAAGCCACAAGCCTACAACTTATGTTTATGGTTGCTGAAATTGTTGGTTGTGTTTGTGCATGTTTCATTTCCAAAGCTAAAACAAGCAGGCATATTTGCAATTTAAAAGAACTGTAACTCTGAAGCAAGTGTTAGAGGTTGTTACCGCTGGTTTGACAGGCTTGATCTGGTTTGGCACACGAAACCGACCACCTCCTCTACTAGTACTCCCACCGGCTTGAACCGTCTTCAAATAACCATTAGATCGGACGGAAATACTCTTTGGCAAGGAAACCCGGTTCACGTCCAAATTCTCGCCATCCTCGGTCTCAATACTCTCATCAGATAACTCATCATCCCATGCTGCCGTCTTCTCTGCAATACGCATCCCTTGAAAACCATCAATGAGAGAAGGGGAGCAGAAAGCAGCTGACGACGCCATATTGTTATACTGATGAGTCGGATACACGTGGCAGTTCTGGAGAGAAGACGATTGAAGCATTAAGAGATTGTTTAATTGCTTGTTCAATTCAACGTTGGCGATTTGGAGATTGATGTTCTCTTGACGCAGAGTTTCCGCTTCTTTGGTGGTTTCACGTAGTTGAGAAAGACACCATTGCCGCCTCTCCATTAAGTCCTCTTGGTGCTCTGTAAACAAGTACTTAGATAGATTCGTGTAATCATTGGAATTAGGTGTGAGTGGCGAGAAGAGACGCGAATTCAGATTTGGATTTGGGGGGAAAATGGAGGGATAGAGTGAGGTGTAATCATAGCCGTCTGATTGATTGGAAAACGGGGAGCTTAGAGATAAATACTCGTTGAATCTGCCATGGCTGGTTGACATATCTTTCTGCATTTTTTATCAGGAGAGAATTTTTTGGAAAGATATCTGTACCAGATCAAAGAAAGATGAACATTTTTCCGTTGTAATCTCTCTAAATAATGCGCATTCAGATACATATGATTATGTTAGTTAAGCGATGATTCCTTGCTGATATTATAATAAATTTATGTGTTTTTATGGATGATCATCAACTACAGACTGTAGACGAATTACATAAACATCAAATTTTGCAGAAAAATCGCCATGTGTGTATGTATATATAATTTTCTAGTTTGTTTGTGTAATTTGCAAAATCTAAACAAGGAATTAAGAAAAGGCTAGATCGATCAGTATTTAATTGGATCCAAAACCTGAAGATTTAAGTGACAAAACTTCAAAATCAACATAGAAGTGATAAATTAATTACCGTAAAAAACAGAGAAGTTAAAACTGAAAACTCAAAGTTCGACCAGAAGTACATTTACGCAGGAGACAAATAACGAAACTGATGTGATGAACAAGTTTATGAAAATGAAATCAATCGAAATAGAATCAACTAATGATTTGTAGCTAAATCACAAGTACCATATTCAGATGACTAAATACAATCAAAGTAACTAATTAGAAGCGCAATTACATATATTATTCTGTATGTATTTCTACAATTAAGAAGCTTAGATTGGAGGAAGATTGATTACCTGAAGCTGAA
Organism: Hedera helix; assembly: GCA_947179155.2. NCBI lineage: Eukaryota > Viridiplantae > Streptophyta > Magnoliopsida > Apiales > Araliaceae > Hedera > Hedera helix. Next base: position 39,443,960 of record OX359281.1, read on the forward strand.
GAGCTCTCTTCTGTCCAGGAGTTCTCGTCGAGAGAAAAAGGGAGAGATTTAGAGAGAGAAAGTGTTGAGAGCAGATGCAGAGCTAGAGAGAGAAAATGAGGGAAAATATACATATAAACATGCTTTTTGCTAGGGTTTGGCGAATCTGAAAACCTATTGATTATATATTTATACTTACAGTTATATGTATAACTATGTGTGTATATATACACAACTAAGCAACTCGATTGGCAGTGACGAATCAATTTATTGAAATTGCCCTTCAATCGCCCTGACTGAAAGGTCATCTTCGAGGGCATTTATGTCATCCGAGATTCCGAGTCATCAACTTATTCCGGAATTGTTTGGAAAAGTAACCAACTCAAGAAGGATGAATTTTGTGCGTTAGATTGGTTCTTGGGACCCACTACGTGAATAATTTTGTTCGTTAGATCATTCCTTGGAAATATGTTATAAGGGTTTTGAGCGGGAAACATATGAGCGAGTTTCGTCACGTGTTAACTGGACAGACTGATTCCAAATGACTTAAATACCCATTAGATCAAATCATTTAAACTACTTTCGGAAGCACAAAATTTCGTCTCTGTTTTTTTTTGATTTGACATAAAAATTTGTATAAAATTTTATTTTTTAATAATTAAAATAAATATAACATTTAATTCTGTATTTAATTTTTATATATATACTAGTGTCCCTTTTTTTTCTTACTTTATTTTGGACGCCTAGGTTCGGTTCACTATGCCTTTTTTTTTTATTATTAAAATTTATAAAAGAAATTATTACACATATTTTTTCAGATGATCGTTTTAGAATAAAACTTTAAAGACAAAATTTATTATTAAAAATATATTACTCCATTTGTTTGACCAAAAATAGACCATTCAGAAAAGCTAGAAAAACTTGAATTGTATTTTATTTTAATTTTTTCAATTATCGTCTTAATTTATTCAACATTTAATTTAAGTAATAATGACATCAATACTTATATCTATATAACAAGGCATATGACAATTCTTTTCCGAGTCAACTTGATAATTTAAAATTAATTGTGTAAAGTCATCCTGATTATAAAATAGTTGTGATGAAATTTTATTCTAATTCATTTACGAAGTGGATCCGTCTCAAATAAAAAAAAAAGAGTTGCAATTTTTATTAATTTTAGCGAGTCAATTTTGTTATTTTTTGAGTTATCTCATAATATTTTTTTATGTAGATGGAATAACATACGAAGAGTTACACCTTTATATATTCTTTACATATTTATGATTTATCAAACATTTATTAGTAGTATTCTTAAGAGAAATGATTATTTATTTATTTATTTATTTATTATTATTCTTAATTAAAAATGACTAATACGAGTATATGACTGTCGTGCAATGGAGGGAGTCGATAAACAATTCCAAATTAGGCCCCACTAGTTATTTGTTGCTCATAATAAGTGACATGAGTTCTTGTTCGGGCCTTATTTTGATTATAAAGGGGTTTTGCGTGGTTTGGAAGTGTATTGAAGATGGTGATGCAGCAATTAACAGCAAGCAATATTTACCCATTTGGGAAGGAAACCATGATGTCTATTTGGGGCCAGGCCAGGCCAGGCCAGGGAGGGTTTGCTTCTTTGTTACAACTTAAATTATAACTAACTCCTGTTTGTATCCATAGCTCTCCCATCAAATCTAACTCAATATAATTATATTATTGTTTGGTGAATACCTCATGATTCCAAACTTGCCCCAACACAAACATTTTTTTAGTTATAACTCCAGGTACCATAATTAGTATACACTTTTTTTTTTAATTTTTTTTTTACATAATTAAAAATACATATCTATTTTAGAATTATAAGAAAAACATTATATTCTTAATTTGTTACTCCATCCGTTCTAAAATTAGAGATACATTTGTAAGATAATGACTTTTAAAGATAATTTTATTTTCTCAATTATTACATTAGTATTATCTAGTGATTCAGTTGTGGTGGTATAATACTAAAAATAAAAAAATAAAAAAAAATAATGGCAAGTTAATAACGTCGTATCACTTTATAGTTTTAAAATAGAAATGTATCTCTTATTTTGAAATTGACTAATATATATATATAATTTTAAATTAGAGAGAGTATTAGGTCATTTTTAACATCACAACCCCATTACTAATTAATTATTCTTAACAAATCAAAAGTGTACCTCTAATTTTGAAAGAGAGAGTACGCCAGGGTTGTTGGCCACATTTCACTTCTCAGCTGACTCTTTTATTTGGATATAGTTGATAAACTTTATGCGAATTCTCTAATAAATAGAGACATACCAACATCGATAGATACTTCAGATATTAACTTCATCAAGTCTATCTGAAACTAACATAGACAATCCGTCTCCTCTCTATTTACTTGATAAAAAAAAAGTGACAATATGTTTCCAAATTTACCTTACCCTTCATGAAATATGCCAAAATTAGAATTGAATATGGCTATTGTTATTACAAAAAATTCTTAATTACTAGTTGACATCCATGTACAGTGGAGTAAAATTCCTAAAAGGAAGCAAGAAGATTTTCAGCTACTAAGCTGTTTGGACCAAACATAGGCTATTTATATTAGGAATTCAAAGAATTGACTGCATTAATTTATAAACAAGAGTATACTAGTAGTATACAAGCAGACATGCTAGAATTTCCTGTGCCTCTGGTCTTCATTTTATGTGCAGAAAGATGACGCAAACATTAATGGCTTCTTGCCGCATCACCAGTGTCAGAGTTGTGGCCTTCTGCCTCACAAGCTGGTCTCTTACCCGCTTCCGTACTGTCTCTAGCTTTTCGAGATGCATACTGAACTTGTTTCCCACACCTGAAAATACAAGAAATTAGTATGTGCAGTGCAGTGAGAGGTAACACTATTCATCGGCATAAAATTTCCCCTGCATAGCTAATAAGCAAAATAAGATTTTTCAAAAACTCCAACCTTCAACACCCAAATTGAATTTTTGGTAATAGGTAACACACTTTTTTCTTGTGTTTATTTTATATATTTATGCAGACATTATAGGATTCATAATAAAGCATGCATATTATTTTTGCTACCACTTTCATCTGTTCTGTAGCTAGTTCCATTACATTACATAGGAGCTTAATTATAATAGGTAACTAGAGTGTTTTCATCACATATAAAAAGAATAAGACAATGCAAAGTTTATGCTATATATGAACAGGTGAACACGAACATTTTCACACAAGAAATCAGCTTCTTTCGTCTATAAAGTATGGATTATAACCTAAAAGGCTTTGTGTTCTTTATGATTCTACGGTTCTACAACAGATTATCACACATTTTTCAAGCTGTCATAATAAAAACCATAAAAAAGTAAAAATAAGAATCTATATATAAGCTATTTAAACAAAGTAACATTCCAAGCTAAATATTGCGTGCTAAATTTAGAACTAGTATAGTTTTCCTATCTAAATGCTCCATGAGCACATCAAATACAAGATCATGAATTATATGACTCTACATACTTGTTCTGACAATTTCTTTGGCTTCCGGTTGTGCACTCTCCTTGTCAAGTGAATTACATGAAGGTTTCTGACTAAAACTGATGGGTGAAAGTCCAGTATCAATATAATCAGTTCCACTGCTTTCAGCACTGTGCATTGAGAGAGAGAGAGAGGCTGATAGTGCTGAATCGGATGGCCGAATTGGATGAGAACAATCCCATATTCTTAAAAAGCAAGGAGATATGTCAGAAGGATCCACATCTTTCTTTACACAAGCTGATTGAGTAGCTCAACCCTAGGTAGCCACTGAAGTATCCTATTATAAAATATATAAAAAAATGAAGAAAATAGAGAAGATTAAGAACATAAAACTTTTAAATAGTTTGAGAATTGTATAAAATAAAAGAACATGTTGAAGTATCATTAACTGATTGAAGCCATCATAGGGTCAGACAGTTATGGCTATTTTTATATAATATCCTAGGGTTTTTGTCTTTTACATTTGACACTATGACTGTCCTGGGGATTTTGCTCTGGTAGAAGAGCATAAATTGTAGTGCTCTAACCAATGTAAAGTAATTTCCAAGCAGAAAAAGCTCAGACTTGTGGTCAACTCAACGGAGAAGCTCACTTCAGCAGAAAGCCAGGAAGGCAGCCATCCAAGACTCTCAAGAACATTGTTACGGGCGTAGAAAAAGCTCCCAAAATTAAGCAATGTTGTTCAACAACACCGCTTGCAACAGCAAGTATATACACAGCTTTAGAATGAATAAGCTTGGTATCATGCATATTTATGAGTGAAAATCTTTCGGGAATCAGAAGTACCAGGGATTATGTAGATTTTAGCCCTCAAGCCTCATCACTAGAATAAGCATAACGAAACTGACTCCACAATGTAAGGAAGCATTACGAAATTCTATTCTGTGAACTTAATGATGAAGAGGGAATGAACTTAATGGTAACCAACAGGAAAGAAGTATGTTACATAGAATCCCAAACAAAGTGAAAATTTCAGTTTTTCTTTTTTCTTTTTTTCAAAAACTTTGTAATTGTGTCACTAATCATTATCAAAGTTTCACCAGAATATCAAACTTTGCTAAAATGTTTCTACATCATCAGCAATACATGTAAAACTTGGATGATATGACAGTTATTGAATTGAATTGCAAGACAAAATTGCTTTTCAAACCTCCACCCCTCTTGCATCTTTCTCTATAATGGCACATGCCATAGATATATCATTAAGCAGTGCTCTTGTTGGCTCTTGTTCACCACCTCCAAAGAGTTCTTCAAAGTTTTGGAATGTCAAATCAATATCAGGCATGCTCGGCTCATCCAAGTAACCTAGTTCTTCACAAACTCCAAGGTCTTGCATATTCTGAGACCAAAGCTGCAGTTTAATTGCAAGAATATGTTAAAAAAAAATTATTGCATCCTACTTGCTAATAAATGTAATATTTTCATGTAGTTCCATAAACTTTCACAAAAGTAAAGAAAATTGCAACCAAAAGAAGTATGCTGTTTCACTCATTATTCTCCTCGACCAGCCTATCTGTCCAAGCTAGCTCATCTAGTTTGGAAGTATTCTATTACAGTCATTATTCTCATCAAAGTGTACAAATGACATTGCATAGCTGTAAAAGTAATTTATTATCTTTTTTCTCTTTCAACAATTTTTATCCTAGATAATAATGGAGAAAAGAGTTTCATATGATGTTAAGTAATTTACTGTTCAGCTGTAAATGAACAAACCTGGCCACTTTGAACTGGGCTTTTGCATTGCCAGATAGAGTCTCCTTGCAAAGGGCCTCCACCAGTTGCAGAAGAGGTTAAGTGGTCCAATTGCGAAAATGGAAATGGGAAAGGATCTACATGAAGGTCCTGATTAGGACTGCCTATGCGCTCAAATTCAAAATCAAGACCAAGAAAATGCTGCAAATGTTGATCAAGATTGTTGTCAAGTTTCCATGTTGAATCACTTTCAATTGAAGATACGTCAGAATGTTCTTGGCGACGTATGAAAGACAAACTATTGCTGCCATCAGTCTGAAGCTTTTTCAAATCAAAAATCTGTTGCAGAATAAAGCAAGTACTTTCCTGTTTACCTTTGTAAAATGCCTGCAAAATGAAGCTCCAGAACAAGTACAGCTTTTTGTAATTCTTAAAAGAAACAACAGAACCGCACTTTTAATTGCCTACATTTTTAAATTACAGGAGATGTGCAATGAGTTTTTTTTTCCAAGTTCAAACTGATATCAGTATCATGCTATGAGTCACTTAATACTCTGTGCTAGCAATGTTCAAATGTATATAAATCAAAGTTCATAAATTAGACCTATATGTCAAATTGCATAAATAAAGATAGAGTTCTTAAAGCATGCTTATTACAGAAAAATTCCAGTCTCCTATCATTAGCATCAACATGCAGAAGCGCACTACTTCCTTCTCTTAAATACTTGTAATTCGAACATACTAAAATTGTCACACTAGTTCATTATATTAAAACATACTAAAATTGTCGCACTAGTTCATTATATTCTGTGTAACCACCTGAAAATGGCCCTCTTTAGATTATAATTTATAACTATCCTAAAAAAGAAATTAAAAAGAGGGGATTGTAATTTTATGAAAACCTTGTTACCAAGGCAATCAAATATTATCCTCCAGTAATAAGCTAGTTATTGTGTTGATACTTGATAGTAGTCATCAGAAACATACTCAATGGGGTTTTTTTTCCCACTGTTCTCGGATCTTAGGAGTTGGGACATGGAACACATTCAACACAGAGAAAAAGGAACCTTGATGGAAATACAATCCTCAGGATAAGCTTATAAACTCTGATGGTCATAGAACCATACAAGAAAATTTTGGGAGTCATAATCCGTTATGCATTGGAAAACGAGAATGAAACATATGCAGAAAGGGGCAATGGGATTGAACCTCATTTCAACAACCCTCCCTCCCTCCCCCCTCCCTTCCCTCCTTTTTTTTATAACTCGGAATGGATTAGCATGCAGTATAAGTATTTAACCTGATAATAACTTGTATTATAAAAGAAGTGTGAATTGTCAGTAGTGTAAGCAAGATATTTCCTTCAATTAGAGCTATAGTGAACATCTGACAGACAATAAACTAAGCTAAGTATTACAAACATGTTGAAAAAATGAGTACACAAATGCATACAAGGCATAGTTATTATTTAGCTCAGAACTTTTCATCCTACCTTAGAATGTTTACTGCTCAATCCTACTTCACATTCTGCACCGGAGTGTGAACTCACAGACTCTACTTCTGATACTATTGAAGAGCCTCCAACTTGTGGACAAGACTGCATTAGAGTTTTGCAATTAACTGCACCTGTATCAACAGACACACATGATGTGGCAAAAAATTGATCTTGATGAGTGCTATCATCCAAACCATTTAAATCGAATCCCCAGAATGCTGCTAAATCCAGAATGCTGCTAAATCCAGAGCAGAAGGGCACCCAGTATAACTACTAATCACATGCCTCTGGTGTTGAGACGAGACATTGTGCTGGCTGCGGTCGCAACTACGACACATGAACATCTGATGAGCAGAGCATTGGATATAAGCCCAGTGGCATCTGCATGACTCACACACAAGGGTTCGAGAGTGCCGGCTGGAAAGAGCATTGGCTGAGTGAACTTTCGCATCACACTGAAGGCATAAATTAGCTGAATCTGCCTTATAATAAACAACTGGCCTCAAAACCTTACAATATTCACAAACTTTGTCCATCGCCTTAATGGATCATATAGAACCCAAAAATTCATCACAACAAACTTCTCAAATTTCTTTCTGACAGAATTATTAGCTTTCTCATTTGTTCATTCTACATTGATGGAATAGTTTCTATGAAAATACTTTCACTCTGCAACAAAATATAATAACAAAATAAAAAACCAAGTTCTGAATTAACTTCAAATGAAACAATCACAAATAAATATTTGCTTATGTCACATACTTAGGAAGTGACATAAAGCCCATAAGCACAATGCCAAACTGATTTGTAAATTAAAAGTTACAAAGTTTCCTAATTGTTATGTTAGGAAAACTTTCATCCAATACAAGGTTTCCTTAAGATGATCACAAGTTTTAAAAGCTAGCAAAATCTACTGCAACAGAAAAGAAATTAAGGCAACAGATAAAATTAGCCTCCGCATCATATAATTCAAACAAAATTTGGTAAGATCAACTTCACAAACTAAAAACTTCTAAGACATACCCAAATAATTTCAAGCAAATAAAACCAAAGGAGATGAGTAAAAACAAACAAGTGCAATGAAAAGCTCAAATTAAAACTTCCAAATGAACCAACTTATTACCTATAGAAAAATAATTTTTACCCTCGATTTGAATCTGCAGAAACCCTGGTGTGTAGAGAGGGAGAGAGTAGGTACGGAGAGTTACAAGGATGAATGTATATATCTACATATAAATTATTATAATTATATTTTAAAATTAAAGATATATTTTTTAGTTCGTTTTTTAAATTAAAATATTTTTTTATTTTAAAATTATAAAATTACATAATATTTTTAATTTATTATTATTATTTTAATATTAAATTATTATAATCAAATTTTTAATTAATATTAAAATTATATTTAAAAATATAATATTACTTTTAAAAATTAATTTATAAATTAATTTTTAATTTTAGAAACGAAGAAATAATAATGATAATATCCCATCTGTCTATCAGGTTACTTTCATCAGCTTCTCAAGTTCGCCTTTTTGTCATCTCCTTTCCATTTCTGTCTTTGGCTTTTTTGGTCTTACGTGTATATTTTTGGGCAGAAAAGGACATTAATTGTCCGACGTGGTATGGCTGGGACCCCACGTCACGATATTTGCCCACGTGACGTTCACCATGTGATCCACTCCTGTGTCGAACCAGAATTTGCCACGTGGAGTCAAGATGAGGTGAGATTGTTGCCAAGTGTGTTGCGAAGTGAAGTGAGGGCCAAATTAAATATCCGAGAGACCAAGGATCCAAATTTCAAAATTTTTCCCATTTCATTATTTTTTATTTCTTTGCTTTTTTAAAGTTTTCTGTCGTTATATATATATACATGTATACATGGTTTTTGAATTTTAATTAATATTTTGATCATTTGTAATATAATTACTTGAATCAACAAAGACTATCACACTCAACGAAATTAAGGTTTAGTCCCAAAATGACAGTCAAAATGAAAAGGTAAAGCAAAAATTTTACTTATCTTTTACTTTATTTTTTGACATAATTTTTAACAACCCATCACCCTCAAATTTAACAACATACTCAAATTCGTCGCCAAGGTATTTATTTATTGTCCCACTTTATGAGTTCCAAACAGCGCACCAGAGTATTAAAGCTCAATTTGTAGTAGAATATCTTAACCAGAATTGCTACAACGAAGTAATAATTATAACTTGAATACTTCTTCAATTTGAGCCTGTTATATATGGTGGAAAGTTTAATTTTTAATGTAAATCTTGATATCCCATGGCATTGTTATTAGAGCTGATTAGGCATCCATTATAGCTTGCATTTCAAGTATAAGGTTTTTGCAGACTTGACCTTGGGATACTTAACTTGGTTAATCTGTCAGCTACACATATACAAGCACAAAGAAAAGTTGCATTATCAGTAATTACATTGCCTACGATTGTATGACTCATTGAACTAAGTTTTAACCCAAAATTTCAACTTCTCGTGATGTTCTAGGAAGAAAACAGCCTGTTAACTGCCAAGTACCAAATTAAAGAACAAAACAAAGCTTAAATGCATGCTCCAACTGCTACTGCGGTTCCAACCATTAATGAAACTAGGAGCTTCTACCTAACATGGCATAATAGGGACAAATGAGTAGACTAAAGGTAATAAATTAGACCGATGCTGACTAATAGGGACAACTCTTCCTTATTGTACTTAAATAATCACATTAGCATGCTATCAAAAATAAAATTGACATAAAAGAAATAAAAATGTCACCGACCATCACAGCTTACATAGTTGCTTCCATGAATGTATGAATAACTGACTAGTGCTAACTGAACTTCTTTAGAACCCGAAAAATGAAAAGCAGCTCAAGAGTAAAAGTTCTCATTGAAAACAACAATTGTAACGATAAGTGGAATACAGTTATCAAGCATTGTATTATGCCTTATACTCTCTCTATCTAGGTAGAGAAAGAAAAAAAAAATAAAGAACACCATTTTCAATTGAGTGAAAGAATGACTCTTTTGTCCAGATGGAAGGAGTACTTTTTACTCTTATTTGGTTTACTTGAGAAAAGTTAAATATTCCATTTAGTGAAAAACAAGTTACTATTTAAAATTGCCAGCTGTCTCTAAGTTAGGTGCTGTTTGTTTGTGTCTTAATAGCTCTTAATGGACAACCTCTTAATCGCTAAGAGGAACAAAGTTGTTTGTTCTTTTTTTTGTTACATCTGAATGCCTCTAAATGGTTGAGATACAAAATCAAATCTAAACCATTAAGAGGAGCATCTTAATGAACTTGGACAAAAATATCCTCTTCAATATTAACAAATTCCTTTTATATCCAACACTCAATATTATTATTATTATTATAATAATAAATATTATTATTATTATTATTATTTTTATAATAATAATAATAATAATAATTATTATTATAATTAATATTATTATTACTATAATTATTATTATTAATTATAATTATTATTAGTATAATTATTATTGTAATAATTATTATTTTTATTATTATTAATATTATAATAATAATAATTATTATTATTAGTATTATTATTAGCATTATCATTATTATTATTATTATTATTATTATTATTATTATTATTATTATTATTATTATTATTATTATTATTATTATTATTATTATTAGTATTATTATTATTATTATTATAATTATGATTATTATTATTATTATTATAATTATGATTATTATTATTATTATTATTATTATTATTAGTAGTAGTAGTAGTAGTAGTAGTAGTAGTACTATTTTTAATATAATTATTATTATTTTTATAATAATAATTATTATTATAATTAATATTATTATTACTATAATTATTATTATTAATTATAATTATTATTAGTATAATTATTATTATAATAATAATTATTTTTATTAATATTAATATAATAATTATTAATAATAATAATAATTATAGTAATAATAATTATTATTAATAATAATTATAATTAATATTATTATTACTATAATTATTATTATTAATTATAATTATTATTAGTATAATTATTATTATTATAATTATTATTATTTTTATTAATATTAATATTATAATAATTATTATTATTATTATAATAATTATAATTATGATTATTATTATTATTATAATTATTATTATCATAATTTTTATTATAATAATTATTATTTTTATAATAATTATTATTATTATAATTAATATTAATAATTATAATTATTATTAGTATAATTATTATTATTATTATTATTATTATAATGTTCAACTGTTCATAGGGTTAAAATGGTAAAATACTGTTATTCAGACATCTGAAAAAATTGATTATCAAACAACATTTTTTCATTCAGATACAATTCTATTCAGATGCTCTATATTATTCAGATGTCTAAATTATTCAGATCTTAATACAGAATTTTATCAAACAGCACCTTAGTCTACTTCCACCACATCTAAAAAACTAATCAATTATATGTTATTTTCAAAATAATCAGGAAAAATGATATGGGAAAACGCCTAAAACTGTGTAGATGTTTGCTTCCCTCGAGTTCTTTTTTTCCATAAAGGCCAAAAATTTATTGTTACTGTCACAATTGAAATTTGAAAGCCAAAAATTGAGCAACTAATACACAAAGAACGTAGCTGCATACGGTATTGGATATGAAGAATATGGAGCTCCAGGGAGAGTAGACGAAGATGATTTACTTCAAAAGTAACTAAAGCCCTGAAATAAAGCAGTGATGTCAAAGCTAACAGGATAGACTTGGCAATGTAAGAGAAAATAAAATAAACGAAAAAAATTACAAGTAATGATTGTTGAATGATGAATAGTCATCTATAAGCACAGTTCCGAAACCTAAATTTTGTTGACATAATGACATGCCCATGCCGTCTGGAGTTTGGACACTATCCATACATCCTCAAACAAGTATCTAACACTTCCTATACGTGTCCATATTTTACTCCTCGAGAATGTGTTCGATACTTAGGCTATGTTTGTTTACAAAAAACATGCTTGAGATTGGACTATTTACATTAATTTAATATTACTTTGCACTATTTAATTATTTGATTGGGGATTATTAATCCCAAATTTTTCATGCGATTATATAATCTCACATAAATAGCCTTGAAAATGATAAGAAAATAGTCCATAGGACTATTTAAAGAACTATTAATCCCCCATCATGGGATAAAATAATCAGAAGTAATGTTAAATTAATACAAATACTCCAATTCTAAGTATGTTTTTTACAAACAAACATATTCTTAAGGACTCTTATCTCAACATGCCCAAAGGCCCCAAAGAACATGAGATATAGTATAATTTTAGATCATCATGAAAGTAATTGTTAAAAGAAAAATATCAAATTTTATTATTGTAACAAAAGTAAAGTAAGAAAAAACTAGTAAGTAACTAAGAGAATGAAAGAGTAACCGGCACAGATACAAGTATTTGAAATAATGTTACCTTTATTTTGAAGTAGTTAAAGAGGGAGGGGTCTTTACTTTTCTTTTTTGGGACTATTAGGGAAGGAGTTAGTTTATTCTATACGTAGCGTCTCACTTGAATCTTGACAAATAAATAACTCTTGATTATGGCACTTAAAATTTAAGAGTTTTTTTATTCCTGATTTTACGAGTATATATAAGGAATTGTCATTTTCACAAGCCTTTTTTGATAGTTCCAGAAGCCCCTCACTCGCATTAGTGTGAAACTCACTATTCATGTGAGAGACCTTGTGGAAACTATTAAAAAGGCTTGTGAAAATAACAATTCCCAAAATATATGTTAAAATTATTTGACGTGTCCCAGGTGCATCTGTATCCAACAATTTTTAAATATATCTTGGCATATTTGACAAATGTCGTGCGCTTTCAGCCATGTTTGTGAATCATAGCAAGTGGATGTTTATGTTGGAAGGTTGTATTCATTAGATAATATACTAAGAGTTAAAAGCCAGATATTATTGCGTCTGTTATTACTCTTTAGATTTTCATGATATTTCCTAGATCAGTTGTAAGTCATTGTAGATTTAATTCAAAACTATGGGCTACTAACTAGAGTAGGAAGAAGTAGGAAGCCTTCAGATGTAGCTCCTTGGTGCTTAGTATGGTGCATTTGTGAGAGCAGAATCAGTGATCATACAAGGGTGATGTGCTGTCAATGTACGTGGAGAATATTTTAGATATCATGATCTGGTCTGGTTGGATGACAAGATAACCCCAATTTTCATATGATTTACATGCTAAAAAAAATTTGAACATCATGTTTCGGTTGGATGACAATATAAACTCATCTTCATATCAGGGGGGAGGGTGAGGGGGAGGGGGGGTGGGGAAGAAGAAAGAAATGAACCAGATAACAATAACCAGATAAAACAGACACGGAGATGCAATTATCAGTACCAGGATCAGCTTGACTTCACATGCACTTCAATGATGTCATTGTCCTCCATCCCAAGGTCGACAGGTGTAGCTGTGGGACTAATTTTATCGCCATCAAAACAAAAGGCTAAGTTTAGCATATCAAGTTTAACTTTGTCAGCATATATCTTGAAGAGCCTCTCGAACTTATCATCCTACATGAATAAGATGATCTCTATTACAAAGATATAGTTTAATAACTCATACGCACCAAGGTAACAGTTACAAATGATAAATAATGCAAATTCCTACAGCAGAATAACATAGTGTAGGATATAGGGCAAAATACTAATATGTTAGAAGAAAACATAAGATACTCTCTCTGTTCCAAAATTAAAAATACATTTTTATTTTAACACTATAAAGTGACATGATGCTCTTAATTTGTCATTACTTTTTAACTATCATTTTCAATATTACACCACCACAACCGAATTCCTAGCTAATACTAAGGCTATATTTGAGAGCATAAAATTATACTTAAAAGTCGTTGTTTTACAAATGTATATCTAATTTTGGAATGAAGGGAGTACATCATACATGTGTCATCCATGTCTTAATTCTTAAAAGATGTAAGCTCAATGGTTAAATTGAATAATGTATCCCAAGCCAAACAGATACGGGGTACATATATAGGTGAAGTTCCTAGGAGAGTAGTAAGCGCTCTAAATTACCCCAGTATTAAATTACTAATGTGTGGGTGTAGAGATTGAGTTCAAGCAGATATATCATTCAGCAAGGTTCACATGAGACTACTATTATGGTTATTGACTAAATAACGTTACCTAAATCCACCTAATTACATACAGAAGTTTTGTTACTCATTAACCTACTGGTTGTTTCAGTTTTGCTTGCACAAATTGCATAGAATTGGGAAAGAAAAAGCCAATATCTGACAATTACTTCCTTTCAAGCTGCTCAATAGTATCACACCAATTGAAATTAGATGCAGAAATGTTATGGTAATGCAGTAATTAATTCAAACAAACTTTCTGCAGAGAGGTATATACCATGTACACCCGAAAGTTCTTAAGTCCATCCTTGTCCTGTATTGAAATTATTATTTTAGCTCTTTCGCAAGGAGGGTTTGATGCCGGCTTTGACTGAGGTTCTGCTACACTATCTAAAGAGAACTGCAGTGAAGCGCTAAGATCTCTTTTGCCAGACTCTTCAAAAGTTCGCATCGCATTTTCAGCTGATCGAGCACATGACAACAGCTCCTGCTTCTTCAACCTATCAACACGTGCACAAACATAAGGACAAATCTGGAACAGCAAATGAGGTATCAAATCTTCTAGACTAAAGTTTAAAAGTAGCATAAAAAGGTAGACAAAAAGTCAAAAACCTAGAGTTATAAACAAAAACTACTACTTTCCCCCCAAAATTAGGAGAAAAAGGAATAAAATAAAAAAGCTCTAAAACTAAAAAGGAAGGGATAGTATTCTTCCTCCACAAAGGAAAAGGACTAATATATGACTAATGACTAAATTAAAGATGCATGAGGTCCAATTTAGGAACGATAATAACACAGTATCTAGAGAACATTACAATATTAATTTAGCCAAATAAAAGAGAATATTACAATATTAAGCTCAGGGAGCACACGAACCAAGAGACATTCCTTATGTATAATCAGCATCAGTTTCAAGCATATCATTCTCATTACTCAAGATCATTTTTAATGATATATTGATATACTAAGCAGAAGATCAATGAACTCAAGATTGTGAGAAACTAGGGAAAAAAGTAAAAACACTCGTGTATTTCTAGTTACTAGACCAACAGATAAGTCTAGTATGAGTGACTACTGGAATAGAGAATGAATAAAAGCTCTCAGGCATAGGCAAAAATGTAGTGACCTAGGTAAGGTCATAACTGGCAGCTTATGACAAGCTTTAAAATGTACCAAGTCAGTTATGGGAGAATAACTACTGGTTCAAATGGAACATGAGGAACTTCCTAGAGATCAGGCAGAATCTGTCAAACCTCCTTAGGCTCACAGATATACCCAGTCTAAAGAGTACTAGAGAAAGTACACTCCATATTCTTCTTAGCGACAACAAGTCTCTCAAGACTGTTGCACCTATTGAAGCAAATGGCCAACAATGTATAAATCACATTAAATACTGAGAAAGGCTGATGGGACTCCCCAGCTTCAGAAGCCAAATGATTCAGGTTACAGTCACCCCTATCTAGATTCTTTTGGTAGGCATAAGGCATCCTTTAACTATAATGCACTCAGCTCATTGAAGTTTAATCAAATACTTTCATTTAATGACCAAATCATTAAGTATTTCAGAAAACATCACTTTCTATTGGATTGTGATGAGATTCACGACAATTCTGCAAAATAAAAAATTCTTAATCAACAAAGAACTATGTTAACAGTGTTTATTAGTTGAATAAATATACAGAATTGACTGATTATACAACAGCCATTAACCAATATCAAGGCGTCCACAATTGCATCAACCTTTACCAGAACATCCTCTGAGAAGACAGGGTTCCTCCAGACTAAAATAAAACTTTTGATGGTATAGGTAATCAAAGATCTTAAAAGTCAGCCAATATAGCCCTCTACTGAATTTAATATTAAAAAAGAAGGTATTAAAAAATTGATAATCACGGACACTCCTGCACACACAAAAGCAAACATAAAACCAAAAGATTATTTTTTTTTTTCCGGGTCTTCTCTACTTCATCCATAATATGTTTGTAGAGAGAAACTTTTAAGCTCAGACAGACAACTTTGAAAAACACAAAGTATCCCTAATGAACATATCATGACACTGGCATGGCTATGTGATCTTTATTTGACACAGACGCACACAGGCATATCCAATATAGGGGGCTAATATTAACCACCAGCAGGAAGGGAAAAAAGAAGCTACATATGTAATGGATATAGCCATGTAAGCAACCCAAAATTGCCAGATTATATTATTTCCCTGCCAACAGTAAAAACCATATCCCATCTTAATGAATGAACTGGCTGCCACTACATTTTTCTGTCCTATTCTTTATCAATTTATAAAATCGTGGCAAAATAGTAGATAACATAGTTAGACAAACTTCAACACAAATGAATTCTCACATACATTTAATATCCTAGTTTCTGAATAGCAGAGATTCTGACAAGTTGACGACTGCAAAGAAGAATAATGCATCCTATGGAAGTTCACATTATAGTCCAACTTAACAGTTCACATGAAATCTTAATTATCAGCAGGCCTTAAATTAAAAGAAACAATAAAAAATTCACAAAAAGTAGCAATCATAATAAACTTCAAGCATTTGATTATAAACCATCCTACACCACCCCAATTACAATATACCTAAGCTCCTTCAAGGTTGAATCCTCGATTCGATTCTGAGTATCAATTGAAATTTTTGAGGGCGGAGGCAGCCAGTCCTCCTCATTGTCCTCACAGTCAACAATTTGTATGCCTTCCCCGTTAATTGGTTCCTTTTCAGCCTAATTCATATAACCAGATTTATGATATTTTTATAACATAAATCTAAATAAAAAAAAAACAAAAAAAAACTAGAGCATAAATTACTATCTCTATCAAAATTCGAATACAGTAACATAATAAATGGGCTATGATACTCACAACAGATAATTTCCGTCGTTTGGAAAGAAAAGCTGGGGAAGAATCGTCATCTGGAAATTCAAAAAGTTGACAGTAAATACAACAAATTCAAATTTGTATGAATAATCAGAGAGAGAGGGAGATAAAACAGACCATCTAAGCATACAGGGTCGAAAGGCTGGACCCGACTGTAATCAAATAGAGGCTCGAGTTCTTCTGTAGATTCGGACTGTAAAATTTGACAGCTAAAGCAAGTTAAAAGTTTTTGAAACCCTAGAGATTGAGATTTATTTTTGTTGAAATTATCAATAATCCAGATGATTAATTAGAGGCCAAGAAAATCGCACCATTATCGAACCACCTCTGCTATATCTCTATCGTTCCTTTTCCGTTCTGTCTATATGGGAGTGGTGCAGGGACTCCAGTTGTCCCGCCTAAACAACCCAGCTCCTATACGTATTAAATACCACTGAAATGTAAATTTAATATTTTTATAAAAAAATCCATGTAAATGTCAGATTTATTTACTATTTAGGTAAAAAATATTCTAAAATTATTATTTTTATTTAAAAAATATTAAATTTTAAAAAATAATAATAAATTTTTTTATATATAATAACAAATTTATATTCACATTAAATATATAAAATTTGAATATGTTAAAATAAAAGCTCGCATATTATATTTTATTTTATTATATACATATTATTTTTTATTTCTTGATGCTAGAATCAACCACTTCTATTAATTACTGCTGGGAAAAAGGGTAAATATCCAATTATGATTGTTTATTTTTAAGTATTTGATCATTAAATTTTAAAAAAATTATTTTAACCAATTAAATTAATTAAAAAACTTTAATTCAGCCATTATGCTAAATTTATGTAACATTCATCAAATTGATTCACAGGTTTTCATACATGGCAAGAAAAAAATAAGTAAAAATTAAATAAAAAATGATGTGGCCAATCTGCACTGATAATATGGGAAAATAAAATTGAAAATTACACATAAGAAAGAAAAAAGGAAAAGAGAAGATGTATCGTCGGCATCCACCGGAATCCACCATCATCATCGGCACCAACCTTCTCATATCCGTTCGAGGCTGCCCAGATCAGCTAAAGGGTTTCTTGAAACCATCGCCTCACACAATCAGAGACCACCTGTGACAGCGACGAACTTCTTTTGTAGCCACTACTGTCTTCCATCTTTAAGAACTTCGGCCTCTTCAATTCACCGCCGGCCCCAAGCGAAGTAGACGCATTTTGTGATATGTTTTTTTAGCATTTTGGAGAATTTATTGATAAGCTGAGCCGGTGGCGTCGTGGGCACCAATGATCCGTGTCATCCTAAAAGAATAAAAAGGAAAAACAAAAATGGAGAAGAATGAGAAGAAAATCCTAAAAAACTTCAAACCAAAACTAGCCAAATACAACGATTAAAGCTCAACAACCACTGAATTTTGTTCATTAACCATTACTGAGCAAATTGGGACTGGATTCAACACCATCCGAACTTAAAAAGGAATCAAAACCATCACTGAGGAACTACTTTATTTTTATTTGTAGGCTTAGATATTATCTAGCCCTTTTTTCTTCATCAAATCAAGTCTACATGACTTCCAATCAACTCCAAATTAGTAATTTTATCAATTAATTGCATCAATTTATCCTTTAAACTCGATTATAGTGTGTTTAGTGCTTTGGGTTTGATGGAGATGAAGAATGATTTTGATGAAGAAGAAAAAAAAAACAGATTAAGAAGATAGTCATATTTTTTTTATTTTTTTTTAAAGATTTATTATTATTCTCTTAACATGTAACTAATGTTTTTTTTTTTTTTTTGAAATTGTAATTATTTTTTTGCCATATAAGTATTGTTTTCACTTTTGTATTTAGTTTCTTCCGCCACGTAAATAAAAATTTGATGTCGTTTAATGTGTCTAACATAATGGTTCAATTACAAATTTTTAAATAATTTAATGGGCTAATTATATATTTTTAAAATTTAATAGTTAAATGTTTAAAAATGGACAATTACACTGAGATATTTGCCCTTTTTGCCAATTACTGTTACAAACTAACTTAATCCATACACCAACACCGAAGTCATGTGGTCTTGGTCCATAATTAATAACAGTAGAAAATCCATATATTAAATGTCCAAGACAGTAAAATCATTTTGTCTGTGTATATATATACCCACGAAATTATCTTTGTAGTTCCACATAGGCCTGTCGTATGAATTATGTAACCAAAACTTGCTTAATAATAAGTTTTCTATAACATGTATAATAATTAACTACTTATAATAAACCAATCAATTAATTTGTGGGACGAAATTCTACTAAAGTATGTGAAATATTAATTCCCCCATGCACGTGTTGAATATGTTATAGTTGAAAAATCGCAAAAAAAATAATTACAATAATGGTACGGTATACGTTAGGGTTTGTATTTATTCATTTAAAATTAAGATGAGAATTAACATTATATGCGAATGCGATTAAGTGTATAAATTCACTTTATGCATACATCTTAGCTTTTAACTTGAATCATTATTCAGAAAAGAATATATCTTAAAAGCATACAAAAGTTGTCAATTATTGAATTTGTTTACACGTTCAGCTATCGATTTGAACGTAAACTTGTACATAAAGAATCATCAAAAAGTACTTGACTGCTTGGGCAGCCGAGAGATACCACTAGTGTGAGAGAAAATATAGGCTTTAAGATATGTCAACAATGGAGGTAAGAAGTATTTAATAGATTAAAATATTATGTGTACCTCTATTGTTTATCTTGTATTTATAGTATATTGTTTATCTTGTATTTATAGTATACGCTCTGCTTAACAGGATCATGAATTTTAATGGGAATCAAGTAGTAGAAACTCTGTTGAAAAAGGTAATTGTTATGCCAATTTGTACTAAACAAGGTAACTCCAATATCAACTAGTGTTGTATATGGTAACTAGTTAGTATCCGAAGTGATAAGACAACAAACTCAAACATGTCGGACTTAGGAGTCTCATGTGTGCACGCTAGGCTTAATGAGCTATGAGGATAAGGTCCAATACGAGCAACCCATTTGCACTAATAAATATGCAGTCCAATATTTCTTCCACTTCTTCAACATATGAAATGAGGTGGAAGAGTAGATATGAGGCTTTGGGAGTCCAAAGACTGCAACAACCGAATAAGGGAATGCTTTTGGGTGTCAAGAAGGCTTCAAACCAAATAAATAAAGCTTTATGGAGCCAATAAGACATCAAACCGAAGAGATGAAGCTTTCCGGAGCCAAGAAGGTTTTCAGACCGAAGATGTAAAGCTTTCGGGAGTCTAAAGTAATACTTCTTTCGAGAGACTAAAGAAAGTGTGCTTTCGGGAGTTCGAGGACTATAAGGCTGAAAAAAGTATATGTTTTCGGGAGTTTGAGGATTATAAGGCTGAAAAAAGTATGTTTTCGAGAGTCCAATGACTACTAAGAGTAAAGAAATACTGCTTTCGGGAGACTAAAAAAAGTATACTTTCAGGATTCTAAGGACTACAAGATCGAAGAAAGTATGTTTTCGGGAGTTCGAAAACTTCAAGACCAAAGGTAGAAAGCTTTTTAAAACTGACCTGAAAGCTGCCGAAGCTGTTACCAAAGCAATTTTCTCTTTATTTGAATGTAAAAATAAGATTTCCGCAATACCATTTTCTTTTCTTCTTCTTGTGATGAATAAGTTTTGTATTTATTATACTATTTGATAGCATGCTAATACTTAGGCCTTTTTGCCGCCCGACCTTATCT
Source organism: Hedera helix (assembly GCA_947179155.2). Classification (NCBI taxonomy): domain Eukaryota; kingdom Viridiplantae; phylum Streptophyta; class Magnoliopsida; order Apiales; family Araliaceae; genus Hedera; species Hedera helix. Next base: position 39,464,501 of record OX359281.1, read on the forward strand.
GATATAATTAAAGGTAAAGCTCGAAAGCAATGTAATTGATGTAGTAGATCAAAATAGAGATAGAACAATATCACTAAGATAAAGTCATTATTTGAAGAAGCATAATATATCGGTTGAAATAACTTCATAAGTATTAAACCGGCCAATAGAGGATCCTTATAATTATTGTCAAAACTTCCTACTAGAGATGACTAATCCATATGCCAGTTTCTCAAGGTTTGGTTACCTAGTTTCGTCATCTCGAAGAGCATGACTAACATAATAAATCGATTTTTGTCCTTCAGATCTTCTCGGACTAAAACGGATTCAATACTTAGAGGATTCACTGATAAATACAAATATAAATCCTCTTTGGGCAAAGCTCTAGACAATATCTGGAGAGGAGATATACTTTTTGATCTATTCAAAGGCTTCTTGACAATTTTTGGACCACTGAAAGATTTTTTTGGTTCTAAGCTCCCTTTAAAATATTAAGGAATGGGAAACACTTTTCAGTAGATCTGGCCACAAACCGTCGAAGAACTGTTAGTCTTCCTATCAATCTTTGCACTTTTTTGAAGTTCTTTAAGGATTGTATGTTGGGTATAGCCAATATCTTTTCGGGATTCACCTCAATCTCTCTTTGACTAACTCTGTAACCCAAAAATTTGCCTGACTTGAGACCAAAAGTGCATTTGGTGGGATTAAGCCTCATGTTGTAAAGTCGTAAGTTTTAAAAACATTCTCTAAAATCAGTCAGATGGTCTTTGGTCTTTATTCTCTTGACTATCATATCATTCACGTAGAGCTCTATGTTTTTACCTATCTAATCCCTGAACACCTTGTTCATCATGCGCTGGTAAGTGGCTTCAACGTTGATAAGGTCAAAAAGCATGACTCTGTAAGCATATATGGCTCAATAAGTGATGATGACTGTCTTTGGGTTGTCTTTGAGCTGTCTTTAATCCACATTCCAATATGATTATAGTTGAAAAATGCATCAAGAAAGCTCAATATTGTATGTCTAAAAGTGGAGTCTATCAACTAATTGACACATGGAAAGGGATAACAATCTTTCTGGCATGCTTTGTTCATATTGATGTAATCGATACACATCCTCTATTTTTCGTTGTATTTCTTAATGAGCACCACGTTGGCGAGCCATTCTGAGTAGTCAATCTAAAAAATAAATTCTATTGCAAAAGTTTGAAAATTTTCTTGTCAATTACCTTATGTCTCTTAAGGGCTATGTTTCGGCGCTTCTGCCTGACAGACTTTACATGAGGATTAACACTTTGGTTGTGAATTGCTATGCTCTCATTTATCTTTGGCATGTTAGTTGGAGTCCATGCAAAAATGTCTGAGCAATCCCACAGAAAGGCAATTAGGCGATTTCTAAAATTTGCTTGTAATCTGAGCCCAATCTCCATTGTTTTCTCATGATTATTCGGGAACAATTATATCTCCTCGGTCTCATCGATAGACGTTGTTATCAGTTTTACACCTCTTTCCGTAAAGGGTTCCATTTATATTTTTATGGTCTATTTTTTGTTTGTTGTGAACCCTACGAAATTAGCCTGGATAGTTTGGAGATAGCACATTCAGGACATATCTTGATCTCCAACGACTTCCACAATCATATGCTTAGTTGGGAACTTCATTTTCAAATGAGAAATAAAAGTGATTGCTTTGAGTACTGATAAGATGGTCCTCCTTAAGATGGCATTATAATTATTTTCAACATTGATCACATAGAATTTTACCATTAAGGAAGACTATTGTGAGGCTAAAAATTACTGGCAGCTCAATTGTTCCTACAAAGGGAGACTAGAGCGTTGCCAAAGTCGTAGATAGGCGTATATATATATATACAAAGACCTTCTCCAGCGAACTAATAAAGCGGACCAAATACGTACTTTAGGTTAAAAGCACACGCTAGTTGCAATATGCCGGGTATGGTGTAGAAAATGGGTTGGGAATATAAAAAAAACAAAAACATCAGCTTTATTTCATCAAACCACATCTCTGTAACTCTTCTCTCTCTCATCTTTCTCTCTCTCACTACGAGTATATTAATTTAGTACCAAACTCGGCCAAATCAACAAGGCTCCGGCAAGTTCCGACTCTCTCTCTCTCTCTCTCTCTCTCACGGCGAAGGTAAAGCTCCTTAACAGTATTAATTTGATGGAGTTAAGTTTCTAGCGTAAGAAATTTAGGGTTTACATATGTTTGTTATTGACTTGAATTATTATGCTTTGGCTGCAAGACCGAAGAACTCTTTAACAGAGGATAATGTATAATTTGATGACGAGGTCATAAATTCTATTTGTTTGGTATGAAATTCAATACATGCCTGCTTGGGTCCAATCCAGAAATTTTCTAGCAACATGTTTATAATTATGATGATGGATAACAACATGTTGACAATTAGAAATATTTTCAAGAACCAAACAATATCACTATGAGCTGGGTTTGGGGCCACAAATGTTATATTAAAGTTTATCTTCTTCCTGCCAATGAGTTCTGAAATAGTTCTAAACACAAATGTTGTACTTGTATTTAGGTTATAGCTATGTATTGTAAAACAAATTTATATATTTTCTAAGAATAGATGTTATGTGATAACTGGCAATGTTATGCGTACTTAGTCTCTTGACTTTACTAGCTAAGTCTTCTAATTTTCATCATTTTTAATTAACAATTCCAATGGATGAACTCAACAAACAAAAGGAGAGCATTTTCCCTTACTTTTTTTCTAGGTCTTTTAGAATACATTGCTTTTCAATTAGGTGCAGGGCCACTATTTCTTTAATTACCATTTTTCCAGAAGTAAAAATTATATAAATTCAAATAGCAAAAAAAAAAAAAAAAAAATTTGAAAAAGAAGAAACAAAAAAAGGTCATATGTAAATCAATAGACATGGTTTTCCTAATAGCTGAAAGTAGTATGCCCTCAAGCCAATCACATTTGATGTGATAAGCATATACATTGTAATCTTGTTCGTTTATTAATAAAAGAATCAAGGCATTTCTTTATTCATGATTAATTACTTGAATTAATCAAATGGATAAACACATAGTTTTTGAGCAATGCTTTTAGAACCATGATGAGGATCATGCTAATGAGATCTAAATTCAAGATAAGTCAAAACTAAAATTGTTCCTAATCGTTGGATCACTAAAAAGGGGATTAGTAGATCCGGATAAATTGGTACATACTATGCTTGCTCTTATGAAGAGGATGATTGATCTCATAATCATTTGTGTAGAGACACTAAAACAAGTATGTAGGTGCTTATTAGAGAATAAGTTCACTGAACGTGACTCGCTCAAGGAACACCTAATGGAGTCTTACTTGTCTGTCAATAGGAGTTCCTTTTGTGATAGTAGTACAAGTGATCATTGGACTTGAGATCATCATAGTATCTTGTATATGATGAATTATGTTTTGACATATTCCTTAAAACCTTTAGGGTGTATCAAAGGGTATGATCGGATATAATAAGTCATATATGGAGATAGGTGAATGATCAACAAAGAATCTACCACTTCTAGTAAAAGAAGAGAATGTCCTATGCGATTCGATAAATGACAACTCAGTAGTTATTGGCCAAGGCATAATGAAAATTAGAAAGTAGTTTCTAATTTACATTAATTAGAGTTATTTATTTAAGGATCGAAATACATATAATCAAATAAAATAAGACTTGACAGTTATACCATGTCTTATATTTGATTGGGACGTTGTGAGGTAGAAGGATTGAATTGTACGGTAACTATTCGCTGAATAGGTTCTTTTGTGATTCAATGTTGAAATCTATATTATCTGGAAAGTCGTTGATCGCTAATGGGGCTTACCCTTATTATGGAATAAATATTATTTATTTAAATGAATTAAATAGTTTGATTTATTTATATAAATAAGATTAGAATAGTTCTAATTAATTTATTCTATAACCGATTTAATATAGAGAACCTAAAGGGTCACACCGCAAAAGGAAAATAATTATTTAAGAAGTAAATGACATAATTGTAATAATGAATTAAGTATATTTAATTTATACTATGTGGATAGAATAAATTAAATAGCTTAATATTTATTATTTAGTATTTTGAAAATACTAATTATAAATTAATAAGAGCAGTCTTATTATTATTATTACTATTATCATTATTTTTTAGTTCCTAAATGGTTTAGGAATTAATTAATAAGAGTACTCTCATAATTAATAATTAAGTTCCTAAATAGTTTAGAAATTATAATTATTATATTAAATCAATTAAGTTCCTAATTAGATTAGGAGTTTAATCAAAAACCATATTCCTAAAGGTGTTATGAGGGTTTACTAAATCTATAAATAAGAGAAGTTTTATTATGGATTAAGGTTACACACATACACTTACATAAATCTTTGGAAGAGTACTCACATATTCTCTAGAGAGAGAAAAACTAGGGTTTGCCATCACCCACTTCTTGAATTATTATTATTCCTTGGTGGATCACCTCTAGAGGCCAAACACTTGGGTGGCTAACATTGATCATTGGAATTCAATCGGTGAAATTTAAGGAGAACGCGAAGGATTTGGAGGTGAACTTGTACCCGTTGAAGCTTTGAGTTCTACAAGGGTATATCTCTAACTTCTTCTTTATTAATTAATAGTTGCGCATAAATGTCGATCCTGGATTATGGTTTGTAAATTTTTGAATTTGATTTTACCATGCTTCCGCTATTTTGTGCAATTTGATTGCGTCTATGAATATTACAAACCAACAATAACATCCACTCACCAGCATAATATATTTAACATACACACACACACACACACACATAAACAAAAACACATACATATAGCTACATTAGCACATGACGACATTAGGTAAAAAAGGAACCATTCCTACTTAGGATAAAACTTCTTGTTCTACAATGTCTTATATATTTTGCATTGATTTTAATTTAATCGTGCAGGTTATGGATGATAATTTAGAGGATGAAGTATGGGATATTGATGAATGTGGTGATAATGTAGACAATACTGAAATTGATGTAGGGAATAGGAGAATTGAAGGGAAGAGTTTTGAGTTAATAGAAGAAATTGGAAGTGATGAAGGTATAGAAAATTTTATTTTTAATCCACAAGTAGCCGACCATCTCAAATCTAGTGTTAGAAAAGAATTCCAAACAATAGATGAAGTTAAAGATTTCTACAATGCATTTGTTAAAGAGGTGGGATTTAGTATTCGAAGTTGGGCTACTAAAAAAATTGAAAGAATTGATGAAGTGAAAAGGAAAAAGTATGTTTATTTTAAACAAGGTAAAGGAATAATAATTGCGGATGTTGAAATTAAAAGGCGTCGAGGATCGATAAAAGAGAATTGTAAATCAAAGGTTGTTGTGTTGAAAATAAATTATGGGGCATATGTAGTCACCCAATTTATTGAGAGCCATAGTCACCATTTGACAACTTCATCAAAGAAGCATTTATTAAGATCTCATTGAAGTGTTTCGAGTGCACAAAAGTGTTTGACTCAACAACTTGTCATGATAAATATACCCTCACATCAACAATTTAATTTTCTTGGAGTACAGGCTGGAGGGTTTGAAAACATTGGGTGTACACAACAAGATTTATATAATTATATATGAAAGGGATAAATGTAATAAGTTGAAGGGGTATGACGGAGAAATGTTGACTGAGTTTTACAAATTAGAAAAAGGCAAGAATCTATCATTCACTTATGAAATTAAGGTCGATAATGAACAGATGATAACATATTATTTTTGGGCTGATGCTACCTCTAGAAGGGCATATAATTTTTATGGTGATGTAATTATCTTCGATACGACATACAACACTAATCGCTATGGGCTGATTTTTGCACCACTGATGAGAGTTAACAAACATGGTCAAACCATAATTTTTGCTTGTGCATTCTTAAGTGACGAGACCTCGAATTCATTTGTTTGGCTATTCAACAAATTTTTAAAGGTTATGCCAGCTGATGCCCCTAAAATGATCATTACTGATCAAGATCCCACGATGCCTAAAGCAATTTTAGAAACTCTTCCGAATACATTTCATAGATACTGTAGTTGGCATATATATTGACAAAGTTTTTTGAAAAGCTAGACTCGATGAAGTATAACGCTCACTATAATGAATTTGCCAATTGTATTTGGAAGTCGGAGTCTAAAGAAGAGTTTGATTTGACATGGACGAAGCTTGTTGGGAGGAGCGGGTTACATGACAACAAATGGTTACAAGCAATGTATGAAATTCGTTCAAATTGGATGCTTGCTTATTGTAATCATGTTTTCTCAGCCAATATGTCAAGTAGCCAGTGTGCGGAATTCATTAGTTGATTTCATGATTCAATTTACTAGGGGCTAGTACGCCAACGTCAAGAAGAGTTGTTGGCCGATCACAAAGATTTAATTGAGAAGCCTAAAATGAAGATGAATCATAACTTTTTGTTCCAAATGGTTGATATTTATACTCGGAAAATATTTTCTAAATTCCAAGATGAGACATGAGATTGCTTGAATTACCGTTTTGAGCTTATCAAGGAGAGTGACAATCAATGCGTGTTTCAAGTTCATAAAAAAAAGTATTGACATGTAGAGTGCAAAAACTTATTTATGACAAAAAATTGGGTTTTATTTCATGTAGTTCCCACAAGTTTGAGAGTATGGGGATACCATGTAGATATGTGCTTGGTTACTTGCACAAAATGCATGATTTTGATGAATTACCACAACAATACATCTTGAAAAGGTGGACTAAGAAGGCAAACTCCATGATAGTGATCGATAATAAAAGTGGCATAATGATAAATAGTGACAAAGAATATCTAATCAAACGGAGTGAATTAATTCAATGTTCTTTGGATGTTATTGATAAAGCCCTTATAAGCTAAGAAGAAATTAATATTTATAAAGATGTTTTGGCTCATGCACTCGAATCAATCAATCTTATTGTAGATAGTGGTAAAAGTTCACAATGTGAAATTGGTGTAAGTGTAGTCTCCAGGAAAATGAGTTGCAATAAGGACCATATTTATAACGAACTAAATCAAGTTAGGGCAAAAGGATGTGGCAGAAGACTTAAATGAATGAAAGAAAGGGCTTTAGGGAAGGCAAATAACTCAAAGGCTAGACGTTGTCATGGCTGTGGCAAAGTTGGACAATCACATAACAAAAGAAATTGTCCAATAGTTTCACATCGGTAAGTAATATTTATATAATAGTAAACATTTTTTTCTATCTCAATATTTAAATGATGAGTGTTATTTTGGCTTTTATGTAGAAAGTGCAACAACGTTTTCAAGTTCAGAGGATGATAGTCATACTTTCAAATGTTTGGTCATTTTTTTTTATTTGTCTCACATATTAGTCTAATATTCAGTCTACATAACTATAAGAATATTGACATGGACAATCACCATCTTCAACCTTCGTATTTTAATGTGCAGGAGATTCAACGACTCA